>JAMBLF010000042.1:0-521181 GCA_030578115.1 Leucoptera coffeella | reverse complement strand
TTTAAGCTTGACATGATTTAAAACGTTTATAGGTGATAATTTTCTACAGATATGTGTTTGAAAATATATTACGTAGATGCTAGGAAACTATTGGTTTGTATTTATGTACGTATATTTACTTCTGTTCTGCTTAACAAATATTAGACAAACATACACAACACGCCTGATTCCCTGTAAAGAGGTAGGCATAGATCACGGATCCCCATTTGTCCCGATCCTGACAGACCACTTTCGCTTTATTGACACTCATACATCTTCTCATACACTTTCGGCGGTTATAGGTATTCCTAACGTCACCTTTTTTCAATATAGCTTCTATCTGACTGTCACAAACATGTGAATAGATAAACATGATGTTATAAATGTGCTTATTGATTATAAGAGGAACATTTTGTCTACAAAAGTTTAGTATAAATAGGTCTCGTACAGAAGAGCATGTATGAGAAAGTTAATAGGTGTAAGTGAGCAAGAGAGATTTGTCACCCGTTCCAGGTGGCGATGCCTATCCCGTTGGGACGTAGAGACGTGATGTATATTATATAATAACGTTATGTTAAGTGGCTTATATTTATTAACTATATAACAGGTGTTCAAAAACAAAGTAATCTATTACTAAAAATCCATCACTTTTGTATTTACGCAAATTAATCAATATATTACTTACGCAAAATTAAAATGGCGATAAAGTTACACAAACGCAACGACAGATGTCGTGTTTCCATCGACCTGGCATTTTGGATACCGATCGGTTGGCAAACAATCGATGAAGTCGGTCATTCGATTCCGAATATAATCGATTATTGAACCGAATCGGGGGCACTCCATCATAGATTGATGACAAGTTCATTAGGTTGTTTGTTAAAGCTTTGACTTTTGTCTATTATGCCGAACGGTTACGAATTTTACTGTCAGTTGCGTAATAGAAGTCGGAAATAGAGATGTATTTATTATAATAAGAAGAGAAATTTATTCCAATTTCTATCTACAGTCAGCGCTAAAAGTTCAGGCAGCATATCTGTAAACACTAAACTGAGGTCTATTCGTTGTACTGTTAAAATTACTAAAAAAACTAGTTAGACATCTCTAAAGGAGGTTTTCACTAAACCGTGCGACCATCTTAGAATGCAGTTAACCTTATTGCCTCCCGGTTAGTGGTTGCATAACGAATGGATCATTACTTGAGAAGCTAACAGAACCTATATTAGTACTAAAATAAAGAAATACTGAGACTTTAGTTGTATATAAATGCTAAGGTGAGGGAAAACATCGTAAGAAACCTACCTGTTCCCCGAACAGGTAATAGTTAGTGCTTGTAAATGGCGACATGGCTTACCACTTGTTACATTGAGTACTGACTATCTGTTCAATACGGGGTTCGAGGTGGCTATAGAATCACTACCTTTGCGATTGCGGAGATGGATACCTGAACCTCTGACTACCCCGTGAACGCTTTTTGTCTAGTTGTATATAGGAGTAAGTAGTAGATTTAACGTATTTCATGCTACGTCCTGTGCTAGTCTGCGACGTAAAAAGAATGCTAACTAGCTGCTGTTCTTCTCGGCATGTCGTAAGAGCCGATTAAGGGACTAGAGGTAAATAGAATCTATTGGGCGATGGGCTAGTAAGCTGTGACCCATATTCCATATGACAAGTCAAGTGCCAAATCCATGCTAAAAAGTGACGTATGATACACTGTTGTCTTCGACGTTTTGTCTACCTCAAAAAGAAATTAAAGGTCGTAATTGTATATGTATGCATGTACAGTATAAAATAATTAATAGAAGTAAATTATGTACACGCAACACATTGCCTTTCCCAAACTTAAATGTCACATTACTTGTTAGGCTAAGATACTGGTGTCTATGATGTGCTGGCAACCGAATTAATGATCGGGCACATTGACCAAGTAGGTTGCGTCTATGAAGGTTAATCGTGGGAAGGCGATTTTAATCTCTTTTTGCTGTTTAGTAAGCGATATGCATAGTACATAATTTTATGAGTAATTGTTGCTCAAATTGACCCGTGATAATGGGGACTGGTATGATGTAACCAGCTGACTTCAGAATGTCTTCAAAAGCAACTAAAGATCAATCAATCAATCAGCCTATGACAGGTCCACTGCTGGACGTAGGCCTCCCCAAGGCAACGCCACAAAACACGATCACTCGCGGCCTCAGCCAACCACTACCAGCGACCTTTTTCAGGTCATCAGTCCACCTGGCAGGGGGGCGTCCTACACTACGTTTACCGAGACGCGGTCGCCATTCGAGAACCGCCTTGCTCCAACGGTCGTCGGTTCTGCGACAGACGTGACCGGCCCACTGCCACTTCAGCTTGCAACATCGATAGACAATGTCTACGACATTGGTTCTCTGCCGGATAATCTCGTTCCGGACTCTGTCCCTTAACGAGATACCCAGCATCGAACGTTCCATTGCTCGCTGAGCGACATGTAATCGGTGAGCCAGCCCGACCGTCATGTTCCACGTCTCGGCACCGTACGTCATTACAGGTAGGACGCACTGATTAAAAACCCTGGTCTTAAGACACTGCGGTAGTGGCGACGAGAAGATATGACGCAACTTCCCGAATGCTGCCCAGCCCAGCTGCACTCTTCTGGAAATCTCACGCTCGAAGCTGTCCCTACCCATTTGCAGAGCCTGGCCCAGGTATACATATTCCTGGACCACTTCGAGCGCCTCTCCACTGATCGTGATCGGCCCCGGACAACGAGTTCGTTGAACATGACTTTCGTCTTGTCCAAGTTCATCCGGAGACCGACCGACCGTGAGGCAGCGTTAAGACTGTGCAGCATTCCCTGCAAATCCTGCAGCGACTCCGCCATTACGACAATGTCGTCAGCGAAGCGGAGGGTGTGTGAGGTATCTGCCATTGACATTGATACCCATCCTAAGCCAATCCAGAGTTTTGAAGACGTCCTCCAGTGCGTTCGTGAACAGTTTCGGGGATATGACATCCCCCTGTCTCACTCCTCTGAGCAACTGTATAGGACTTGTCTTTTGGTTTTGGACTTGAACAGATATCGATGCCACGCTGTATAGGCTCCTCAACACCTGCACATAACGCCAATCGACCTGGCATCGCTGCAAGGATTCCAGAACAGCCCAGATCTCGATGGAGTCGAAGGCCTTCTCGTAGTCCACAAAGGGCAAGACACAGCGGCTGGTTATACTCATGAGACTTCTGTATAACCTGCCGCACTGTGTGGATGTGGTCTACGGTACTAAAACCTTTTCGAAATCCGGCCTGCTCCGGCGGCTGGAAGGCGTCAAATCTTGAGGCCAGACGATTTGTGAGCACTCTCGAGAACAACTTGTAGACGTGGCTTAGGAGCGCGATAGGCCTATAATTCTTCAATAGGGTCTTGTCTCCCTTTTTGAAAAACAAGGCCACCACGCTCTCACTCCACGCCGTCGGGGTAGTCCCATTAACTATGACGGAATTAAACAGGTGCTTGAGCTTCTGCAGGACTGGAGCTCCTCCCGCCTTTAGAAGCTCAGAGGTTATTCCGTCTTCGCCGGGAGCCTTCCCATTTCGAAGTTGTTTGAGAGCGCTCCCAATTTCGTCTTCGTCCACGAGCGGGAGATCATCAGTGTAGTGGCGCACCAATGTGGCTCTTGGGTCGTTCGCATCGGGTGGAGGCTTCGGGGCATGCGAGGCGTATAGATGGCCGTAAAAGCCCTCAACCTCGTTTAGAATCCCCGGAATTGAAGTGACGGTTCTGCCCTCTGAGGTTTTCAGCTTCGTCAGATTAGATGTACCCATTCTTTTGCTGAAGACTTTCGACCCCCGATTTTGCTCAATGGCCTCTTGAATGAGTTGCGCATTGTAGCTACGGAGGTCGCGTCTCACCGATTTCCGGATTGTCTTATTGAGACGTTGGGTATCTGACGAAGCTCCCTCTGGCAATTCACGTCGAATCCGCATCAATTCCAGGGTTTCGCTTGAGAGCTTAGACTTTCGGCTGCCTCGCCCTCCCCTGAAGCATCTCTGACCCACCTCGCGAAGTACCCCCACCACATCATCGAGGCTCTCGTCAACACTTGCCGTGGTATCCAGTGCCTCGAAGCGATTGCGCAGTTCCAGCTGGAACGCTTCAGAGCCATGCACGGATTGGAGCATCGTTGGGCGAAGAACGGACCGTCTCAATCGCCTTCTCTCGGCCTTGAAGTCGAAATTCAGGGTGCCTCTCACTAGGCGGTGGTCACTGCCGGTCTTAAACCTATTAACCACTGAGACATCCCTGAACACGTACTTCCTGTCTGCCAAGATGAAGTCGATCTCGTTCTTCGTCCTACCATCTGGGCTCTGCCAGGTCCACTTCCTATGGGGCTTTTTCTCAAAGAATGTGTTCATGCAGAACAGCCCCTCTTTATCCAGGAAGTTGACCAGCATCTGCCCTCTGGCATTCCTGCATCCAACCCCGTGCGCTCCGATACGCGATTCATCGCATTCGCGCACTCCACTTTGGCATTGAAGTCCCCCATGACAACGGTGTAGTGGGTCTTGGTGGTGTTATGCATCGCCTTGGCGATATCTTCATAAAGCACCTCGACCTCACTGTCTGAGTATGCCGACGTCGGCGCATATACCTGCACGACCTTAAGAGAGTATCTCTTGGTCAGTTTCAGTACAAGGTACGCTACCCGGGTCGACACACTCGAAACCTCCAGCACGTTGTCACGGAGAACCCTGTTGACGAGAAAACCTACGCCACCCTGTGACCTCTGGTCGCCCTCCCGGAAGTAGAACAGATGGCCTGATTCTAGGGTAATGGTGTCCTCACCAGGTCTTCGGACCTCCGATATCCCCAGAACATGCCACCTTAAATTCGTCAGTTCCACTTCCAGCTGCGCCAGGCTTTCGTCCAGCCGTAGACTGCGTCCATTATACGTCGCCAGGGTCAATTTGTGGCAGCTGTCCGTAACCCGGGGATTCTTAGCACCCCCTGCCCTACCGTAACCGAGACCCCTGCCGTGGGCCGGAATAGTAGGGCGACCGGGAACTGGGGGCCATGTGTTTCTCGCTTTTTTCATGGGGGGGTATTGCCCTTACTCACCACGCTGGGCAGGCGGGTTGGTGAGCGCAGAACGTAGGTCTTCGCACCAGTGACGCTGCTGCCCGTCACTGGTCTGTTGCATTTAACCACGCTTGATTACGAAATGGTTATACCGCCATTTGTCGGTCGCTAGAGCCTCGTTCGTTGGACAGCAGGATGCACCACGGGCAGGTGAGGTTGGCTTGGGGCACTAGGGTGATAGAGTGCCCCCTTACATCCCTGCCCCCTTACATCCCACTAAAGATCTATATACATATATTTTCATGTCCATATTTCCTTTCTGGAGTAGACAGAACCTCAGAAATACTATAATATCTCCTATGTTTTTCAGGCTGCTAGCCTATCACACAATAGATTTTATTAAACTCTTAGTTCCGTCTTAATTGTCTCCTTTGACATGCCGGGAAGAACGGCAGCTAGTTAGCAAAGAACTAGATCCTAGGGTTTTTCTTTAATACCTTTGGATTACCTATCACTAACTAAATAACTGTATTGTATACATATTTCAACCCAGCCATCGACGTACTATATGAGTTGAAAAATCCTTCAAAATCTTTATGTGTCTACCTTTTCAAGATAATGGTCGTGAGTGCATTACATGGTTGCACAAATGACGTTGACGTAAACTGACGTATGCAAGGTTATACGACATTTCGTGAAGGACGATTTGCACAAATCAATTAATAGCACTCGATAAGATCAAGTCAGCGAAGTGTTATGACTTAAGATTAAGTTAACTTGGTGTAACCTACATACACACATTCACGTCTCAATTTCTTTCGGAGTGGGCAGAACTTTGCAGATATAATATACTTTTGGGTAATTTTAGCAATACGTTTGGGGTAGTAATATTATCGTAATAGAATATTGGTATCCAGTTGCTAGCTTATGTTGCCTAAAAGATTCTACTGATCTCTAGTTCACTAATTATTCATATTCTTAAATATATCATATACATACATTCACGTCTTTTAATCTCCTTTAAGCTGACAGAAACTCAGTATCGTTGATACTCATATAGGACATTGATGACAGTTTGCTCACCTACATATATTACCTATCAATTAATCCCTGGTTTCTCGGCTGTTTATCTACGACATGCCGAGATGAAAGGCAGCTAGTTAGCATTCTCTACGTCCCTGACTAGCAGGGGTAATGTCGTAACGTACATAATTTGGGCATGCGATAAAAGCCTGCTCCGGCCCTTGACCTGCCGTGTGTGAACGGGGAACAGGTTTCAAAAGGAGGTTTCTGACATAGTTTCCTTTTTGGTTTCAGGTATGGCCACTCTTGAAAGAAGTTCTACAAAGAGGTATTTGTGTAAGAGGGTACTTTATATTTGGGTTTTCTATCCTGAAGAAAGATGTAAACTGAAAAGTTATTGTCAGTTCTCATGAACCAAAATCTCGGGTATAACATTTGAGATAAGTTAGTCGGTGACATTATGCTTTCGTAGTTACCTTTGCGCATTATTTCAAAAGGGTTGTGATGGAATATCATGATTGAATTCAGCTAAAAATTTGCTCTGCAGTCATCTATTGATTTCACTGAGCCATTTTTTTTAATAAAGACATCCTTAATAGTCTCACATAACTAAGAAACTAAATTAGTAAACAAACTCAGCTGTCAACACATTTAAAAACTAAACTAGCATGACGTAACTCTACACATTGAAATCAAATATAGTCTATCTAGATTAAGATCTAGATCATTCCAGTACCCTTGCCCTGTCACAATACACCTGTAAGCCTTCGCAAGCGATCCAGTTTCGCGTGTCGACAACCGTCTCACTTTACATGAACGCCGAAATAAGTAACCCAGCGATTTGTTAAGGCAATTTTGTAATTCGTTTTGAAAGCAATATTAAAGGTTTACTGGGAATAACTTTATTATGAGTGCTGTGTATTTTTATGTGTGTATTGTGTGTATGATAAACACATTCATAATGTGTTTTGGTACTTAGGAAGTAAGTATAGGGCCAGTGGTGTGTCAGGATAGGGTATAATTATGTGTTTGTCGATTGTTTACTCATTTGAAAACAAAAACGCGTTCACGGCCATTAATCTTGCGAGATAGTCAGAGGTATCCATCTGCGCAATCGCGAAGGTAGTAATTCTATGGCTACCTTTAACCCATGTGTTAACCAGATAGTTAGTACTCAATGTGACAGGTGGTAAGCATGTCGCCATGTGTCAAATACCATCATCTATGTTCTTATTTAATCCATAATTGAATAGACTCAAATTTTCAGTCAATTTACTTTATTATTTTTTTACATGTATGTATGTCTCTACTGCCGTCAACATTATATTTTACATTTCCTTTTAAGAACGCTATGGTGAAACATTTGCACACGCAATTTGAGCATATTAAGCTTATGTTTAATAAGAAAGCATTTTGTTTACAAGCCAAGGCTACGAACATTCAGACAGATTTGTATGAGCAATACAGAACCTTACTAGATCAATTGCAACATACAAAGAACATTGCTTATTATCATTGCCCAACGCAGTATTTAAGACAGTAATTAAAGTATTAGTCCACTACATCTTACAAAAACGTTAAGCAATTAAACATATAGCAAATATATTACGTGGAACAATAGTGTTTGCATTTCACAAGCTTCTATTACTCCGCGATTAGATCTGTACTTGATTTTCAACACACAGTTGCTGTCAAATCGTAATAAGCAATACTAATGTTACATTTGCCTATGTAAATGCTATAATGACCCGACAATAGGCCGGTTGTTGCAAAATAATGCAATACATGTGTCAAGCTTTACTTGCGATATCGTTGATTGAAAGTAATGAAAATGAAATGACATTCATTTGAAGGCATGAGAACGATTCAATATAAAGATAAGGCTACTTGTTTTATTACTTTGCGACAGCCTTTGCTTAGTACATGTCAGAAGAAAGTTATACTTGCTATTAGTCTACTGATTGAATTGAATGTAAGGTGCTACTTATTTCCTGGATTGTCATAGGCGACGATTAAGAGATTAAAAGTTTATTTTAGTGTACTTAGGGTCATCACCTGTATAAATTAATGTTTCAATGTTGGTTACCAAAAACTTAAATGAGTCTGAATGTGTTTCTTAACTTGTTGTTTTAGCTAGTCCTTCAGGAATTAGAATAGTTATTTGTTTAAACAGCATTTGATTGTCAAATAATTAGTGCTTTTTTTGTAGAATAATACTATTATCTATGAATTATTATAAAATTTAAATGTAAATTTAAACTCTTTCTATGCACATCATTTCAAAACTGAATGCCAATTCTGTTTTACCCCATTAAAAAATAAAACCTTAGTAACTCCTAATTACAAACTCTTCAAAGGACAGAAAACCTATTATATCAATGTTACAATATATCATTATGTACATTTACTACATTATCCACAACAGGACACCTTCACACTGTGTTGAAAGCAAAAGCTTTGTCTTATATTACATCAGTGATTTTACGGGGAACAGATAACGGTTTGTCGGTAATAGTGCAGTTCGTTTTGTTACAGTTAACGTCGCCTTAAGGCTTTCCTTGTTGGCAACAAGTAGGTTCTATGATCAATTGCTGTTTAGATGGCGAAATAGGGTCATTTGGAGTCAACGTGGGCATTAGGACCGAGATTGTTCCACTTCCTTGTAAAAATGTATGATTCTAATTATTGACAAGACCATAGTTATTTTGAAGAGACCGTTTTTCAAAACTACGTATTGTATTTAGGATTTTTAATGTGACTAAATAAATAATAATCAATTATTAGTTTAGCGAATTAATTTTTGTTAGTTTAAATGTATAGATATATCTTGTTCATTTCGCTACAGTATCAAAAGTAGAAAAGTATCTCGGGTTTTCAGTTTTCTTGAACTTGCAACGACAGTTTAAACTTACTGATTTATTAAAGTATATTAGATATACAATCATTTTTTTTAAATACCTTAACTTTCTAAACTAAACTAAACTTTTTAAATACGTTAACACTGAAACACCTTTTTATAATAAAATAAAGACTCAATATAAAGTCTCTAACAGGTAAATAAACACTCAATACAAATTCTCTCTTTCATCAAAACAATTTCCGTACCGCTTCGAAAGCTCGTACCAAACGGTGTACAGTAAAACACATAATCGTTACTCAAGTGGCGACCAGTCCTCTATCAGATAAGGGTGACGCAACGTTCCTGACGAAACTAGAGCGAATTGCGCTGAGCTGTACACGCGGTATCACAAGTGCTTTATAGGACAAAAGCTTTGATAGCGATTGGGTAAAGAAACTGAGCTTTCACGACTTAGGTTGACAGGCTGGGGTCTCAAGGTTTTAAGATAGTATTTTTGTTTAGGTTTGTGTTGGTTAGGATATGTAGAAACTTTTTTTCGTCTTTTGTCATGTTCATGTTATCATAATCCGGATAGTTGTGACTGACAACATAATATTTTGTTCTCGTGATTCTATTTTTGTAGACAAATAGGTAATGATAAAAGACTTATAGCAACGTAACAATATCTTTACAATTGTTTTACAAATCTCTTTTGTTAGTTGGGAGTAGGAACTTTACTCTCATCTCCGTACGTCAAAAACATTGTCCGGTTGATGTTTTATTACGCTATATAAAACTACATTAACAATTTATCAAACATAAATATTTATACAAAGGGGTAGCTAAAAAATATGGATCTCCTTTTATCCCGATCCCGACAAACAACTTTCCTTTCATTGACATCCATCCATCTCTTCACATACATCAGTTATTTATAATCCAAACATAACAACTTCTACTATCACGTGTATGCATATTAGCTAGGTGTAGCCGTAAATTATATGCAAATCCGCACGTTGGGCAGTAGCTCAACATCCCTGCTTGCGAAACCACATCCTGTCAGTTTCGTAACGACTGGCTAATATAATTTATGTGTATGCAGGCCCTGGGTTACGTGAGCCGATTGCAATACTACGTTGCAACGCTAAAGGCCTTTGTAAAACTGCTTTTATGTTAATTTGTAATGTTACAGTCTTAAATTGTGGAGATAAAGACGCGAATCTCTGGTTACGCTGTATGGGATAGTAGGTGTATGTTAGAAGCGTGATATATTTATATTACCATAATATCGTAATTGCATTGCAAATTCCATAATGAGTATACCTATACGTAGAGTTTTGCGGCATATAAACCCCAATATTTAAATATATATCAATAAAAGGTACTTAATATATAGGGACCTATTTTAATATATATACATATATCTCATAGGCGCTATATATATGTATATGGTGACTAGTTACAGTATAATGCAAATTGGGAACTAGTTAATTCAGAAAAAAATATCGCGAGGTAACCAATCTATCATTTAAATAGATAAGTTAGTATCTATTGTTAAGTTCAATTAAAAATCAAAAATCTGATCGCTCAAAAACCCTCGTAGTTCTTACAATCATTGGCGTCCCTAATTACTCAGAAAGGCTTAAAATTCTTAAAGCGTATGCATTTATCACATTAAGATAGGAGCGTGAAATATGCTGTTGACATCCGAGTATGGGAAAACGGAGTGATGTTATAACCAGTTATGAAATGTGGTGGCGGCAAAATTAATTGCTGTTTTCACTTCCAAGTGCAAGTTTTTGTGGAATTGTTAACATGGACTCTTGTTAACACTAAAGGCGATGTATGTGATTGTATTCGTATAATTTATTGGATAATGATGGCTTGGTTTTTACGTTGGGTATTAAATTATTGTGACCATTTTATTCGATTGTATAAAATTAACACGTTCATTTTTACGTTTCTTTTTGCATAGCAGTTATTCATAGCAGTTATTATTTATTCGAATGAATGATGTTATTGCCGAATCACTCCACATAACTGAATGTGCTAGAGTAAATTAATGAAACCATAAACGGAATGGAAGTATTTGGTGTTACTATACATATATAGTATCTATTAGCCATTATTATATGCAGAAGATTTAGAAATTCTCTACTCACTTCATTTTATCCTCAATTGCTTATGAAAACGAATTTATGGCTGTGTATCTAAATTATACTTGCCAATATTTTGTACAATAAGGTTTCTTCTATCCTTTAGTAAGTTACTTAAATACAATTCTCATAATATGTGGATATCTATCCACAAGTATCAACTTCTTCTGACTTAGAGTAACATTTATATGAATTATACGTGTTGGTTTGTTAGCTCTTTGGCCCCATATACTATTATTACATCAAATCCTTAGATGGGCAGCTAGTTTTTTTAATTATTGTTTATACGACCAAAATCAACATAATATGTGTGTGTGTGTGTGTGTCAAATAACATTATTAAAAACTATACACAGCCAATCGTCCATCTATTTATACATACGTAGTAAACCTCTCCTAACTTTTCATTGCACCAAAGTGTGGTATTAAACCTGACTTTGTACACCGCGGAAGTAAGATTCGAATTACCAACGTAAGTGTAAGTGATATGAGATTTCCCAATAGCCTGTCACTATCAACCGTAACAAACCACTTTAATAGACCTCTTAAGTCTTCTAGTTCGTATGAAAGTAAGGGTTTGATAAAATGGTTATGTGTACGTGTTAGAGAGTAGTCCAATGTTCATAATATATCTGATAAAACGGTAGTGGTAATAATGCGATTTCCGTTCCGCTCCCCGCGATAAGCTGGGTTCGATTCTCGTGTGCGTGAAAATGAAGAGGGAAATATAATACAAAAACAGTCATATAATAAAATTGCTTGTAATATTTAGCTTAACTTATATTAAGTCTCGTTTCGTGGTTTGTGACAAATACAGTTATAGTTGAATTCAGTAAACATGACAGTTTAGGCAAAAAAATATTTTTTCGCTACTTCCTTATTATTGCTTAATTTTGAACCTAATACTATATATTGATAATATGGCTTAATATTAGGTTCCTAAATTTTCAGATTTTGTTTCTTTATAGGTTCTTTGACGTTTAATTGGTAACTTTTGTATAATCCATTGGATACGTAAAGCTACAACAGAACATATCAACCATATATCAACATATAAGGCGTATAAATAAACAATACATACACTAAATATATTCACTTTCATAGGAAGCGACAAATCCATCAACACAGGAGAATTCAGTAGCACCGACGCGTCGGAATGCTTTTCACTCGGCCATCTTGCAATATCACTTTTCTTCGGCCAATGTGAAATTTTGCGTAAAAGTGATATGGATGCACGAGCCATATTGTTCCGCTAAGTTTTTTAAACGGCTTCCTCTGGCGAAGAAAATTGCCTCATTAGAATGTTTCAACGCCTGCGGTGTGTGTGTTATGAAGAGTATTAGATACATATGCATTCACGTCCTATATTCCTTTTCGAGATGGACAGAACCTCGGAGATATAATATGTCTTAGATCAAAAAGCCTGAATATTACGGTTTTGTTGTCGTAATTGAACATTGGTGACAGGTCGCTAGTCCATTGACCAATAGATTCCATTGAACCCTAGTCCCTTAGTCACCTACTACGACAGGCCAGGAAGATTGGCTAGTTAGCATTCTTTTTACGTCCCAAACTAGCAAGGATTAGTAGGAAAGTTGTAAATAGTATAGTAATATAGAAAAGTATACAGGAAAAATTCGGGTAGAAACAGCTGGTTGTTAAGAATACTGGTTAAATAAATTCTTCATGAAACATAAATTAAATTATCCAAAAAAATGCCAATTTAATGTTTAAGTTTCAAGTCTATTATCCAAATATCATTGTATAAATTACATTATACATGAACGAAGCAACATCGTATTTATATCTAAAAAGTAAACAACCTTTAGTAACCATAGCAACGCTATAAAGACACCTGTTGGCACATGTCAATCCATTGTCAATCAGAGTGAAATGCATAATTGTAGCCAACTATGGTAATTGGTTGTTTGCACGCAGCTAGCTTTGATTGTGGTCCAAAAGAAAAGTAATCATCAATTCTGCTAAATGTAATTTTAAATAAAGGAAGAAATAAAAACATTAGGAAACTTTCTATTTTCTGTGTTAAAAAATACGAAGAACAAAATACAATTTGCTTAGGTTAATTTACAGTTACTTAAGTTATTACCTTAACCCATAGAAAATGTTTGTATACCTATTTGTTCGTTTATTTACTTTCAGAAGCAGCACAAATTTATCAAACATATTCCTTTCAAACTCTTCTTTCATAGTCTATTAAATCTAATAAAAACAAAATTATTACTCACTGTATGAGTATGAAAATTATCCTACCCAAGAGCAGATAAATAATACCTCATAGTAGAATCAACCTATGACGACAAATCGAGTGGGATCTCAAATATTTGATTCAGTTTGCATAACTCCATCCAAAAGCTACTTTTTAACCACATAACGACCTTGGGCCACGTGGGTGTGAACAATTGGACGAAGGTTGCATCTCAATTGACGCTCTGTTTAGAATAAGATCATTGAATATGTGGAATTGATGGAATCTATTCATTCTTAAGTATAGGTGGGATGTGAAAGGGTTATTTAATTGGGTTTGTTGTTTAAATGTTAAACCGTGTAAGGTGGGACTTTAATACTTGCTAAATAGCTGCGTTTATGATTACTCTTATAGATTTATTATTATGCATACATACATACGCTTCACCAGTCGTGTATATACACTCCCTTTAATTAAGGCTTGAGTGCCCATCTAAGAATTTTCGAAGGCATGTTAGATATGGGTTACTTGAAATCCGCGTTTCACTAGATAGACAGCACCCAATGCGATAGGTAGTGAACCGTATCGCCTAATATAGGCACTGACTATTACCTATCCCGAGGGATAGGTAGGATTCCTCACGATGTTTTCCCTCACCGTTAGCGTCTGTAAGTTCTGTGTGTTAATAAAAACATTTAAATTTCATTCATTGGTACATGCTCGAGCAGGGATTCAAACCTAGGACCTTTCTCATAAGAAGTCAGTAGTCCATATACTAATATTATAATGATAAATGTAACTGAGAAGATATTGTCATGTGACTAAATTTCTATCTGATTAATAGGACGTAAGATGAAATTAAATAATGTAACATTTTCATATTACACATACATGTAAAAATTTCGCCGATACATGAAATTGATAATAAATTGATACACGTTTTCATATAATGCAATACTCATACCCCAGAATAAGCCTGTTTAGTTGTGACCGATAATTCAGAAATAAAACCTTGGTTACACAAGAGAAATATCAGTAAGCACTTTCTGAACTATCTGTTATTGGTATAAAACACCAAATACGTTTTAAGTACGGTCCTGTGCTAGTCTGGGACGTAAAAAGAATGGTAACTAGCTGCCGTTCTTCCTGGCAGGTCGTAGACACTTGGGGTAAATGGAATCTATCGGGCGATAAGCTAGTAATCTGTCACCAATGTTCCATTACGACATCGCGACTCTAAAATTCATGTTAAAAAGTGACTTAAAAGATATTATATTTCCGAGGTTCTGTCCATCCCGGAAGATTAAAGCGCGTAAATGTATTTGCATGTATGTGTATAAGAACGATATTTAATTAAGTATAAGTTTATTCGCAAGAGTAAAAAGGTTTCATTAGCAGTTAAAAACATTAAACATAAATAAATGTTATAATCTTATGTAAAAGGCATTCTTTCAAAAGTCCGCTCTGGCCTCGATTTGTTTAAATGCAATGACGAAATTCACTTGAATTTTTCATTACTTAGTCATTGTGTATTGCAACTTAAGCATCTTATCCGCTAATTAAGTTAATCTTTACGACGTTACTTACGCAGATTTGACAAGTACTTTAAAATTAATGTTTCGTACCTAATTGAACGTAGTTATTACAAGAAGCACTATATTTCTTACGATTTAATATATACATACACATCACGCCTGATTCCCTGTAGAGGGGTAGGCAGAGATCACTGATCCCCATTTGTCCCGATCCTGACAGACCACTTTGGCTTCATTGACACTCATACATCTTCTCATACACACTCAGCGGTAATAGGTACTCCTAACGTCACCTTAATTCAATATAGCGTCTATCTGACTGTTATATGTCTTATTAGGCCGGCCCCTACGTAACCGCCCTTCCACTTCACTCATATATATTCCATTTGTCAATCTGCTATCAGTCATCCGCATAACATGTCCAAATCATCGAAGCATGCTTTTCAATCTTAGTCACTACATCTTCTTTGAAACGGTAACCTTATGTAATACTTATATTTACGATTTAATATAAACCTAAATATAAATATTACAAAAGTATTACATAAATACTATTTTTAGTACATAAAAGTTTAGTTATTGACTGTAAACCATTGCTTAAGAAAAGCAATTACGATTTCTGGTCTTTAGTCTTTATAGTAAGGCTTGTGTTATTTAATGCCAAATACGATAAAGATTAATTGTTAAATCGTTGCCATGGTAACTATAAGCTATAACTTTTCATATATATACATACATACAATATCCTACATGTTCGTAATAATTTTAGAGCACTAGTTGGATTTGCCTAATAAAAATATTATTTTGATATATTCGTTATTTTTATTCTATTTGTACAGTTTAAAGTTCAGAAGACCATGTATGAGGGGGTTAATGGGTGTGTGTGACGCAAGATAGATTTATCAGGATCATTCCAGGTGATAATCGATAGACTCTGACTATCCCGTTGAAGACATAGAGACATGAATATAGGTACAAGTTGTACTCATAAGTTCTTTTGTAAGACCTATGTCCTCTAACTAGGCTATCCTAAGATTTAAAACCCTTTTTTATCACGACTTCTAAGAAAGCAATATACCGAAATGTATACTTATTTTCGTATCATTATCGAAATTATAACCCCTAGTCTCACAAACCTTAACACAATTTCCCACCACACTCAACATCTGCAAACCCAGGAACTGTCAGTCAACTGGGAGATTGTCAGTCAACCACCATCTTTGTAATTGACACTAGACATGTCTTCCGCGTGGAAACAGCCAGGCGTGGTCGCTCTATTTACGGCGAGGCCAACCGCCTCCCTTCACTTCAAGAGGTATTTGCTCTAGCGATAAGGGTAAATAAAGGTTATGTGTACGCAAATGTCAGGTTTCGAGCTGGCCACACTGAGAGGCGGTGAAAGATATTTTGGGATAATTATACCTATGTGAAGCTTAATAACGTAGTGGACATACTCGTAGTAGAAGTTGAGAATTTCGTTTGAGGGGTTTATATGGCTTTTGAAAGGGCGTATACAAATTTATAAGGTGGCATGTATTGTTTCATATTTTCAGTGTTGGCATGTATTGTTATGTATTTTCCAAAAAATGCCTGTTTTCTTAGTTGATATCTTTTCGGAACATATTGCAAATGAGTTCATATTACAGCTAGCCAATATTATACAGTTTCTATTTAAATAACAAACATTTTACGACTTGTATATACGCACTCCTTTTTTATTGTATATCTCTTAAAGTACGTAACAAAATTATGGGCCCTTTAGTAGTATGGGTATTTTGTCACGAGACAACTATTTATATAAACTCTATCAAGGCATTTTCCTACACTAAATGGTTGATTTACCAACAATATATCAAGGATAATAGTCAGTGGAGCCATTAAACGAATTAATATGGTAGCAGGTGATGTAAATTCGGATGCATCGATGTCTTATTCCGTATGTTAAAATTGTTATTGTCCGAGCAACAATTTGAGAATAACCAAAAAGGTTAAATAGCGATAATGGTATGTAAATATTCTTTTTGGCCATGAATTAAAAATTCAATGCAACGTAGTTTAGATACGGCCATTTTGTTTTGAATACGGAAACAGTTTTAAGTCGGTACATAAGAATATTTTGTCACTAAAACAATACCTATACTTTTACTGTTATAATAAAATATATAAACGGATGTGTTTTTATCCAAGGTTGATATTAGCGATGCAAAATACCATGTAATTCCAAATATTTTATAGTGAATTATTACTTGTATCAGTTTTAAATTAAGTTCTAACACATTTTAATTTAACTACCTTTGATTTAAAATCTTTTTAATAAGGTCTCGTCAATAGCGAGGCTCCGTAACATTCATACCCATTACGCCTGATTCTCTGTAGAGGGGTAGGCAGTGATCACAGATCCCCATTTGTTCCGATCCTGAGAGATCATTCGCTTCAGTGACACTCTCACACCTCATACACACTCGGTGGTTATAGCTACTTTTAACGTCTAATGAGACTTCGTAACTTTTCTATAAAAGTGCGAAAGAGAAACCAATACCATTAATACCGTTTCTTTCTCTTTCCCCCTTAAGGAAGGGATGATCCAGTTCACACAGATTAAATTACAAGAGATCAAGGCTTCACAGAGTCAATGCTGAATATTCTAACTTAGTCCATAGACCAAATTAGGCAACATTACGACACCAAACACGGTGAGGAACCGCAGAACAAAGCTAATCGTAATCTTCCAAATTACGGTAATCACTGACGGTTACGGTTTTGATAACTACATATTTTGGTTTAGCTGTTTAAGGTGAGGTTCTAAGATGAGTATGATGTACATAATAGGGATAGGACTATTTTGGCTGGTAATTATTTAAGTTTAAGGCAAGTTTTTGTTATACTTTATCTAGCATTATTAGCTCTATACAAGTATTGTCTTACTACCTTTGAACCAAACCAAGTTTTAATTACTAAGTATATTAAAGCAATAAAATAAAGATTTTTATTTCTTATGCCAATGAAATTGGTATTTCTTTAATATAGACACAGGTATAGGGATGCATTAGTATTTACTTAAAATATCTGAAAATTATCGCTCTAATAATACTCGGATATAACGTTATAAGAAATTCAACTATTTCTTTCAACAACGCGAAAATATTCCACACTTTTCCATGTAAACTAGCATTATAACGCAACCAAATAGTATCATTCAGAACTGTGAGTGAGCGATTTAAAACCGAGGTATCTGTGACATAGTCGCCTTATAGCAAGGCCAATCACTTTCACTGTTGAAATACATTGAACTTGCAAAGTGATTAAGTGTGGTATCGTAACGACTGTGTTTTGTATGAGAGTGGCCATAATAGGTAAAACTACATGCAGATACTTCATGACCATTATCCCTTGTAGGGTAGATAGGTGAATCCATCGCGGGAGTGATTTATGATCTCATCGAGATATGTAGATATATAATTATTTAGAATATATAGTAAGATAGTTGATATAACTTTACTGTCATTGTATTTCAAAGGAGTGTTATAGACAAGCCTCTTATCAATGAAGTTTGTAAAGAAAAATGGATATATGTATGTACATACACTCACATTCATGTATATGGCATTTGTCGTAGGTATTCCTCAGAATGTTTTGTTTGTCATTATTAACATATCTAACTAATAGGACAGGCCTATGACTTATCCAGCTCATATGGTATATGAATAGAATATTATAGTCTGCAGTAAAACCTAGTATTAAAGCTTACCTAAATAGGTGTGAATTCATGCACCAAAGTTTTGTCGTCCCCTTCACTCAATACAGTCGTGAAGTATACACATGCATAGCCTAGAAAAGCCAGACACTGTTACAGTTTAGCCAATTAAGTTCAAATGGTATCAGCCATTAAATGTATCTGGCAGACCTTCGCGGTGACATTGGCATGAATCGCAACAATTGCTTGGGACTAAGACAAATGTGTGCCACTAACACCGCAGCTTAAGTTGAATATGATGCATAAATTAACACGTGATAAATACAAAATAGTAACTTAAAATGGTATAAAAGGGACAAATACTATTTTATAAGAATCACTACATAGTATAAAATAAAGTCGATTTCTTTGTCCCTATGTATACTTAAATCTTTGAAACTACGCAACGGATTTTGATGCGGTTTTTTTTAATAGATAGAGTGATTCAAGAGGAAGGTTTTTATGTATAATAACATCCATGAAATAGTGGAGTAGGCTATATATTTTATACCCGTGTGAAACCGGAGCGGGTCGCTAGTATAATATATTTCTAACTAAATTTACTTACTGAAATCCTTGATTCCCTCATCAGGGACATAGGGCCTTCAACAAAGTACGCCACCTAAGCCTATCCAGTGCAGACTTCAATCTCAGCCCACGGTAAGCCAAGACCGAGAGCCTCCTTTTTGACGAAATATAATCAATACTATTTCTAAATATATTTTTTTAAGTAGCTTAAAAGTACACCTTATTATTCGTCTTTAAATTATCTGTTTTCAATGCTACGACTAAAATGAAATCAAGATCAAATAAGTTATCTATGACCCCAAAAAGACAGTTGCTATTCAGTTAGTAACATTTCAATGGAGACTATGCAAAACGTGTTGGATACAAATCTAAAAGCAGACAACTTAACCAATCATTTAGCAACAGTTAGCCATATCAATTATTTATCTATTCTAGCCGAAATTCAATATCAAAATTCAATATTAATTCTGTGAAGCAAATCCTAAATGTCAAGTTCTTATTTCCGCAATCGGCATTATAAATTCATTCATTCGGACCGGCTTGTGAAATCCGTCAACGTTAATAGGCAATAGGCACGATATTGCCCGTGGCAACGAATACTTGGACTATCAAGACTTGCTAATCACCGTTGCGACACTATGTGGAAAGAAACCTGACAGTGCGTAGGTTTATTGTTGAAACCTAGATCATGTAAGGGGAGTTTAGAAACTAGATATTATGATATAAACGTTTTTATCAATATAAGTACAGTACATTCATTGAAAGTCAAAACATTTGTCTGACATTGATTGTCCCATAGTATTCTTATACCTGTGCCCTTATTATAAAATTCAACCGTTGGAAATAGGAAAATAATATTAACATTATCGTACAAATAGCTACATATAAATGTCTGATTCCGGAAGTAAGATGTAATGTAAGAAAGAAAACGTAAAATTCGGACATCAACCAAAAAAAATACCTAAATACTACCGTTTAAGTAACTGAAGTTTAATTGATGTTAAAAATTTGCGGATGTAAAGGAAAAGCGAAGTTGTATACCAGGTTCGTGAAGAACCTAGATACAAGATATGTAAGTTGATATATCCAAATTTTCAGATATGGCAACAAAAATTGTTAACTGTGAATCTAGATTATTGTACACTGGTGTAACAAATAATTACTTATATGAAACTATTACACGAGCCTTTTCAAATATCTTGGTTTTAATGAAATTATTTACTCGTCTATAACCACCATTATATCATCAATATAATCTTATTTTAGTATCCCGTTCGATTCAACTTCAATAACTGTTGCTGTGATAAAAACTTATCATTTGCTGAACGATTCTTTAATGGCCATTTACAAAGCAAAATACAAACAGTTTCATTCACGAGTTTCAAAAGCAATCAACACATTTGTTGTAGCTTAAACAAATATAAAATGAACAGCAAGGCAGTAATAACCACGTTTGGAAAGAAGAAAAAGAACTCTTCGTTGCATAAGAAGCAATGAGCGGAGTAATTTGTGATGATAGTTTGACGGAAACAGAGATTAGCTATGTTGATTGAGTACCAAAACAAAAAGGAACAAGTCTACTTTTTGCGAATTTGGTTATAGAGACTTGCTAATGAAAGGTATTAGAGCGTGAAATAATAAGATGATCGAATGGTTTAAATATTTGCTTAGTAGTAGGAAATTTTAAATCTCTCTATTACTGACAATGTTTGTCACTCTACTGAACCAAAAGGATTTAATGTTATTAATATAAATTATGTTCATAATAATAATTGAATTTTAATTCGCAATTACAAAAATATACACAATACAAAGCGTTTACAATTAAAAACTTACAAACTAGGGGTAAACATCACACGTAACGCTGATATGTTAAAACCACATTTAATTAACTCTAATAATATTATATTTTGAAATCAAACCAAGTAAACTAATCAAGCTGATACTGTGTAAATAATGATACTGACCTACTCTGCACATACTACAATTGTTCCAAATCGCGATACAATTTATTTTTCCACAAAATCAGTAACGAATAACATTGTGCGTGAATTACCAAACGGTTTTCACAGTTACGTGGCGTTGGAGAATCGATCTTTATTCGTCCGATTATGAAATAGCGAAGAAGCAGCTGATTAGTTCATTCAACTATTGTTTTTTTGGCGCGAAACGAAACCGTTACGTCAGTCAACTGTTCTTCTTTTTGTGATTTTGGCTGCATAACATATATCATCGCCTACTTAAGTTTTTTTGTTCTAGTATGATACATTTGTGGTTGTGAAATAAGTATAAACATTTTTTAAAGGGCTTGTTACAAAGCCGTGGTTATGTATTGATCTGTTCATACTAATTACGTGATTGTTTACAATGATGTAAGGTTGTAATGGCGTAACTGCAATTTTGGGAAATAAGCTCCCGGATTTTTGTGATTCATTTTCTAATAAACGTACAGTCATCACTCTTGTGACATAAAGTGATAAACCCACATTACTCACAGTTTTTTGGCTTACTAGCCATAAACTATAACGTCCTTTAATCCCTTTCGATGCAGACAGAAACTTAGATACCGCTTTTTGGTCATTTATAGCATTTTTTATTAGGACTTTCGTGTCATTAATAATAAAAAATGATTACAGTTTACTAGCCGTCGCTTCACAGTTTCCATTTACTCACTGGAATCTATTTAGCATCATATTTCGATCCTTATTTTTTATTATCTGGTCAACGCGTGGGTTCGAGGTGGCCATAGAATTTTTTTTTTTCAGAGACACCTGAACCTCTGACTACCCCGCAAGGGTTAATGGTTGTGAACGCGTTTTGTCTAATTTTGTTATTACTAAATATATAATTTTAACACAACTATACAATACATCCCATATATAAACAAAGATCCACTTTCATACCTACCTACTTATACAAGGACATATCTTTGTACTATAATGAAGACCTCCAACGAATCACAATGCCCAACAAAACCTATAATAGAGATAGACTTATGAATACACGAGATGCCATCAACATCCTTCGACCCAACAATGAAGTTAAGGCCATTTATCAGGCAAAATCAAACTGGGTATAGCACGAGGGGTTTTGTCTGCAAAACGACCTATTGTGCAGAATATAATAGTGAACGAGTTAGTGACAGTGGTTTTGGAAATATTGCACTTATGCTCTTTGTGTGGTAAAGCTGTTTGTGAATTGTCATGTTTAGAGTGTCGATTTTGATGTAATTTATTAATGATTTGGCTTGTCAAGAGTTTAATACAGTATAAATAGAGTCTTACTATTGAGAATAATGTTAAATATGTTACCTAATAACATTTTTATTTAGTTCTAATACTATAACAACACTTCATCTATTTTATTTCAATCTGACATTTCGAACAATGTACTTACAAATCAATAATCCGATTTAAGTAGCAACTGACATTTCTTTGACAAGAGTTACAAGCTTTGTTTATTTAGGAGCACTCTGCCAAATCTTTACCAGATAAGGATGCCCGTCCATTCAGCCAGTCAAGGTTGGCTCTTGGTATACGACCTTCTTGGTTTGCAACTACAATGGCTGAAGGCACCCATTGTTAGCTAGTCCATCGCCTTACGGACAACAATCGTATCTCAATGACATCGAAAAATTGTTTTCGGTCGAACTCCCTCACGATAGTGTCTAATTAAGCGGTTAATTGCCTAGAAAGGAAGCCGAACGTTTTATTACTTGACATTAATTAAATTATCGATGATGATTTAATAGTCAAAGTTAATGTATAGTGATTCTTTAAGTGGAAAAAATAGTTCCTGACTTGTAAAGCAATACTAAAATGATGGATAATATTAAAAGAGTATAGAGATATTATGTATAATACATAAAATAATTCAATTTGTTGTTATGGCTGAAAAAGTATAGTTCCCGACTAAAAATTTAAAAGTTAGTAGATTCTTAAATATAAAAAGGTGAAGAAACATTTTGTTAGTTCTGTCTACCTCATGAAAGATAAAATGACGTTCTTATGCATATAAATAACACGTAAACATTCATAAAAGGGCTTCAACGGAAATTAAATTATGAAATCTTTGATAAACTATAAAAACACAGTTTACCGGAACGTGGTACTAAAAACAACATAAAACGTTTCTTAATAAACTTAAATCAATGCCATTAGGCCTCTTACAGAACAAAAACGATTAAACAACTTAATCCGGCAGAATATTTAATTTCTCAACCTTCATTTACATACCTTTTTAATAGCTCTATATATTTTTAATTCATTCCTTTGTATACAACCTTTTTGGTTTATAAAACTTTTTGCCTTGAAGGTATATTTGACACATGGATGCTAATTTGAAAGTGTCATTATATCTTTTTTATTGTATTTACTTAGCTAATGTTGATGATTTTTTTCACGGCTATAAATCCAAAATGGTATTGTAATGACTTAAAATTCTAAAGTAATGGCAGACTAGCTAAAATAGTTCATAAATAATAACAATAGAGTAAGGAATAGCAAAATAACTATATATATACGGAACAAGTTTGAATAGTTGATTAAGGGATGTCATGTATTTAGATGGTTATATAGAATGAATTCTTCTCTCTATTGCTACAATCATTTATTTCATTCCTATTCCAAAAGATTATATAAACACACGTAAATTATAAATACAACATGCGTAATATTTACAGGTCCAAATAAAATACTGTTCATAAGTATAACCTAAAAAAACACCCAAAATTTAAGCTTATATCTCATTATTATGCAGATATGTCTTATGTTTATAATGTCTGTGTGCCTGTAAATTTAACCTCACATCTGTGGTGATAAATACGTGACATTTCTGCGACTTCATTTTAGAGTCCCGTTACACAAAGCCTTTTCCCCTTAATGCGGTGTTTTGAACCCGGTCGCGTGCGATATTGCTGAGGTACCGGTTTGAATTAAAATACGAGATTGCAAGCTTTGGTTAGATATGTGAATAACAGTTTTTGGGAAAAACATGCTATATGTTATGTGTTTTTATGGCAACGTTTCGTGGTAATAAATCAGCGAAATAAAGGTTTTTTAAATTTTGTTTATTGCTAGATGTAGAAATAACAATCATTAATGATTCTAAAAATAATAAATCGTGTCTAAGATGACAGTATCCCACTTTAATAATTTTTTTTTCAATATTATCCTTCATTTTGGCCATAGAATTACTACCTTCGCTATTGCGGAGATAGAAACCTGAACCTCTGACTACCTCGCAATGGTTAATGATCGTGACCGCATTTGTCTTTGTCGATCACCAAATTTACTTGCTATCTATTGATATTCTGGCAAGACCCATATAATAAAAAAGCTAAAGTTTCCCAATTGTTTAAATAAAATAAAAGGATGAAAATGTTGACAACTATATTTATAATACATATATGATACTGGCCAGTTAGTAACCGAACGATACATTGAAGAAAGCAAACAAAAAAAAGAGATTTGCTTTACAATCATTCGCCATAAAGCAGGATAAGAAATTTCGAAGCAAAAACCTTTTAAGATCTCTATCAAGTACACTTATGTATCAGGACGTTTTTATTGCATCCCCGATAAATACAAATGTCACATAAATAAAAAAGAAAAGAACTGGCTGTATAAATCTGATTAAGTACCTTAAAGAAGGCTCCAATATATTGCAATTCATGTGCCGTAATGTGAATTTGTTCGCAGAAGATTTAATGCATATTTTAACATGTAGGAATGAGTTGGCATATTTCTAAAATACACGCAACTGATTTGTTTTTTTATAAGATAAAAATGTACTAAGTTGATCCTTTGTATATTTTTTTTATTGTTGTATACTTTTTTCAGATATTAAGCTCATTGTTATTGTAGATTGCAATTGAAAAATCTTATTGTTATTAAATACATATTTTTTTTTTTTATTTTTTATATTTCATTGTGCGTAATAAGTTTAAGTGATTTGTAATTAATAGTATATTTTATTGTTTCAGGTATGTACAACACGAATAAGTACTGAAGTATTATCAATTTACGAAACAATGTAAGTAGGCAATGGTTAACTGTCAACCAGCTTTACAAAAACAGGTCTTTGGTAAGTCTGTGTCAATTATTTTCATGTAAGTAAGTAACAAATAATAATTTCATATCAAATACACTACATGATATTTTTGACAAAAAGATATAAAAAAAAACAAGTCCTTTCATAAAGAAAACAGCTCTTATCTATATTAAATACCATTATACTATGATTTAATACTTATAAATATAGTATAACAACCGCTTAAAACCTAAAACTAAAACAGTTACATAATACACCGTATAAATAATGGTACTATTGTGTGCTAATGGCATTGCTAATTTCCTAAACATGTTTTTGACGGATTAGCCGTCAGTATTATCCATCACTTAGTATGTAAAAGAAAGTACATTGTTTGAATAATCACGCCTTCAACTATTACTATTAATCTAGTTCTGTTTTGGAACCTATTATTATGGTTGATAGGTATAAAAGAAACAAGAGCGTATCAATGTATGGTATACAGATTCTGTTTGTCAATAAAACAAATTTAATTGAAAATTTATATACAGGTTGGCGCATTCAAAATGGTCAGTATGGGAAAGTGTGCCAAAACAATGTATTTTATTCATTTTCGACACCATATTTCGTAGAGCCTTTTCAGCTTTTAAGCTACACAATAAATATTTCAAAAGAAAAAGTGAAAAGGGCAAGTTTATTTTTCAAAGCAACCGGGTTCGATTCGCGTACTAGATACAGTTGTTTTTTCAAAGAAAGTATGAATGCAGTTTTTATTTTTATCAAAATCGGTGACATGGTTCCTACGAACAAATCTTTGTATCTCTTATAGTTTTAGACTTTCCCATACTGACCGTTTTGAATGCGCCACCTGTATAACAATATTAAAGTGTTTATCTTTTTACTTGAGTCGATTTTGTTGATTTGCTTAATCTAAAATTTAATATGCTATACGGAGTCATACTCTGTATATAAAATTGTACTAAACATATAATTTTATTTATAGTGAGATGTCATTTTAATGTAATGTTTCATAGTAATGTTGTAGTCCTATGTATATTTTAGTATTCATTATATATCTAATTATATGTTGAAGACACATTCAAAACAAAGTCTAAAATTTTTCTGGTAACCTTGTAATGTGATCGATCTATTTTAAGTAACCACAATAACATACTGCATAACCCTAAATCTTAAACAAAATGAGATGTCAAAAACAACCCTAAATCCTCGACACAAGACTCAATATTACATTTGAACTAAATAACACACGCAACATAAAACTAAAATTAATGATTACATCAATGCGTCTAATAATATAGACTCAATTGATGTAATCTACTTTCACTACTTGGGCGGCAAAATTCAAAGCACAGCTGTTCAAACGTATAATAGTTAAATAGTTGAACTATTTTTAATTCTTATTTTCGTCTCGTGTCTCTATGTAATAGGTGTGGAGGAAAATGTACTCGGTTTACGTTTTTGGTTATTATTGATATTATATGTTAAGTTTAACTATGTTACTGTACTTAAGTATTACAGAAATTCTTCCAATTAAATATTTTATTTTGGATTTTGAATAAGACATTGCAACAAGATATTTGTTGTAATTTGTAATGACAACGGTTGAGGAAAACATCGTGAGGGAACATGGCTATCCCTCGAGATAGGTAAAAGACAGTGCCTGTATATGGTACTGTCTATCAAGTGAAACGCGAGCTTTGAGTGGCTTATATATATCATGCCCCAGAAATTTTGGAGCTGGGCACTCAAGCCTCTGACAACCCGCCACAATAAAAAAGGAGTGTGTACACAAGTTGTGAAGCGTATGTTATGTTTTATGTTCTAATGACATCCGTAAGTTTCGTCTAAACTTAGTTTGATGTGAAAGTTGAGGCTAACAATAAAATTTTCACTTTTATTCAAATTTGATATTCGGACTTAATGATTTCTAAACTTCCTTGCCCCATTAATTTTAAAAGCATCCATTTATTAAAATGTAGCAACAATGGTGATTGTTTTAAAAATACCTATTGTTAACGCACAACAGATTAACAACAATATATCAATTGGATTTCTGAAGACAGAAATAGTTCTATGGCTTGAACATAATAGTTCAATTGATAAATTACTCTAAAGAACCTTTGTATTTTCAAACACTAAAACAAAATAATAATTAACTTACAAATGTAAAAAGCCTATGTTTTTGTAATATTACTAGAATACATTTTGTAATTTCCAATACCTATTCAAGCATCAGAATTTATTTTTATAGTACGTTACAATTGGATTAAAGTTATTTCATTAGATATAGTTCATAATTCATAGTTCCTTTTCAAGTAAGTTTTAAATAACATGTCATTTTCTAGAAGCACAAGACTTAATATCATAACCCCACTTGTAATTCAAAAACCTAAGTTCTCTCATTTTTGTTAGAATATTACCAGTTTGGAGAAATTGAAAAAGAAACTTTTAGACTCTTCCAATGCCTTACTAACTTACTAACCTTACAAAATGATAAGTAAGATACAGTTGATAACTATTAATTAGATTTATTCAATTCCTCTCCTGGACGTTACGTCGAATCACCATCACAATCTTCATTCCGACAGGTGATAGGTCGATACCATCTCGCTAGCCCTGGTCCATTTACACGTGTATGCATTTCCCAACTCTTTAGATGATTAATTTCCCACTAGAACGAAGTAATGAAGTAATAAACGAATTGACTTCGTGGTTTTGTAATTTACAAATCGTAGTTGGATCAGATTAGTGATCGCTTCAGTGGTTTGTGCTTGTCGTTAAGAATATAAGACTTGGGTTTTGATAGGATTGGTCGGTGACGGTTAATTTTGAATTAAGAATTACGTTGCTATGGAAACGAATTAAAACATGGCTGTTTGGTTTAGTTTTAGATTATTCTAACATACAGACGAGTGAATAAATGTGTGTACATTCTAGTATTTTAAAAAATAAAGGTGTAAATTAATATTTTTTTGTTCATGTTAATCAGATCAAATCCTCCGACGATATATTTTATAGAGATATTCCCGTGAAAACTGAGCATGAATTTAAATTGTAACTAAATTGCCCTTTAGACATGTATCGAGTTTCCATGCAGACCTGTCTAAAAAATCTATACATTCAATTTACGTATACCAATACAATTTAGGTAGGTAACCTAATGTTCTGTTTAAGTAATGCCCATCACAATCCCTTAGTTTCTGAGGTTCTATCAAAACGAAAAGTTCAAACATGCGTGAATATATTATGTACTCGCATCGAATTCCGAACGAATTTACATTAGTCAGATATTATCACAACATATCATTTAGCCCTTCGCTTGTAATACAGATATGATATCATACAGAAAAATCTTACAACACATGTATGTAAAACGTAGAGTAATGTTGTCTATTAATTAAATCAACGCCCTTTTAAAAGTACATTTACGAATCGTGTTAATACTTCATTAGTGTGAGTCGATCTCTTTATCGTATTACTGTATCGTAGCATGAGATACATATCGAGGTGATTAATGAACTTAATGTAATATTTGACTTAAGTAACTGCGAGCGTGTTAATCTAATTACGCAAAGATTTGTAAACTTCATTCTTTATACGCTTATCTTGATAGGAACATATTTTACGAATTTTTTAAAGTAGAAGGTAGAGTTGAACGGGGTGGCTGCGTAGAACTTATAAATATCAATTTGGAGACATTCTTCTCGAGGGTGTACTTAGTAAAGAACAGAAGAACAAATTTGATACATTCTTCTCAAGGGTGTACGTAGCGTGAAGAACATGTATGAGAAGGTTAATAGTTGTAAGTGAAGCAAGGGAGATTTGTCAGGATTGTTTGCTTTTCCGATGGGGAGGTAGAGTCGGGAATTAAGTATGTATTTGAATAAGGCAAGGTGATATGTATTGTTTACTTTTACCCCGTACTAGGCCGGGATGTTAAAGAATGCTACCTAGCTACTGTTCTTCCCGGCATGTCGTTGTAGACGATTAAGGGGCTAGGTGTAAATTAAATCTATCTGGCGATGTACTATCAACTTATCACCAATTTTCCATTAAGCATCACAACCACAATATTCATGCTAAATAGTGACTAAGGAGATATTATCATGTATATGTATGTAATGTAAATGTAGGTTGACCATGTTCAAAGATGTCGCTAATATTACTTTAAAAGTAGTTGCTCATAGTAATACTTAATTATAGTCTAGGTGTATGAGTGATTTATGTTGAGAATGTTAATTAATTTACTGTTGTAATCAAACTATATTGCTAACATTACTTTTGCATATAGATAGAATATGAAGTAACATACTTTTCCATTTAAATTCAAAGATATTTTAATTGATTAATGATATTTTAATTTAATTAATTTAATTGAATGAGATATCTAAAAATCTGTACATCATGTGTTCAACATTTATGATATCATCAATACAATATACGATTTATCGTGATTATAACAATATACTTAGATATACCATTAACCGTCTATGCAGAATGTTAACTCGACACAACTATAAATAATCATTTAATTTTAACCATATAGCATTCGGTATAGTATAGTTACAGTCATAGTTTTCGGACTATCATGCAACGCTTTAATATCTTTGTATAACTTTATTTAATGTAATAAGTAGTTGATTCAATTAAATAACGTATAATTAGAAAGTAAGTTGCGAAAGAGGTCAGGTCGACTGTCGATCGTAACCGTGACCTTGTCAGTTACGTAACCAAAATCAGAACGAATTCCATACTGATAATTGTTCTTTGTTATCTTGGGCATACTTAACGACTGGCATGCGTTGTGTGGCAGACAGAGTATTAAGAACATATTGACTTGTTCAGAGTAAAAAGAGCTGATGAAAGTATGGATTCTAGTTATTTGGCAGACAATATTCGTCCTGCCCTATCAGATAATACATACAAATATATTCACGCCTCTACGTTCCTGACGGGAGAAGAGACTATCGATCGCCACCTAGAGCCTGACAAATCTCTCTTGATTTACTATTAAGATAATAAGATCATCTATAAACACTAAGGTTATTCCTGAAGGATTGCAATGTTACTTAAATTACAATGTTTAATATAAGTAAAACTATTTGATAGTTAATGTTTTGTTATATTACACAATGCTAATTTGAAAATTGTTCAAAGTTTCCTACTCAGTCAAAATAGTTGTTCTATTTAAAAATACTTACAATTTCTTTAAATAAAATGTTGTCTTAATTACCACGCTGTGTATCTGACGTATTATTGAATATATTATAACTATATACCCAAGAAGACTCTAAGCGACATAATGAGACTAATTACTTAATTAATCGATGTCTAACGATCCGAAATCTGCACTCGATCACTCTTTGCAAACCATTAGAGCTAGTGAAGTGAAAGGCGAATTACCGATGACATTTTAACGTATCGATGTCAAATCAAATCAGTAAGCTTTTAAGCTTGTTTTACAGACATATCAATCACGTGACCTTGTTTGATTACCTGTTTGGGTACATGGTATGATATAATGTCAAAATAATTGGGCAATAATTGCTCTTAGATTAAGGATGGCCCAAATAAGGACATGTATGTGCTAATGTGATTTTTAGAGATTAATGTGAAGGTCGATTCTAAGAGATATCGGTGTTATAGGTAGATGGAATTAGTGGTACTAATTAACACTGACATACCAGTATTAAGAGACGAGACAATTATGACGTGTAACGTATATAACGTGAAATAATTTTCATAAGATATCAGATAATATTTTGCTATTAATCCACATTCAAAGTTCAAGTCTTAATATGGGAAAAGATATGAAAAATCATGTACATGTAAGGTATTCAGATGACTTTTAAATTGTTTCGTCCTGATAAAAAGAAACATAGTTTTGATTACTATAATAAATCTAAGAAACGGTTAGCTTTAATGTCTACTAATCATGGCACTGATTAACCCACCAATCGACGTCCTCTAATCATAAAAATCTACTAAATTTATGCAATCTTATCTCCATCGGTCAATCGACCTGTGGGAGTAACCACCGAACGAATCTGGGTCGAATGTGCGAAATAAAATATCGTAATAGTTGTGACAAAACTGATGAATAGCCAGGCGGGTTTTTGATGGGTTTTAATCACTTTTAAACATATCGAAAAGGGGTGACGACATATTGAAAATATTGCAAGAAAGAATATTATGTGGGTGAGGTGGAATAAGACATAACGGTCAGATAGATGACATATTTAAAAAGGGTTACTATAGAAGTATCTATAACTGCCAAATGTTTATAAAGATTATATGTGGATAAGGTGGAAGGGCGGTTACGTAGGGGACGAGTCAAGACATATAAAAGCCAGATAGGCGATATATTTAAAAAGGGTGACAATAGAAGTACCTAAAATTGCCAAATGTTTACTAAACAAAACGTTTCACTATTGGTTTATTGCAAAGGTTACTCAAGCCTATAAAGCCTATGAGAATCGGAAAGCCTTTTGTGAGGAAAATAATTAAATGTATTGCGATAATATTGAAATGCATCAACGTTGTACTATCGCAAAGTTTAGTTAGAGATACACAGGTGTTATTTTTGGTAAGGTTATTAAGATTGTTTTTTGTATATTTAATCATAGTTTTCCACCTTACATAGAGAACTGATCAGAACAAAATATTTCGAAAATCCTTTCATAAATTTTCAGCCGTTCACGTTCATAAAAACATATGAATATTTTTCTCTAGGATATCTTTTCAACCGTATTGGTAATAAAATATGTGAATAGTTAATAATTTACTACTATTAGATATACTACGTTGTATCTATTTTCAAGTCAAATATTACCTAATAAGACATATAACAGTCAAATAGACGCTATATTGAAAAGAGGTGACGTTAGGAGTACCTATAACCACCGAGTGTGTATGAAAAGATGTATGAGTGTCAATGAATCAAAAGTGATCTGTCAAGATCGGGATAAATGGTGATCCGCGATCTCTGCCTACCCCTCTACAGGGAATCAGGCGTGATGTGTATGTATGTATGTTTATTACCGATCCACAAACCAATATTAACTAGCCTCTGACGTCTAATACGTCACAAACGTACCCTGTTTCATTTTAATGTCATTTCGTCCCAATTCCCACACTATACGAAAACTTGGTCAAGTGCGTGAAGTAATCACAGTGCACTGTTCTGTTGCAAAATGAATCCTTAAGAGATATGGTTTGGAGATGTTTATTATTATTGTTTGCTTGCGACATAATTGAAATTTTATCCTGTTTAACCCCGATATTCGAGATTAAGAGTGACCTTGATATTGTCGTGTCGCCGATGTTTTGTTCATTCCAAAAGGGATTATACGACGTATATATATGTACGTAATATATGTGTTTGTGCCGTATACATCCTGTTTTATTTCAGAATGGATTTTTGTTAAAATTGTTGACGACATTTTGTTTGGGTTTATATTTTGCTAATTATACTTTATTCTTACTAAGATGTAAATCTAGAGAATGCACAAACTATTTTTCCTAACGGTAAGGTTTGAAAATCTTCACAAACATATTTTTTATAACAGAATCAAGCCTTTTAGAAATAAAGACCAATCTTCATACCTAAGATTTTATATTCATTTAATTCTCACGTTCAACATATACTCGTTCTTACATGATTATGATTGAATAAATCGCATCATTCATTACTCACGTGTTTCCCAATGGCTTCCCCAAGACAGCTGGATGACAGTTCCTCATTACGACGTGATGCAATGTTGTGGCATGTATGAGAAAAGTTCACTTTGATAATAGCATCTCTCGTACGATTCTGTTTGTTGTAAAGATGAAATTCCTAATATATTGAATGGTATATTGTTAAAAGTGATTAAGCATGATTTGTTTGTTAAAGGATGAATTAATTGAAATTCAGAAATTTTAATTCAGAAAATTCGTCTTAAATTTGTGAAATATTGTATTAATATTATTTAAGCTGATCCTAGAAAATTATAGGTATTTGTTATGAATTAATTCATAACTATAGCGTAACTATTGTGTATGCATACACAATGCATTCACGGCAGTACAGTCCTTCGGGGTAAGCAGAGATTGAGTATTCAATATCAAGTAAGTTTTTGTGATGGTCTTCGGTCACTCGATATCATTTGTCACAATATAAATAAAAATGAAAATAAAAATACATATACATACATAAATTGATGAAAAATATTTGCGATATTTATAAACTTAATACATATTAAATTACTTTAGACAATAAATCAGGAAGCAGGTTCCACTAGATTCATTGAACACCAACAATGATTGAGCTAGACAAAAACAATATCTAATTCTCAAGTTACATTTGGTTCAAAACTGTGTATGTGACAAACAAAAGATTAGGAAACAGTACGATCGATTGTTAAGGACAGAGATTTCTTAAGCTAACGACACACCATAACTCAATAAGCTACAAATCAGTTCAAATTAACCTCGATTTCACTACACTAGTTACTGTAACATGACGCGACCGTAAAGTGCATATGACGTTTAAAGTTCTTTGTTCTTGTTGCGATTTCTATGGATTGGATTGTATTTATGTAATATAAACATGCGTTTAATTCATAAATTTATTTTCTTTTGGCTTACTGCCTTCTTCTCATCATCTTTCATCTTTCTTCATCTTATCCGTTTAATATTCAGTAAAAACCATAATAATTACTTAAAGCAACCCTATTACCTTACAAAATCCCAACACAATCACAACTAACAACATTCCTTCCAAAACCTATCTATAAAATTCCCTCTTCATTGACATTTAATCCTTAGTTTAGCAGAATCGGAGCCTTGCAACGTTGTGTCGCAAAATGCAATTGTAGCAGTCTATTACTTATGTCGAAAGGGCACTGACTAAGAGCTCATTTATTAAGCCAATCGGTCAATTGGCTAGCTCCTTTCTACGGGGTAATATGCTTAAGCTTTTTGGGACATTCAAAGACAAACGCTGCTATAACCTACCTCAGTGTTAGTCAGAAATTTGGGTGTCCATCTTTGTAGTTGTGGAGGTAGAAATTCTCTGGTCACCGTACTGGTATTGAACAGATAGTGTAGTGTATTTAAAGGGGAAGGGAAAATAAGTATAGGAATGATTATTCGGTAAACATACGTAACATAATTTCAGGGATCCATAGAGATCAATGCCGTTTTCGTGTTTGAACTGCAAAAAATAGGCATATTAAGTATGTATCCTTGAATACTACTACGAGATATAGGAATTTGTACTATATTTATCAGTTTATATAGATTTTGAAGTTCAAAATATCTCCGTATTGATAAATATTAATTGAAAAACTCTGTATTTTCTAACATTAGCGTCACTTATGAACTTTATGTAATTGAGCTATTTATATTCCAAATACAGAGCTCATTAACTGCCCGCATTGCCTTTTGTATCGACTGGTTTATTTAGCTGATAATTAAAATATCCCTAGATGGCGCTGCGTCTAGCTTTAAACGCTGATGAGTTTGTGCTCGGGTAAATATACTTAAAGCTAAATAACTTTTCACATGACTACATACATTTTTATGTATTTCGATGGTTACATTATAGTTAGCTTAGGATTATACCCCAACTACCTACCACCCACTATATTATATAATAATATTACCAAACAGTTTCATCAGTTTAAATGTACTCTACATCCATCTATGTGCACTTACGTAATTCCGGAACATGGCCTCTACGTAATAGCGCCGCTTACGTTCCACAACTCAGTGGCGGGAATATACATTTGAATTAATTTAATGGACTATTATCTAACCGTTCTTGCATGGCTTAAGGTAAAGGCTTGGGTCTTAGAATGGTACTGGGAGATAGGCATTTAGATAGGGTTTCTTAAGTCTAGGGTTTGTGTAGAATATAAGCCTGGTTGACTGACTTATTCTTGGGTTTAAATAGAGGTGACAAAAGTATATAAGTATAATATTCATTTAACTTACTCTATCTAAGTGTATAAATATAATATTTTTATTTAATTACTGTTGTGTTTTTAATAAATAAGAATTGTTTTAGTTGATTTCTGCCTGTTCTTAAGCATGGAAACGGGTGTGATGTGTTTGTAAGAGCGTTCAAAGTATATGATGGCGAGGTATTTAAAACTAGGGTTGTGTATAGAAATAGGGAGACTATTAACGTTATAATAATATTACACAGTTTGCACATCTTAACAATTACTCGTATGTCTAAGGTATTCTAATAAAACTAATAAGTGTAAAACTTAACACACATTCTATAGGAAAAAAATCTCATAGAATATTTACCTACACTTTCTACCATACTTAGTTCTGACCAAACAAAATCATAATACACTATCCCATTCAACATTTCATAACGTTACTCGTGACTAAAGTCGTGCTCACAATATTCTCTGCATTAAGCCAACTGTATTATAAAGCTATGTCCACACTGCCTTAAGTGGATTACGTTTGGCATATTTCGCGACATGTAATGTATCCCCAGACACATTAATGTCAGTCACGATTGCCCCTGTCACAGAACGTGTGTGTCGCGCTTTATGACGTTTAATATAGTTCGAAATATGACTTTACGTAATTGCAAATGTTTGCTTTGGTTTGCCTCCTTATTTGGCAATGAGGAAGTAGAATTTGATATATAAATATTAAAATAGTATTTGTTAACAGAAATGGACTTAGAAATGTTAACGTTAGGTACTGGCTATCTTATGAAACGTAGTTTTTGAGTGATTTTAATTTTGTAGGGACGTATGGCTTATAAATAAATAAAGAATTAAAAAAAAAAAAATTTGTAGGGACAACTTTCATTATATTCACTTAGAGATCTGACCACACCAAAAACGTGAACGGTCGTGAACCTATCTGTCTAAGCTAGAATCTGCATACACTGATTAATATTCCAGAATATACAGATTTTTTTTTTCTTAAAACAAGCGTACTTATGTATATCGATACAAAACATTAATGGTTCTATGAACTGTTCTAAAAATAGTCGATTACTATTCTAATCTCATATAACACGAGTTGAAGAAACAGTGACTTAATCTGAACTTGGATGATCATTGAGTAACAGGTTTAACTTTCGCCGGAGGTCAATATCGCTTCAAGAGAATCTTGCATTTGAAATTCAAAGTCCGTTTCTTGTAGGTCGATAGGAATGAAAATGTTCTACCTTAAAAATAACAAAACTTCGTAGCGGTAAAATTCATTATGATAATTCTGAATTTAATTCAAATGTATGAGAAACTTTCCTTTATTCAGGTTTACTCCGTAATGAGCCAAATATTACATACACCTTAATCAGGAATGTATGTTTATTTATTTTGTTTCGTGTGACTTATGTACAAAAGAATAATATAACACAGTTATTGAAACCTAAATCACATCGTGACTAAAATGTTTTTAAGTTAAGTTAAATCATCATACTTATTTAGAATACATGAGATATCACTATGTTTATTAATTTATTTAACTTGTAAGAAACGAACCTAAATATGGAAAACAGACTTGTAAGCTGAAGTTGTGAGCACAAATCGAAACGAGTCTAAGATACCTCTCTCACTGTAATACGGAAATGATCATTTAGTGTTGCTTAGTTATATAAATAAAAGACACCAAAATGACACCTTTATCTTTATAAAAAGTAATCAAAAATTGCTTTATTTAATCCACCCATAAACCTTTACTTTTTCATGATAAATGCGATTCGTGAATCTTATGAGAAAGCAGATGTATAATCAGAATCACGAAAGGTTTTCTTCTAAATTGTTACAATAGGAAGATTTTATTTACGGGCCCAATCTCTTCGTTATTTATTGTAACAAAACCAAATTAAGTTGATGTACTGTGTAGATAAATTAAGATTCATTTACAGCCTTTTTGGGTGTGTAAATGGGTTTAGTTACAATTGTATAGATGATCAAAAATATTTAGCTGAGTTTAATCGAATACAAGTCTAATACTAAATACATACAAATTAAGTTATACCTCTCTTTTCAGATAATTTACTGTGGTATGAAACATTCTTTCCTAAGTTTAAGACATTCTTTCCAGAGTTTAAGTACTTTGCTTTCATAAAAAATATTGCTCTAATTAACCCCAAAATTTTGATGGAATATAATTTGGAGTATGTACTTACAAAATATCGATTATTGTGCAATCGTAATACACGGGCGATAATCGATCTTTTCAATCGATTGGCAAAAGAATCAACTAATGCATGTGATTAGAAGTAGTCAACATAGAAATGCACTTAGAATATGACCTGGAAAGATTGAAACAAATGAGTTAGATCTAGATTAAACCTAGAGATAAGAAGTCACTTTTAATAGAATTTTGTACTGTCACTTTAAGTTGAAATATTTTATATATTATCAGCGCGTTCAAACAAACTCTTCAGCTTTATAATATTAGTATAGATTATCACCACTAAGCTCGTAAAATTCACCGAAAAAGAATCAATAATACTAATATTGAATAGCAGCCGAAAAACAAGATTTTTCAAAATGGCGACAAATATTTCAATTTAACGCAGACGTACAATATTTGTTCAATCCTTTGATCACTATGCTTAATCCAGCCTTCTGACTACCTCATAAAGTTTATAGTCATTACAATTGTTAATGTTATGCACGATTCAGTATTAAACCAAGGTTTTACGTCCCTTCCGATATTGTAAATAGCTTTCACTTGTCTACGTGACTGTACTGCCTTATATCATGTCGCAACTGACTCCGACTAGCCCCTTGTATACGTAGCGAGAAAAGTGTGTCAATGCCTGAAATATACGTGGTTTATTTTCCGATAAATGGTCAAGTTGGTGTAAACACTTATGGAACATAAATTTTTGCTTTCTTTATATAAATACTCGTATTAATAAATGTGTATACAATTATAACATCCTTATTATGATTTTCAAAGGAATTGAATTCAGTATTTTTATTTTAACATATATTAATACACGTATAACTAATCTGTTCCTCTTATATGAAAATATTAATTCAATAGTTGCACTAAAATTTTACCAAATATATTTAATGCTTAAAACTTAAAAATTCTTGAAATTATTACATCAAACCTTCATGATTGGCATTCTAATAGTAAGTCTTAGAAGTGAAAACTATGTAGATACTATAACCACAGCAAAAATAACTCTATCACCCAACCATTTAAAAGCCATCCATAAACAGTTTAATCAATTAATAAACGCAAACATTATAAAAGCGCAGAGCATGTCTGAAAAGAACGCTTCATTGCAAATTGCATCGTATTGCTAATGTCTTACGTCATAAAATCGTAACAAACTGGATTTAGGAATCCGGAACTTGCAAACATCTTAATTTGTGATAATTATTCGCTGCAAAGGAAGTGAGATTGTGGTTAGGAAACGTTATTGAAGAAAACTTGAATGCGCTTTTACTTTGGAATCTTTCTTTTGCCTGTCATCAATGTTCTCTACAAATCTCGTTATTATTATATTGTAATACTTTATATATGTTTATATTCTAATACTTTTGCTTATATTAATTCCATTGCAATACTGAAATTGATGGAAGTTGATACAGTTTAAGTGACAATATGTTATGATTTCGATGTTTTATTTGACCTCCTAAATATAGATTATAAAAAGACATTGCTAGTCCATCACTCATTAAGTTTTACTATAGCTCTTCCCTTAGTCAGGCGATCAGTATTATTTTTTATAAAACATTTAACAGATATGTAAGATTATCCAAATATCTTACACAAGATTCAGCTTGCTATTTGGGACTAAAAACTATTGTAATAAACTTCATTTCTTCTCTGCGTACCGTGAAAGGTACAAAATTTTTGGGCAACATTCTCATTTTGTAATCTTTTGGCAAGCCGTCACTAATCAGAAATAATCATTACAGGTGCAAGTTACAATATTGGGTAACCATTGTGTTGGTTTATCGTAACTTTTGTCAATTATACAAAGGCTTGATTTTACCATGCCTATAAGATTTGAAACCTAGGTAAAAAATAAGATACCGGTTTCAGATAGGCACGCAATATACCCAAGGCCGGTTACTAGTGGAAAAAATTCTAGTATCTAGGTGACATGATAGTGAATAGTTTCCTAACAGATATTTGAAGGCTAATAGGCTAATTTGAGTATATTAAAAACTGCCATACTCGATTTATAGCCGTTAATTGCTTTGGTTACAATATTTGAAATTAATGTCAGTTTTGCAACTTTCTATTTTATTTTGGAAATATTATATTGTCAAACTGTTTGTAGCAATATTATTAATAGATGGTATAATATACCATCAACATATTATGTTGGTTGTCGTTTTCTTATTTCTTAAACATATAAAAATATTGTTCAAGCATTTAAAAAAAATCAGCAATGTTTAAGATAACAATCAATTTCCAAAGAATGCGATACTTTATTTCTTTCTTTTGTCGTGTTTGCCACTTTGTACCTTCGAGTATATATAACTCCTGTAGTTATTTATAAAATGCCAATACCTCTCAAGGCGAGTGACATTCCACCGAATTGAATCTCGTATTTAAATGACATGATAAATAACTGATCTACTTACGGCCAATGTATTGGTAGGAGTATGTCACTAGCCTTATAGTTTCTTATAAAAATAACATTAAAAAAACTACGTTTAATGACTTCTATCTCTTTATAATTATATAGTACTTAATATTGAGTATCATATGAAAAGTGATTCCTATTATCATGAATATTGCAAAAAAAAAATTTTATTTTCATTCTGCGTCAAATTTTGATAATATGTAAAATTTTCTTGTCACTATATTACTATTTTGCTAGCCTTAGTATGCCTTTTAAAAACTTTTTGTTGTGCGAAATAAAATATGCATTATCAATTAAGAAACGAAATCAGATCAAAAGTATTTCGAAATTGAAATTACCATGACTCAGCATGACTATAAAATTTTTATGTCTAAACTTTATCATAACGTTATAAGATTTCGTAGGCATTAAACAGTTGTGGCTTTTTGATTCTTTTGTCCTACCCTTTAAGGATTTTTGGGAAATAGGTTCGTCCTATTACATAAGTGATGAAACGATCTATTAAACTAGCAGTACCAATCTAGATTACTTACTAAAAACATTTTCATTGTTTTTCATTAGTAGTTAATTATTTTATTTCTTAAACTTTTTCCCATGTCGTCACGTCAGCATTAACTATTATGATATAATAAACGAAATTGCCTACGTGTGCGTTATGCAAGTAAAACTGAAGCACGCACGATCACTTCGCGTAATATTATAGCATAACCACGGTTCTATATTCCGTGCACGGTATCTATAATGCACAATTTTCTTATTACACTTAACGTGGACAGTACCTCGGTAATAAATCTTGCTTATTCATGGTTTTTATGTCTCATATACATATTAATTCATGTCCTTTAATTGGAAGAAAACTCGGAGATACAATGTATCGCCTAGGTTATTTTTTAGCATGAATATTGGGAATGTGATGTCGTATAGAACATTGGTGACAAGTTGATAGTCCATCGCCCAATTTTACCCACAGTCCCAAAGTTACCTCCTACAACATGCCGGAAGATCGGCAGCTAGTTGGAATAACTCATCAACAAAAATAGATATTTTATCTGATTTTTCCTAGCATCTTTTTGAGTTAAATAACGTATTAGGGACAAATGGATTTGTATTTTTTTTAGTTTCCAACCTACTGCATAAGTCTTTATACATATATTATTACATTGAAGTTCAATCTTCTCTTAGCGAAAAAAATAGGCTTTAGTTTATATGCATACGTGTATGAATAGATGCGTGAAATCAAATAAATAAATTCAAGTATTTCTAGAATGAAACCTGCAGTTCTGTCTGACATTACAGTTAGGCATTCTAAAATACCGCAACCTTTTAAAGAATAGACTGCACTTAAATCGACTATGCTAATTCAAGGTAACCTAAAAGCTTACTACACTTCTGTTTATCATTTAGTTAAGTGATACATTGTTATACTTACATTGTTTATGGAACAGAATCAATGTTAATACATGTTGTGCTGGGAGGTTAATAAATGTTAACTAGCTACCATTCTACCTGTTTTGTCCTCAGACGTAACCACAATGTGACATATTAGTAATACTACATATTTATGACATTGATATCAATAAGACTTATAATTAAGGCACCACTTACCTGTATAATAATATTTTTGACACTGTTACACCAATTGAACTAGCCCCTTGGTAAGTTCATTTAAGACTTGTGTTAAGGGTAATAGTCAACTTATATTTAAGAAATATATACATATTATATATAGATAAATACATATATAGCATATATAATCAACGACCAGACTGGAAAGCAGAAGAAAAGCGTAGTTCTTAACTCTGCCTCCACCGGGAATCGAACCCGGAACCTCATGGGTAGCGTTTAGGTTTCAACCAATCGCGCCACGGAGGTCGTTAAAATACGTATACATTTAAATTGTGTTTTTGTAATATATTTTACATGTCCTTGTTGGTTGCCCTGAAGGATAAATAAATAAAATAAATTATATTCATGTGTCAGTTTTATAAATGATAGCTTCGGAAATGTCAATTCCGTACTCGGTTTTCATCACTTTACATTTATAGACTTTAAGTTGTAGGTGTGAAAATGAATCTGATGATCAATCAAATACTTATATGTACTCTTAATTTCCGTTCTTCACGAAGCAATGCAGAATAAAATATACATAAATTTAAAACGATCCAATTAGTCCAAATATAGAAACCAGGAACTTTAAATCCTTAAAGTAAATTTAGTTTAAATCAATTAAAACAAAGTTGATGGCAGTTGCAAAAAGTAGAAGACCTTTGGACGAACTTTGGATAAGATAAAAACGCTTTCCGGATGTAAAACAACACCTAAAAGTCAAGAATGTGATCTGGTTACTTTTTATACGTACTAATAAATTAATTACGCAAACTAGAGTCCAAATGGTAATTAATAAATTAATCTTTATACTGTACAATAATATATACGATGAATTCTTAACAACCGATAAGGTATCTTCGCAAGTACACTTATTACAATTACATACACCTATCTGTTTATCCCCAGGGAGACGAAACTACATTCATACATACAAATATTCACTATTCTACGTTCCTAACGGTATAAGCATAGACTATCGATTGCCACCTGGAACGATCCTGACAAATCTCTTGCTTCACTCACATCCAATACCAATCTCATAAATTGTGTTGAGACTAAACTAGACGTAAGAGTGTGTATGTGTGTAATAATATAATGGTCAATTCTCATTTCTTTACTATTTAATTTAATTCCTATACATCTATTTCATTTAACAATGTTTGTTAAGATGATTATGTGAAAGTTTAATATACTCCCTTTTATAATTAAGACATGATTTACTATTTTAATTACAAAACCCATAAAATTATGTACTAAAATTTACGTCCACATAAAATAAATATTTACCCTAGCTTAGAACTATAACTATTGATTTACAATCGCAAAGTGCTTACTCTAAGTGCTGGCATTTACATAACATCTGTGAAAGTGATACATTTCTTCTGGTAGTCACGACTTAACGAAGCTCGCGTTGTAGCGATGGACAAAATAATTTATAGCTGTTCAAACGCTGTTAAATTGCGATTGACTTTTAGAAGGCTTCTGAAATAAAGATATGGGTAGTAGATAGTAATTTAAGAAGTATAGATAGTATAGGATATTGTTAGCAATTATACTGTATACTTACCTATCATATGAAGGCTTCACGATCATGAACCCTTTAAGGATAAAGACTTGACTTGTATTTCCACGTCTATGAAGATTAACCCTTTCTAAATATTCTCCTCTTGTTGATATACTTAAATATAGCCCTCTATTTCAACAACTTATACACTAAAGTAGAGATATATATGATAAAGGTAGTAATGACATTAATGTTTACAATATAAAACCTAAATTTTATTTATATTTTGTTTGTTACAGGTATTTGAACTTACGGAAAGAAATTAACACCAAGACATTATTATGAACATCAGGTTTGCTTAGCTGTAAATATAGACATAACATACGCTTCACGACTTGTGTAAACACACTCCCTTTATATTATGGCAGGGTAGGCAGAGGCTTGAAAGCCCTTCTACGAAATTTCGGAGGCATTTTAGGCATCAAAGCCCGCGTTTCACTAGATACACATCACCCAACGTGATAGGTAGTGGACCGTATCGCCGTATGTAGGCACTCGCTATTACCTAAATAAATTGAATAGACTACAAGCAACATATTTTCACAACTATAAAGAGAGCAACCACCTTCATTATTACAATACAAATACCTTTGTCCACTCCACAACGTTACATCAGATACCTACGAACATAAATAATTGCTAAACGTTAATCAAAAGGTTCTAAATTTGTGCCAAGCGGTCGACCACCTGACATGTAAGATCTCTGTCATAAAGCTCACGACACACAGTTCGTGACTATAACTAGAGCCTCATAAAGGCTTTAGGCGGTTAGGGCGCCCGCCTACTCCCGATAATAAGTGACCGACTTTTTTAGGAGAATAGGACGTGATGAGTGTTATAGTATAGTAAGCTTGTGAGTCTATAAGTCTGTATACTCTTAAAGTAAGTAAGTTTTTAAGTCTGAAAAAAATTCGAAGAAATAAATCCTTTAATGCCAATCGATTATTTATGTTGAAACAGTTCTAAAGATTTATCGTATCGTATAGATAGAGCATATTTTAAAAATAAACTCCGTTTATATGGTGGAATGAGAATCTTAATAAGGAAATATAAAGAACTTAGGATTTTCAAAAATCATTTATTATATACAATAAAGCAAGAAATTAAAGCTATAAACCAAAAATATTTATATAAAGAATAAAATAAAAATCGAAAAACCCTATCACAACTAGGACGTGTGTGGCCAACCTTATTGTGTGACCACAGACATACTGTCTTGTCCATTGCGGCTCTTTCATCAGACAAAATGATAGGCGTCTTGTTGTTTGTGCAATGGAGAGTGGACAAATAACTTGGCTCGTATTTCGAGTAGGTCGTAAGGAGATGTGAACGATAGATTGCAGGACATGAACGTATGTACGTGCGTTTATATACACTCAGACTCTTAATCTCTGTAGCCCACCGCGGACTGTACCAAAAATTTGACATTTAAGATTTAATTGGGACAGTAGAAGTTAGAAATTATCATATAATCGAATATGAAATAAAATAGCGTGCCTATAAGAAACTCTATAAAATATAAATTCATATTTTACGATACCAAGAAGAAAATAGCTAGTTAATTTCAAGTACTATGTACATTTAAATGGAGAACCCTTATTCTTTCATTTTATAAATGTCTGTATCTTATTCTTATATACCAAAACAATAGCTAGTTCAAGAATCTTCTATTCATCTATTCTATACTAATCAACACCGGATGAACAGAAAATAACATGTAATACATCCATAATTTACAAATTACATCGTACACAACCTTAGATAATGCACGTCACTCTCGTTGCCCCGTCGCAAGGTTGATTCTAATTGATTTATCGTCAATCATCACACAATGAAACCAAGCAGATACTGTGATGTTATTATGACTAAGGACCCAAGTCTACTTATGCGTTTTAGCACAAACGCAGTTCAATATCAGATCTGTAATAGTGTGAAGTTGGTTGAGTTGAAGAATTGTCAAATTTCGCTTTCAAAATGGCGAAATTTCTTAGTTTTACTTACACTATTACTGATCTGTTATTGAACTGATATTTGTTTTAAAATCATCAGTGGACTGCGGCTCCCGTTTACATAAGCTTCCCGTACTAGTCTGGGACGTAAAAAGAATGCTAACTTACCGTTTCCCGGTATGTCGTAGAAGGCGACTAAGCGACTAGGTGTAAACGGAATTTATTGGGCGATGTGCTAGCAATCTTTCATTTATATTCCATACGACATCACAACTCCAATATTCATGCTAATAAGTGACCAAGGAGATGTTTTCGTATTTTCAAGGTTCTGTCCACCCTGAAAGAGATTGAAGGACGTGAATGTATATGTAATATAAATAGTTGATTACGTAGATGTTAGTTTTGTCCAAGGTCTTAAAACATTGGTTAGTTTTGATACAATCTTCTGACCGTGGCATTCCATAGAAATGATTGAATTATTATTGTGATGTCTACTTGAGTAGTTCTAAAAGTAAATTAAAGTAGGTACTTCAAGTAAGGTTAGGTTTTACTTTGTTTGTTTGATAGAAGCTCTCAGACTTCAATACAAAAACTGATTAACAAGAATAATACTTCACGATTTATCCTTTCCGAGGTATAGTATATACACATTTAAATAGTATGGTGATGATAATAATAAATATAAGTAACTTTAATATATAACAAGTACTAACCAAACCTCGATATACATACTAAAGTCATTCATTCGAACTGTCTTCCTATTTGCATTATATTTAATCCTATCGTTTAATAAGGGCCCTTAGACAAGTGATAAAACACTGATACTATAGAACACGTTCATTTATGGGAAGCATATTCACATTGACTTAATATACATACACATCACGCCTGATTCCCTGTAGAGGGGAAGGCAGAGATCACGGATCCCCATTTGTCCCGATCCTGAGAGACCAGTTTCGCTTCATTGACATTCATACATCTTCTCATACACTCTCGGCGGTTATAGGTACACCTAACTTCATCTTTTTTAAGTATAGCATCTATCTGACTGTTATATGTCTTATTAATAAATATCTTTACAATATATAAACTTCATTATCATTACCACAGGGTAAGAGGTCTAAAATTCATAAAATATACGACCTAACAATGTTGGAAGCATGTACCTATCACCTCATTTCATTAGTAAGCCAAGCACTCCTCTTGCATTGCATAAACCGTTTAAAACAACGTAACACGGTATTGTTAAACACACTAATTATTACAACACATGTTGTTCATTCAATCGTCAAACTTATTTTCGTGTCGACTAATTATTGTGTGTGCTGGTTGGGATTAGAATGTATGGTAAGTAGCTGCATTTTTTGTGTAAAATGTGATTAGGGTTGGTTAGGAGAGATTGGCTAGGAACCTTTTACCTACGTTACCTTTTTATTACCATTTACACTGACAACATCTAAACTGATGTTATGTTTTGAGGACTTATAGGTAATAGTTTTGAACTAGTACTTGGTGAATTTATTTAAGTCGTGAGTTTATGGTAATAATCAACCTATGATATACAAATAATGTATTCTTATTGAACACAAAAATTCGAGTCAATCTATTTCATCAATAAATAACTAACAACTAGACTGGAAAGCGTAATAGAAATTCATTGACTTCCGACTGGAATCGAACTCGGAACCTCAGAAAACACTAGCATCTTACTGATTTCCCTTCCCCATCACATAAATAGCCACCATCGTACAGATTTACAATTTCCATGACATAGATAGCCATATCTTTTCTCTTCTATCTACCCTAAAAAGTTTAAGGAACCATTATAATATAAACGTATAAACTAATTATCGTACCGTAAATCACGTTGAACGCAATCTATTCAATCGAATCCATTCACGTGAACACATTCTATCAACGCCAGTCCAAACTGAATCGGAATTGCATTATTTCACGAAAGCCAAAGGGCAAACTGCAGTCACGACGTGCTAAAGTATCCGTTGTATAGATTTACTTAATGGCACTGACTACTGATCTATTGGGATTAATGTGCCAATTAAATTAGTTGTATAATGTAGTTTAAAGTTGTAAGACTACGTTCGTTGCATTTTAAGGTAGCTATTTTGCTAAAATTGCCTGATCATGACAGACGATTCTCACTTCTTTATTATTCGTTTATGCTTCAAAATTTTTTTTTGCTCTTAGTTTTATTTACTACATTCAATTCTATGCTACTTTGAACCATACGTAAATATAGTGTTAATCTTATGCCTTTCTTTTTAGCATATTGTTTAACGTGTATAATATACTATAGGGTATTGTGCTGTCACTAATGAATACATACATAGACACTTATCACGCGTGTTTCCGTTTAAAGAGGTAGGCAGAGATCACGTATACCAATTTGTCACGATCCTGACATACCACTTAACATACACACTTCGGCTTATAAATATTTCACAACCCATACTAACGCTAAAATTTAAGGTTCAGAGGTTCAAATGAGATGGAAAAACAATTGTATAAAAAGTAAAGTCTTATCCTAAGCACTAGTGCACTGGCAATAATAATTGCGAATTGCACCTAACTAGTTCACTTGTATGTTAAGTCTAGTATCAATTGATAATTGTTCTAAGCTTAAGCAACGCCTGCGAAACTCTCATAGGAACAAACAGGCTTTTGAAATAAAGTGACCAGACTTAGGTCTTACCAGTTAAGTACTAGATGTCTATAAAAGGAAGTGAGATAATTACTAAGAGTGAAAGCTTTGAAAAGATTGTTTGAGCACAAATAAACTATGGTACATAATAGGCATTGTATGGATAGGCAATAGTGAACGGTGACGCCTATTAAATAGTAATATTGCTATAATAGACGAATTTTGTCACGTAGGATTTGAGGGGTTAAAGACCTGAGTTTTAGGTAAGTTGGATGTGACAAAAGTAGCTTAAATCAAATATCTATGGCCGTTGGTTATAGTTTACTTCTCTTTTTAGTTCGTTTCAATAGCTTCTTTCAATGCAACATTTGATTAAAAATAGATAAATACAGTAATGAATTAAAACTATAAACTTAAAGTAACAGTAAAAATTTAATTATATAGAAAATATCTTTATAGTCATCGCTGACTTTTTAGTTAAGTTGAAAAACAAATTTTATGGGTAATGTTTATAGTGTTGCGTTGTTAATATTTTATCAAGTGTCTCTTAATAATAAAACAAATTTTGGTTTTCACGTAACTTAAGTTATTATTTATTAGTAAACATACATTCACGATATTAAATACCTTTACAACTCTTCATTCGTTATTTGTTTTAACTGCCAAACTACTGCGTTACTCAGTTGTGTAGAATTCGAATAAACTTTGAGTAATATTAATCAATTTTTGCATAGCTTAAATTTCATTTCTAAAAAAAAACATTTTACTTATCTGTAATTAATCTGTGACATTGGGTAACAAATATTACTAAAAACATTAATCACATCTGCATTGTAACATTGGGTAACAGATATCCTGCCCATATATTCTTATAGTATCAACTTGAAGTTCCAAAACTTGACTTAGTAACAGTATACAGTTACTAATCCATATGCATTTTACAGCTAGATATCTCGGAACACGATTTTGCATAAAATTTGGCAACAAGCAATTTGTCTTATAGCTAAGGCCACTAGAACGATTTGTATGGAAATTGGCATTCTATGTTGTAAAGGCATAAAGCCTAGACGTAGTTTAGGCAACCTGTCACCTATAAATTAGGATACCGTTGCTATGACATAGCGTTTAATAGACAATAGTTATATGGTCTATGTCCTGATTAGAATGTGTAAGATCTTTCTACGAGTATGTTGGGTAATAAAGAATTAGGGATATTTCTAGCTAATTTCTAAAAGCCGGTTACAAAAATAAGCTTAATTGGTATATCCTCAACTTTGGCTAGATTATACACAACAAATCTTAGAATAAATATTTTACTTTTACTATAGATATTATATTTACTGCGAAAATACGCAGTTAACTAAAAAGTTTTTTTCAGTATTCCATCATTGTCGCTTTTCGTTATTTTGGACACAAAATACTACACTATAAATGAGCTTATAAGCTTACCACTGCCACAAATCTCTGATCTTACCTAAAAGAACAACGATCGTGAGACAAATAGTAAATCTAATATTATAACATAATGATAACTTGTACCATTTGATTAGCAGTATCTAGAACAACCTAAAGCCTTGGCCAGTGCAAAACAAAGTTGTTTCTTAACAACCGGAGCTTTTATTATTATTATGAGAATAAGGGCGTGTCCTTAATAGGTTTATAAATTCAAAAACAATGCCGGCCACCTGGAGCCTTATTAAAACTTACAAAACCAAGGTCTCTGGTCTCTGCAATCGTGCTAAATCAACCTAGTTTTGTATGACTGACAGACATTAATTGCAGTCTAACAAAGATCATTTAAAAGTGGACACTGCTGGCGTAGGAAAATGCCAAGGCAATAGGCTTAGTGTGTTATATTTATCAGTTAGAATGGTTATTAATATAGTACGCTTGGTAAAGAATATTGGAAATTGGTGACGTTAGGAGTACCTATAGCCGCCGAGTGTGTATGAGAAGATAAATGAGCGTCAATGAAGCGAATGTGGTCTGTCAGGATCGGGACAAAAGGACATCCGTGATCTTTGTCAACCTGTTTCTCTACAGGGAGTCAGGTGTGATGTGCATGTATGTATGGTAAAGAAAAAGTTAAATATCCAAAGATACTTACACATATGTAGTATAATGACAATATAATATACATTGAAATATTAAGATGGCTTGATGAATCTAAATAATTTTTTGTATATTTTATTCGTGACAGCTTCCGTAAAAATCTTTGGAATACACTAGTAGCATTATTTACTACTGCATAAAAAAGATCTTATCTTACCTATCTGTTTTGAAATAGTAACCAGTTGTCGATTTTGATGGTTCAAGTTACATTTAAAAAAAATCATACAGGATGTAAGTTTTTTATTAATTCTTTATTTAAGATTGTTATATAGTTGTCATTGTTGGATTAAGTCAGTTATAATAGGACTTAAGTTTAATATACACTTTTCTAATATTTAATTAAGTCATGCATACATATAAAGGACACTTTTTTCTTCTAGGAGAGTAAGCAGATTAGATTATATGTATGTAATTTATAAATTCCGATCTTAGACAATCACATCAAACACATTCGTTTCGTTATAAACAATGTAAAATATAATATTTGTTTTTATTCTAAAGATTTGATTAATAATATAAAATTAAGTCTGTCCCAATTTATTTCTTAATTTATTCATAAATAATGCCATACAACAAGTAAGTTCATTTTTCATATTCATGTGAACACATTTGTTCATACGTCTGTAGTAAGTTTAAGTCAAAGGACCTAGTCAGTTGGACCACTTGGCTTAGTGAAAGCAAGGTCACCAGCGTAGAGCAACAGGATCTATGGCCACTGATCGTTGATCGTAACTCTGTTTGCCTCATAAATCTTAATATCTAGTGGTTATACACGTTCACTAGTTCACTATGGCTGGAGGTAAATTTGTAATAGTAAATGTGTGAAGTATGTAAGTTAAGGAAGACTCATGGCTGGAAGTGGAGGTAAAAATGTGATGGTAATGTGTAATGGGATAAGAGGTATGTCAATTAAAGAGTAAGAATATTGGTAATACGTACAGACTTTTATTCTCGCATCGAAGGGGATAGACACGGAGATTATCGATCGCCACCTGAAACGATCCTGACAGATCTTACTAGCTTCACTCACACTCATTACCTTCTCATACATGCTCTTCTGTTTTTCACGCCACGTACACCCGCCTTAAAAAGAATGTCTTTAATTTGATAGAAAAGAATTCTAACATTAATTAGATTTTATTTTAAAATTATCAGTTTATTTTCAACTTTATTTATCTAGATATCATTTTGATTTATTACCTCATGTAAATATTGTTTAATAATTTAATAAAATCCATGTAATAAAGATTAATTAGATTAATATCTGATAGGTTAAACTCCCTGTGTTACTAGCACTAAAGTACTCAAACCGTATGTTGTGAACTAATTCGTATCACAGTGAAATTTTACCTCAAATTAAGATAAAAAAATGTCTCATCACGATTTCGACTCCCACACGACGTGAGAACCAAAAATATCAAAATTTAACCTTCCGGAACTTAGGTATATAGTCGTAGATTCATAAATTTTATACAAATGCTTACTTTACAAGAAAAAAGTTTTGTACTACAACCTTAACCCTTAACAGTTAACACAACATTTCCTTGGTAACCTTTGGAATAGATATCAAAGTTATGATACCATTCATATAGATAATATTGAATAAGGCTGACATTAGGAGTACCTATAACCGCTGAGTTTGTATTAGAAGACGTATGAGTGTCAATGAAGTGAAAGTAGTCTGCCAGGATCGGGACAAATGTGGATCCGTGATCTCTGCCAACCCTCTACAGGCGATCTGGCGTGATGTGTATCTATGTATTATATAGATAGAATATTAGTATAATTTCCTAGCCAATTTCCCCATAGACCCAATTTCCCTCTAGTCTATAAATTCCTCTATGCCTTGAGAAGATTGGCAACTAGTTTACCATAAACACAGGCAAATGAGTCACCTAATCTCAATAGTGTTCCGCCCACGACGACTGAGCTTATTGTTCTACTGGCGCCACCCACAATCTTGATCATAGCAAGTCCTGCAAGGATTATATGTAAATAGAGCCTATTAGATGCAAGCGAGAAGCTTAGACGACATATTGAAAGGTTATGTTAGGTACCTATAATCGCCGAGTGTGTGTAGAGATGGGAGTGTTGATGGAGCGAAAATGTATGTTAGGATCGCGATAGGTAAGGATCCGTGATCTCTGCCTTCACCTCTATAGGAAAACGGGCCTGATGTGTATGTATGCATGTAGAAGGGAGCTGTTGAGGAGGATGTTAGTTATCTATAACTGCCGAGTGTGTATGAGTGTTAATGAATCGATAATGGTTTATCACGATCGAGACGAATTGGGATATTTGATCTATGCCTAATCCTCTGTAGGAAGATAGCGTGATGAGTATGTTTGTATGTAGAAGAGAGCTGGGAATAATAGAATTGAACCAGCTGTCTAATATCTTATATGTCTAAAGAGGAAACAGTTTTTAAAGGTAATAATTTATATATAATTATCGTTATGTTTATCAAAATTTGCTAATTATGTTTGTGTGAAGAAAGTTTCATAGTCACTTTTTATTCTTTTCAAAAATTACGGAGTGTGTACATATCAAAACATAATATAGGAAACTTTATGCTAAGTTGAGAGATATTTCAAACTTTAAAACGTTCCAGGGAACTAAGGTTTACATTGCATACTCGTAACCTTAGTTATATCATTAAACCAACAGACTAAATATGGTGGCACTATTTTCAATTCTACTTCTTCAGTACTTACCTATAACTTACTATTTTTAAGCCTCGTTCTACCTTTTATATTCTTTTTACTACTCAATAGGCAACATGACCTAAGTAGAGTATGTAATGTCTCCAAGATCAGTATCTGTCTCGTGTGGCTTATATGCAAACACGCATTTGAGTCAAACGTAAGAAGAAAGCGATTTGATGTCAAGGCTTATACATAAAGAATGTTTATGTATTATTTGGATTATCAATAAATGCCTACTAACTGTTTTTGTTCCCGAATCTTCAATAGGCAGGTATATAATATATGGGGTTGTGATTGATTTGCCATCAAATTACTGTATTTATTTGTTTATTTAATTACGCTGAATCTTGTAACGATAGATAAAGATACATGATGATTTAAATAAATTGTATTCTAGATTATATCTAACCCGAAATGATATGACTGAAAATGATCTTCTACTTAAATTACATGCAATTATATATAAGATATTGTGTAAGTGATAATATTTATTTACCCTTGTACCTCGAAAACCTCCTATACTTTTTTCGCTCTACTCTTATACTAGCATATCCCTTAGGATTAACGTAGGTGTACTAATAGGGTTAGACACGTATGTTTCATGCAAATATCTAGACTCAAATGGTGTTTTCATGTTGCACCCACGAGGTACCTTTTTTGCATCCTTTGTCTCCGAATGAAAGAAATAAAAAAAACTTTATTCTTTGCACACATACACGACGAAATAAGTAGTACCATGCAGTGAATGTAGTTTGGTTAAGATTTACGACCTCCATGGTTTGATAACGAATGTTAGCGAAAGAGTTGTAAGTAAAAAGTTTTTAATCTTAGTACTGGCCGTAAATAAAACCAAAGATAATCTGGTTGATAAAAATGGCGGTTTTAGCGATAGTGATTGTTCTATCACCTTTTGTTTTATTAATATAATAAAGACCTTTACATACACAGTTGCCTCTTATAGGAAAGTACGAATAAGTCAACCAATAAGTTTATTTATATTAACTAAAGTGTTGTATCCCTTTATTATTTCTATCCAATTACACACCATTACCTTTTTCATATACACCTAATCCTTTATTTTCCACACACTCACTAAATCACATGTCTTGTGGAGGTATTTTCCCAATTATCGCCTCCAAGCCAACGTTGCGTCAACGAAGACAATTTGGCATCATCAACACGCGAACGGTGGGAAATCAACACCTTTGTTATTTCACGGATAATGCTAACTATTGTTGAGATTTGATAGCCCCAGTCACATCGCCAAGGCTGCGTTTCCTAAGAGGCTTTAGGTTGCTAACTCACCAACCTGTGGACATCGATAAAACTGGTACTTAAGATAAAAGTGTTGTAATGTTTTGTAACTTATGCAGCTTTGGATTGTCACCAAATGCAGTTTACTGTCTTTCGAGTTTGGTTCTAAAGTGTAAAAGAGAGATAGCGTTAGTATCTAACAATTTAAACTGGCTTTTGTTTTGGTATTTCGGAGAATGAGCTATTTAAATTATCAGAGCTAATGTTAAGTTCAGTATTCATATAAGTAGAAATCTAATGATATATAAGTATATATAGGTATAGGTTTAAATTCACAGCTCAAAGCTTATAAACGTGTTAGTAGGTTCTTATGCTATTATCTCTTTGTAATTCGAAATCGAGATAAGATTGATATCTCTTAGGGGATTATGTAGGTTTATGCTATTAATATACATAAAATACAACGTTAAGTGATACGTTTATAAGTGCCTTTTACTTTAGGACTGAAATTGCATAAGAGAATTGAATTCAAATAACTCCAAACTGTACTAACAATCTCTCAAGCAGTGCATGTACCAATACGTAATAACACAGTTACAGAAGGCATGTTAACCCATTCATATTTATGACCATTAACATTTGGAGCCATAAATATTTGTAGCATTCAATGCGAACCAAATGATATTTCGAATTGATAACCGAACGGCGACTCAACGCAACGGTATGATTGCTATAAAATATTTATGTGAGAATTAGTATCTGTGCAATGTTTATAGAATATAGATTGAGTATCTAGCAGTATCAATATTTGCTGTTCCAATTTGTGTGGGAATTTACAGAGCATGAAATAAGTTTAATTTACATCGACATAATTGTTCTATTTTAGAAAGAGAGAAAATTCAGTCGTCTATAGTTCGTCAACCAAGTCAGCATCTCAGTGAAAGTTGATAATATGTACAAATATTGATTTTCGGCAAAATATTTTAGTCAATTATGATGACTAACTGACTAAATATGTTCGCTTTGGGATAAGATTTGGATCCTCAACTGGAACGAACCGAATAACAAGGAAGAGAAGGATTGGACTTCAACTTCGTTTTTCTTCGGTTGAAGCGGCTGGTAGCATTGGTGTAACCGTGGCGACGGAATAACAAGAACTCATACTCGTATATAACTTGAAAGTTACATTAGAAACTAAACTAAAACCATAGACAAAACAAATACACACAATTGCAGTACAGTAGGACGCTATCCATCATTCATATACCATTGAGGTACTGAAACCTTTCGGTCTAGTATTTTGTTAATGTCAATTCCGTAATCAAAACTTATAAAATTCATACAGATCATATCCAATGCCATATCTTTTATAGTTAGGTCCCACAAGAACAGCAAAGCACGAACAACATAACCTAATCAAATCTAACCAAGAATTTAGCGTACACTCGTAACCTAGGTATCCTATTAGTAAGCCTAGTAAATCTGAGTTATAGAGTGCAACAATACGCTGCAGCCAAGGCTGGTTGCGCAAGCGCATAGCTCGCTTGTGGGGCATTTATCGCAATGCACTCGGATCCATATCGGGGGAATTAGTCAAATACAATCTCATTTGCGGAGGAATTTCGTGCAACTGACGGTAGTTCTAATTTTAGTATGTGGATGTGTTGGTTCAATGGAGTCTTGGAGAGAATTTGTGGTGGTTGATTTTAAGCGATATATTTACTTTTTAATGATGGTATTTAAAAATAATGTCTAGATCAGACAAAGGGGTTTTAAGAGTATTCAATACTATTTAATTATTTGAATTTCCGGTGCTTGTCTTGTCAACGTGTCAACGTGCTAAATAACTGCAGTTCTTTCCGGCATATCTTAGGACGCGACTAAGCTACAAGGGAAAAGAAATCTATTGGGCGAAGCGCTACAAACCTGTCAGCTTTATTCCATATGGCATCCCAAATATTCGTGCTAAAAGTTACATCACAGATCGTATAGTGTTTTCTAGGTAAAGTCCGGTCTTAACAAGAATAAAAAACACGAAAGGAACTTATTCCACTGTTTTTCTGTACATATTTTCTTGGACATCAACAGTTACAACAGTTTCGAATCAAAAATCATAATTCTCTCTCTCTCTAATTACACTCTTCAGCTTTCTGTTCACAATTATATCACATTCTTATACCAAATCCTCCCTCGTCTTCCAGAATGTCAGTCAGCGCAGTCCGAGCGGGGGCGCCACCGCTCCGGCCCAATCAGAAGCGTGCCCGTGGGCGCCGACGTGAAGCGCGACGCCAGCTTCGACTGCCCCGAGGAGTTCGGCTACTACCCGCATCCTGACGACTGCTCGCTCTACTACGTTTGCGTGTTTGGCGGCGCCCTTCTTGAGTCGTGCACTGGTGGCCTTATGTACAGGTAAGGGGGGTGTGATGGAAAGTAAATTTGTATTGATTTTGTGTATAGTTACATGTCAGCTTGATATTTGTACATTCGATGTGCTCTAATCAAAGATTATTATTGTAGTAGTTAAAAAGAACATTTTGTACAACATATGCAGTGAAATCTTCCAATATTATGTGAGCTGGATAAAACAACGTACTCACTAGTTCTCTCTTATCATATGCATTGCGGTGGTTTAATAAGGGGTAGCCAATCAGTCAATAAATCTTATACACCCCATGTCGTTTTAACCTCCCTTTTAGTCATTTGAGGAAGTAAATTAGAGATCGAAATTTAAATGTCGCAAGAAATGTTCTGAATTTTCCAGTTGATATCTGTTCGTATTCCAGCCACGAGCTCCAAACGTGTGATTGGCCGCGCAACGTGGGCTGCGCCGCCACCAGTAACAGCCAAGCAGCAGCCGAGGAGCTGGAGCGGCTGCAGGAGAAGGAGACGCCAGCGCCGGTACCCCGCCGGACCCCGCCGCCGCCCCCGCCCAGGGCGCAACCCAACCCCGTGGTCACCTCGCGAGGACAACCCAGGGTTAACCATGACGAGTATGAAAAGGTAAGAACATTAAAGATTCGGTTAAATTGAGAAGATTTGAAGAAATAGTCTTACCGGTATCACGAATGATACAGTGTCAGTAAAATTATCAGAATACTGAAAATAGTTGTTGTGATATAGCTGACTGAAGTTTAAAACAAAGAGCTGATTATAATATGTACAATGTATCCTACCAACGGCAATGGACTCATTATTGTACAATTATATTTGTAAAATTTGGGACTGGCCTAAAATATTTAACCCATTATCTCTGTAGGACTAAATTACGTACTGTACTGTAGGAAAATTATTAGTAAACTATATTTTAATATAACTAATATTAATTATGCTTTTCGATTTCAGCAACAGCAATTGTACGCAGAGGTTGATGACCTTCCACCTGTTGATGAACTTGAAAATGACAGACAGCAAAGAGTGTACCGCGGTCAACCTTCCACGATTGGCCAAGTGCAACGCGACAGAGATGGATACGCCCAAATCAACAATGTTGGAAGAACTATCAACACGAATTTAATCCCTTCTTCTGTAGTTCAAAGTAGCATCAAAATCGGATCCTTCTACGATGCTCAAGCTCAAGAACGGCGCCCAACAGTCGCTACACAAGCACCTCAAACTTACAGGTAAGTGACTTGAACAATTAGGATCATAATTGACATGACATTAAGCAAACTTACTGACTGCATTACATTTTTCAGACAGAACAATTCCATCACGCTTGACGACATAAATGACGAACTTGGAAACTTCATTGACACTTCTGATAACACTACTGAAAAGAAATCAAGAACTAAAAGAGAGGTATCAGAGCCTAATCAATCTCATGACAATCCAAACAACTCCACTGACTTGACTGAGATAGAAATCGTTCCTGAAGCAGCTAATGCTTCGAAACGAAATGACGAAGACTATGACGATTATTTTGACTCAGAAATCAGTATAGAAGAGAGTTCGGACTTAAGTGATGAAATTGATAGAGGGAAACGTCAGATTAGACATGGGCGGTATATTGTAAAAAGTGGCGTCAAAACGTCTTCGGGCAAAAATTGGCCACTGAACAAGCCTCTGAAGGCAATAGATTTAACACATATACATTTTAGTTATCCCTCCAAACCTCAAAATATAAGATACCACGCAAGTTTAAGTCCAAATAGCTATCTAGAGCCTACTAGCAAGCCATATTTGGATGATAGTTTTTCATATTTTTCGACCGCAGATCCCTATTTCACATTTTACACACCAAATGGTGGTCATTCGCAAAAGCCTTTTAGACCTAGTTCACCAGATTTATCTGAACATAGACCAAATCAGTACAAGCTAAGCACTGGATCTCAAATTATAACAAAAAGTCCTCCTATTTCATCGCTGAACGGCAATGGCAACCCATTCGCTGCCCTAGCGGGAGGTTTCTATAACAATAATGCTAAGAACCCAAATGAAGCAACGTCGTCATCTAACCATAACTTTCATGATTCAGCTTATAATCCAACTACAGTGGTTACGGCAAAGCCTAGTTCACCGCAAACACACGGTTCAAACGATTTACGACATCGTCCACAAGGCCACAAGAAGAATTCAAACAGTGCTTCCAATGTGCCCCATAGGAATTCAAACGTTCTAGTAAAAAATAACGACTCACAAGAAGAGTCATCCGAAGAAGAAACTTCAGAGGAAAACCAGAGCTCAGAGTATAAATATGGCGGCCATTCCTACGAATCTGGACACCGTCACAAGTACAGTGATATCAAAAATCCTTTTGCTGACCCAAATTTTGACTTTGATTCTTTTATTGACAAGCTGAGACAGGATTACAACAAAGGGCTACGAACCACTCCGAGGCCTCTAGTCAAACAGTCACCAATTAAAAATGTGTCCCATACGGGATTTTCATCCACTTTTGCCCCTGCAACGACACGTTCTTCTACTTTGAACTATATCGGGATGAGTACGCCCAGACCATTCAGTGTGCCCGCGGGTGAAACTGAGCCATGGGTTGCTAAAACTCCCAGCCCACCATTACAAGCACAGCATGATCGCACTAAACATAAGCCCAATGTAAAACATAGTGAAAATACCGCGTCATCGTCAACAGTTAAAGATAACAAATACCACGTGCCTGAAGAATCTGGGAAGTTGCCTTTAGAGGAGGATAAGCCTAAAATACGACCTCCGAATTTCAATGATGATAGACAGCTACCCATCAACATCAATTTTAATCATGCTGGCCAGTATTCAACTAGAGCTCCCGTAATATTTAAAGCTGACAACAATAGACCAGTGATATATTCTGTTACACCCAAACCTTATTTCTACGTCACTGCGACCGGCTCTCCCCTTATTTTCTCCACACCCAAGCAACAATTTGTTCTGAAACCTGATAAAATCATAACATATCAGCCTCACATGAGTATTACCGGTAAACCATACTTAGTGTCTACGATAAGACCCATCACATTTGCCTCGCCACGGCCGGTCACTCAAAGACCGTTTCAAAACATGAAAAACGAGCAAATAGCTGCTTTGCAACAATTTTGGAAAAACTCCGGAAAGATTCATGATGTTAGTCTAAGACCAGCCGTAACAGAATTGCCTAATCTAGAAAGTTTATTCGCAAATATTATACAATCCACGAGGACACCTCTTGGTCATAGTCAAGGGAGCAAGCATGGAACAGGATCAGAGCACACAACAACGACGCCACGAACTCTTTCCACAAGACGACCTGCACAGAAACCTTCGGCAGATCTGGGTGACTATTATTATGACGATGACGATCAATACTATTATGAGCCCCCTGTCAAATCCAAGTACATGCCCAGTTCTGAAGTTAGACCTCAGAGGCCGCCTATGGCACAAAATTACCACGAGTATGACGACAACGATAGTGATGAAGAGGACTCCACTAAAAAACCATCTCAGGTTCAACAGCAAAGAAAACCACCAAACCAAAAAGGAGTAAAACCAGAATCCGTTACTAAGAGCCCTAACGATGTTTCAGTAGTGACTAAGCCCTCTCACAAAACAGTCTCAAAGCCCATAAAGAACAACTACCCCATAACAGTAACCTTCAGAAGTCCGATCCCAACTGTCATGATGCGTCCAGACTTGTCAAATTTCATGTTCTACAACCACCATCGAAACAAATCGATTCACATGAAGCGACCGACTGAATCAAACCCTAATACAGTGAAGCCACCAAAATATCTTAACGAAACAACGTTGCGACCTTACACGGTGAGGCATAGATTAGCTAAGCCCACGACTGGCATGCAACCTTCGACGACCACTCAAGCGCCAACCACGAGAAGCAAGCCACGACACCCGAACTTAGTGACGCAAATGAGAGTGACCACCCCAAAAGACAGTCATAACCAGGAAACTAGGTATACTAAGACGAGACATGACGGTAAAACTAACAGGTGACTATAATCAGATTATGATAATATTGACTAACATGACTCTGACTTGATATGTGACATTTTCTTCATTGACTCTACTAACAAATTCACTGTTACTGTGACTATTTATGATACATCTTTTGTACTACCAGAACTACTTGCTTAGTACTCAGTTTTTGGATCATAATAAACATTATTTGATTTCAGCCTACAACCTACAGAAAGCGTGACTCCAACATTGTACTCCAGTCCAAAGCCAAAGATGCTGTACAATGGCTCTCAGGTTTATAATCCAGACCAATTCGATCCTTACTACGCAGTTTATGATGAAGATGGTGAACTGTATAAGGATCCAGGTAAAGCTAAATCTTGGTATTCATCTTAAATTTAATGTTGATTGTTCACGTACTAGTATACATTTATGTGTGATCACTATAACATTTAATCCTTGTTGGACCAAATCATTTTAATTTTATTAATTTGTTAATCCATTATTTTAATACCTTAGGTATTTAAAATTAAAAGTTCCTGGTTTTGGTTCAATAAGTTCAGTGGTTAAGGAATTTCATATAATCACCAGAAATATAAAGGAAAAGTGCGACATTCTCAAGTTCTAATGTAACAGCCCTTCTAGTAATAAAAAAAACATATTTAACATTAGAACAAGATTTTGGTAATGGTTGGTTGGTATTGGTAAAAAACTTAATAATCACATTATATTCATTGTTATTCATAAATTTACATTTCAAGGTATTTTTGTAATCATCATCATCCTTAGTAATTAATAGTTAATATTAAAATTTACACTTTGGTCATCATACTCATCCATTTAATCCTGAAAACCTGGTAATCCATATATTGTATCCCATTTTTGAACTTCCATTGAGCGTTGTACAAAGTCCTGGTTTGTAAGTGTGGGGTTCATAACTAACACGTGGTGGTTGGTGGTTGGCAGACTACGTGCAGCAATATAATCTGGCATCACTCCGACCTGCAGTCCAGCAGACCTACCGAGGCACACCACCACCAGCTCGTCGGCCCGTTGAAGCTTATACCCCAAGACCTGTATCATCAGTTGACTACGACGATGCTTTGATACAAGGACAGGTAATCCGTCAGTTCTTGACTAATATTAGGTGCTTGATTTGTCAACAGGTTTAATAATTATAAATATTTTCAGGTTGACAACCAAAACAAATACCAATCTTCCGTTCGCCAGCCAGTTAGGTAAGATTTTTGACTATTATCACTGTTTTTGATAACCTTGTCTTAACTGTGTTTAAATGTTGTGCTAAGATTGTATGTAACATGATTTAAATCGCTCCAGGGGCGAAGGTAATGAGTTGGAATACGATAATAATCCGAGCAGTTTGAAGACGACTCTATTCGAAGACACTACCATAAGCACTACCCCTTCGACTACTACTAGCACAAGCACAACACAACGCCCTACTGTCGCACCTTTCACAGAAGCCATGACTCCGACTCGATACACTTTAAGGTACTACAAAAGATAAGCCATAAATAATTACATATCAGTATTCATACCTTTAAAATCATCAACACAGTCATACTACCATTTCTATAATCTGCTTCTAAATTATAATAATACTAATGATTTCCGTTACTAAATCATACTAATCCTATGATCGATTGGCAAGACGGTTTGTATTTTGGTAATTTTGAATAACAATTCTATCATGCTGTTACCAAATTAATATTTTTATGGCATCCTATCTAATATTTGTACAAAGTTGCTTTTGTGGTATCTTTTAAAATATTCTTCATTTTTTTCCAATTCTGCATCTAAGCTTACTTTAGTCGTAATTATGTGTGTACAGCTAGAAAATATTTTGGTTTATTATTTGACAGATCATCCACAGAACATATCAATGATAGTACCAGTCTTCCGAAATCAAATGCTATCCACCAAACATCCCTACCTCCTACCGTAGTGAACCTTTCCTCCTTAGCTAAACCTTTCGAGAGGACTGACAACTCTGATCGACTTAATACCTTCCTTCAAACTGATGATTTAACCACGACTAAACTTACTCCTAGACGTAACATTAAAACAGACCACAAATCTCCAAGTAAACGCTTATTGTCTTTGACCACTGGATTTTCAATCCGAAGAAACATAAACAACACCAACAATCCATACTCGCTAACTGTTATCAATCGTGCGTTTGATAACAGAGGAAAACAAAAATGGGCCCCTTCTACTACACCTAACCAATTTTACGAAAAAAGTAAAGAGAAGATTGACAGAAGTGGTGAAGAGAACCAGTTCGATATTGACACATCAAATGAATCGAGGCGCAGAACAGATATCAGCTCAGAGGTTGTTGATGAAGAGCCATTGATCCCTATTTACATCAGGCCGAAACCCTCAGAAAGACCAAAAAGCATTGAACAATCAACTGAATCCAAATGGTTAACATCGTCTAAGTATCCAACATATTACGCTAAAACGGTAATTAAACGCCCAGTTCCTTTTTCGAGAAGTAGCGAAGATTATGAAACATCTGAAGAAAAATCTCTAGATCCACAATTCCTTATTGAAAAAGCCTACAAAAATGCGCAAAATAACAAATTCTCCGCTGATGATAAAAATTGGGACCCGTATGATGAATCGTGGAAAGTAAATTCTAATGAAAATTCAAATATCTATAGGAGTGAAGAAAGCACTGAAGCCACAACAGTACCAACAACGACGACAACAGAACCTACCACTAAAGGTCCTTATTTCACATATCGACTTCTAGATGATCCAGCGCCAAACCAAACGGCGGAAATATTCACTTCTAAAGCCAAGTCACTGCTTAAGAATTTCCTAAGTAATCTTGTTAGTTCCCCTAAACCTACTAACTTAATAAATACAACCCCTAAAACACTTTCTGACACTGAAAAAACTGTTAACATAGGATTCCATAAAAAATATCTTAAATTCATCGATGATAAGCCTCAAAGAAATAACATATACAGGTTACAAATTCTCAATGATCAAGATCTGGAGACTCAAACTAACTATGATGGACTTAGATATAATCCTAAACCGACAGACAAATATACTCCTACCTCTCCTTTAAATTCTAGGAACTACGATACGACCACTCAGAATATTCTGGAAAGCACAACCATGAGGAAAGAATATATAACTACCCAACCGTCAAAATTCAATCAGTTTAACGATAACGAAGCAGATGTTCGCAAACCTAATCATCAACAACAAGAAAACAGCAAATTCCAAGACCTAGTTTCGAATAAACCTGGCAAAAACATGGTAGTTATTGTCACAGAAGATCCCAACGAAACCATTTACGGAAAGACAAGCGGTATAGCAGATACCGAACCGACAAAGTTTTCTTTTGATTTCTCAAAAGCTGACGACGTGACTCCTAAGTTTATTTTGACATCGACTGCTAAGACACCTTTGACTACGACCACAGAACCGACGACTTCGACCAGAACTCTGACATTCCCGACTCGAGCCTCTCGAATCAATCCCGCCATAAAACTAGCCGCGTCAAGCGCAGGAGGTGGGCGCAGGAGTTACCAATCGTCGTCCAAATGCTCATCAGACAACAGTCTGCAAGACAATCCAAAATGCAACGAAATCAAATATCAGAGGTATCAACAGGTCTTGAAAACTTGATCCACCAAAATCACAATACTTACGAGCGGTGACGGTCGCGATTCGAAGATTGTTAAAAGCCTCGCGATTTATATTTAGCATGATTTTGGTATTAATAGCACCTTTGCTATTCTGTCGCTTGATATTTTCTTCTTCATTGGGGGACTTGAGTTGATAATTTCCAATGCAATTGCTAACTCCTGACGCAACCATCTTTCTTCTCCACTGGATGTTTTTGAAAAATGTTCTGATCACATGTTCACCCTTTAGTGAATAAGAAAGTTCCTCAATGCTATTCACGCACCACGCATAACAGTACATTCACAACTGTATAACGCACTTAACTATGCACTTTCCTAGAAAGGGTACTGGCAATTTCAACGTAGCTTAGAAAGTTACCTTTCTTATCGGCAAACAAGATAACCAATCATTCATTGAAAAAAGAATCCTTCTTTTTGTCTAGATCCTACTTAATTAAAAACCTTATGGTATAAATACATTTTTATTCATACTTAAGAATGCAAAACATCACTCTTCTATCCATAAAACATCACCTAAACTAAATCTGAAATTAAAAGTTTTCTGATTTCTGTACAGCGCGATTGTGAGCAAAACGCAAGGTAACGTTGTTTTATTGTAATTTTTGTATATACGAATATACTTATTGTAAAAGTTCAGGCTATCTATGCATCAAGCTGAATAAACTCACTCATTTCTTATTAATAGTTAACGGGACTTGGAAATATGCCAGCGTCCTTTGATGATTCACATCAATAATCACGATTGTGCATGTCCATTAGCATAAGGTAGGTTGTAGATTCACCAAATTATCACCAAATGTACTAAAACTTAATAAAAAATGCATTTTATTAAATAAACTAAAGTGTAAAGATTAGGAACCAGATATATGCTCTTCTGTTCTTCCAGACCTAGCACGAGTTCTACCCGAGGCAGAGGATCAGCTCACTATTCCACAAGTGGAGACTCCGATTACCAGCCACCGCAGCAGGCCGTCAACAGAGGCACTCCACCAACGTTAGAACTTTCATTACTCGCAAAACTAAAGAATTGGTCAAAGAATTGCAGCGACGGGACTAAAAATGTCTGAATAATCCGCAAGGATGATAGTCGTGGAAATCTTGTTTGAAAAATTTGTGTCTCATAATGTTAAGCAACATAAAATTATAAATTTTATTCAATTATCTCGTTTAGCTAAAATGTGATATCATCTTTTTTAATGTAGTTTTCCAACTAGTTCGTAAGTGTCAACATAGAAATAGATAATACTAAAACGGTTACAGAGGTATCCCAAAATTACTTTTTGCTTTACTCACAAGGTATTTAATTAAGTCACATATCTTTATTGACGTTCCTAAAACTTTTAACACTCATCCAACTTTTCATTTATTTAGAAACTTACTCAATTTTACCAATTTCTCTTCTCCTTACCCACAGCCGTAGCAGACCCACATTGAAGCCTTCCACATCCATAGTTTCCAAGGCCACCGAGTTCGTAGACGTATACAGCTACCCTCCCCGCAGACCAGCCCCGTTGTACCCTCAACCAACGCCTGACAAGACAGCAGCTAAGTGCAGGAAGGACGTCTGTTTGCTACCTGATTGCTACTGCGGTGGAAAGGACATTCCTGGTAAGAAAATGCTCGAGTAATTGATCTTATATCACATTAAAAGTTTCATCTATGGTTTTCTTATTACTAAACTATATGTAGGATACAAAGACTATGTTTGATGATTTGAAACAAAACCATTCTATGGAATAGAAGATTGTCAGTATTTACGAGTACATCTATAGACCCAGAAACTGTGATCCTAAAAGTGTCAAAAGTCTTGACATTTTTAATAACAATAGCCTCTGATTACTACCAAAGGATCTATTCTTGTTTTACGTTTGTACAAATATATTGATACTAGAAGAAGAATAAGTGGTTAAGAACAACAATTGATTGAGTGAAATTAAATAGGTTTTGAGTTATTATTGTTCTAGTTTTCATTCTTTATAATGTCGTAAGAAGTTGCACTTTTTCTAAATTAAAGTGTACATTCAGGTTTATATTAGTAAGGAGGCGGTAATATTAGTAAGATTTCATTATGCACTTAATTTAATTGATTTTATATGCACAAATAGGCAATCTGTCTGTCCATGAAGTACCACAAATCGTCCTTATTACTTTCGACGACGCCGTCAATGATCTAAATAAAATGTACTACGAGGAACTTTTTGAGCGTGGTCGGAAAAATCCAAATGGCTGCCCCATATCAGCTACATTCTATGTGTCCCACGAATGGACGGATTACAGCCAAGTACAAAACCTCTATGCTGATGGTCACGAGTTCGCTTCACACACCGTATCGTAAGTGCTGAAACCCGATTTGGAATCATTATCATCATGACCATGCAGCTTATCTTATGTTAAGGGATTTATGTTTTTATCTATTCATTAATGTATTTCTTTTTCTCTTCCTTCCTCTCTACCCGATTTCTCTCCTTCTTCCTGGCACTCGTCTCTAACCAAATTGCACTGATCATCATCACCTCATGCCCTAACTCTGCGCCTCTAGGTGAAATGCCTGTCGAGAGTGTGCCCCAGATAGTGCTGCTCACATTCGACGACTCGGTCAATGACCTCAACAAGGGTCTGTACACGGACCTCTTCGAGAAGGGCCGAGTGAACCCCAACGGCTGTCCCATCGCAGCCACGTTTTACGTGTCCCACGAATGGACAGACTATAGCCAGGTTCAGAACCTCTACGCTGCGGGACACGAAATGGCGTCGCATACTATATCGTAAGTCTTTTCACTAACACAACTTTTCTTTCTTTTATCATTCCAACAATGGGTGGAGTACAAGAAGATTATCCATCTCATTCATTTCATACATCAAATCGAGTTTATTTTTCATTCATTCTAAAATTTAAATATCTCATATGAAATTTAACTTGACCTCATCACAAAAATGCACTTATCCTAACCAAACCAAACTCTTACAGCCATAGTTTCGGAGAACAGTTCTCTCAAAAGAAATGGAACAGGGAAGTCGGTGGGCAGCGAGAGATCTTGGCTGCTTATGGAGGAGTTAAACTAGAAGATGTCAGAGGAATGAGAGCCCCATTCTTGTCTGTTGGAGGCAACAAAATGTTCAAAATGCTCTACGACTCCAACTTCACGTATGACTCTTCTCTGCCCGTCTACGAAAACAGACCTCCGAGTTGGCCATACACCTTGGACTACAAACTGTTCCATGACTGCATGATTCCACCGTGTCCTACGAAATCTTATCCAGGTAAAATGTCTACACATTAGACTATCTGTTTCTGTTATAAGAATTGTTTCTTTATTAAAAAAATATATTGGAATTTGGTGTTTCACACAGATTTTGTAATTTAGTAGATAATACATAAAAGATATTATTTTTCAACCTTTATTTATTATTCACATATCTCACATGCTAGTCTGAGACGTAAAATTAATGAAAACTAGCTGTCATTCTTCCCGACATGCCATAGGAATCGCCTAAGAGACTAGTACTATAATAGAATCTATTAGGCGATATTCTAGCAAACCTGATACCAGTGTTCCATATGACATGACTATTCCAATATTTGCTATCCTATGTCCTATACTATGTACTAGGTTCTGTAAATGGATAATATTTTTCACCAATAGAACAATCTTTTTAAAATTATGTGTGTAGAACAAGACTACCTAACTACAACAAGACTTCCCTAACCTTTTCCAGGTGTATGGGAAGTGCCCATGGTGATGTGGCAAGACTTGAACGGAGGCCGGTGCTCCATGGGAGACGCCTGTGCCAACCCTCCCAACGCCGAAGGAGTTTACAAGATGATACTCAAGAACTTTGACAGGCATTACACTACTAACAGGTAAAATAACTGGACATATATTATTTAGATTTAGAAAAGATATAAACTCGGTAGTCCAACTTGTCTTGTATCTCACAAGTATTAAATAGCTTTGACAGATTTAAATATACCTTATTTTGTATGAACTTCATTACATGTTGGTGTCTTAATGATTCTACTTAGTAATGTCGGGTTAAACATACTTTTGGGTGTATTCCTTTTGATACCTTCCTACAAACATGCTAGCATGATATTATATATTATACCATTATGCATGAATAACAAGAAAGTTACTAATCGAAATCTGTTTCATACATATATTCTTACCTCTATTTCCCTTTTTGTTTACTGGTAGAGTAACAGGAAAGTAGAGGCATACACTAATAAGACTAATCCTCAATTCCAGAGCTCCATTCGGCCTGTACTACCACGCGGCGTGGTTCACGCAGCCTCACCACAAGGAAGGCTTCATCATGTTCCTGGACTTCATCAACCGGATGCCCGACGTGTGGATCGTCACCAACTGGCAGGCGCTGCAGTGGGTCAGAGACCCCACGCCCATCAACCGGCTCAACAACTTCCAGCCTTTCCAGTGTGATTACCCTGTGAGTAGACAACTAATCTTATTGTTTTTGTTGTCCTAAGGCACCTCAGAGGTACAGAGGGGCTTCACAAGGTCTCGTCCCAGCTCTGTCCAACCGCTCATAGCTCGCTCTTGACGCTGTGTCGCCACTTGCACACAGGATGCTCGCGAATATTCGATCTTGTTGTAGTAGTTAGAAATAATTTCTTTAACTCTAGTTAGGTTATGTAAAAAGTATCATATATTTAGCAAGTTTTGATTTTTTTGGAATCTACATATTATTAAAGCTTACCTGACGTTATTCTATTTAGATTCCTTGTAAATTATATTCAATCATTGCAAATCGACGTATATTTATACGTATAGGTTACTTCAAAAGTTCGGATCTATCTTTGATATTGTAAGGTGTGTTGCCATATCTAACAGATCCATAACATCGAAAAAATTCAGGCACTGACTTATTCAGTTGCAACTAAATATGTATGTGCACAATATAAAGTACATTTTTTCTTTTCTTTACAGGACCGTCCCAAGAAGTGCAACAACCCCAAAGTGTGCAATCTGTGGCACAAGTCTGGGGTGCGATACATGAGGACCTGCCAGCCCTGTCCCGAGATCTACCCCTGGACAGGCAAGACCGGCATCAGATCATCACGCATTGACAACGATATTGAAGAATAGACGCTTTGAACATTTAAAATAAGCAATTTTGAAAGTCCGAATCGTAGGCTCGAGTTAATTAGTGAAAATCCTTGTTTTGTCACCAGCTACAGTGCCATTTAGATTATGATGGTCACAAAACATACCGTGTTCGGAAACAACTAGTGATTTTGTGTCTAGGTCACCCATCCTACATTAATTTCAATAGGCGTAGAATGTATAGAACCAAATCGTCTTTTCTTCAACAGTCCTTTTGTGTAACTTTTTGGGAACTGTGATAATGTGTGTTAAGGTATTCTGGACTATATTTAGTTCGAGATTTCACGCTACCATAATTGTAAGAACCTTTTAGGATAGAAGCATTACTATGTATTCGTAGCTTAATATTCACAAAAGTATTAGGGGTGTAGTTGATCCGTTTGATCAGTTGGTTTGAACATCGAACCGTGAATCAGTACCTAAACAATTGAATTACCATTTCCGCGCCATGCTAAATTTTATTGTTGTGTATCTTGCCAAGTTTTTTTAAAAGAACACTACCTTTTACTTTGTAAATATAGGATAATTATAGGATGTAGATTATTTTATCGTGTAATCGCGATGAGATTAGAAAATTATTTACCACAAGAAGTTACGTGAAGTCGTAGATCAGGCGTTATATAGACGTCTGTAAACATCGCGTCTGAACGTGATGGAACACATGTCTATATGATCGCATATGTATCATTATAGTTAAAATACATCATGAAAATTTTGTGGCTTCGGAGGCGAAATTAGTATTGGATTGTTAGTATTAATTCAGCATTAATCAACAGCATGAGTGCGTGTTCCTTTTACATTTCTTTTGATAGGTTTAAAAGCTCATGGCAACTCATATTTAAAGAGATAGGTAAAACTTTAATTTATGTTTATTTGTAAATATAGAAATAAGAATTTTCATTGGTACGCAACGAATTTTATAGCTTTTTATACCCACTGTCATTTATGATTAAATTTTTCAAGCACGGTCTTACACTAAGCTGTCGCGATTAATCTATGTAAACATGCAAAATGTCTCCAGTGCTGATTTTAATAAAAATTAAAGAGAACATTTGGTGTTTTATTTATTAATTAATTATCTTGTTTGTAACATATGAGCAAACGCCGAGTTTTTTCTTCGGCTTTCCGATCTTTCACCCAATTTGGATTACACTGAACATATTCGTGAACATTTAAGCTCATATTAAATTCAAATAAATAACTCTCTTATGACCTATCCTGAATATGATTACTATATCAAGTCACATACAACATAACTGCACAATACATGACAATGAAAATAGAAATGGAATGTGACCTTGGAATGAAAAAAGCGCAGCCACATCAAAAATTGATTTCCAATCGCCACACCTGCCTGACATTTTGATTATCAAGGTCCATCCCCGGGTATATAAGAAATTCTATCATCAATCTGAAACTTATTCGACTTTTAGACATAAAAAGTACTCGTCATTTGGTCTTAGTACAAAATGAAATGTCTAGTCATAATTTTGCTAGTCAACACTCTTCTTAACATTAAAGTAATTACTAATGAAGAAATTGAATATTACCCTTCTAAATCTGTATTTTCAAACCTTTATCAAAAAGTCAAGCTGGTACAAAGGGAAAAACACAATGCCAGAACGAAAAGTATACAAAAAACAGGAAACTTCACTATTAATTATCACAAAATATTTAAGAAAGAAATTGATCCGGTGTTCCATGGTCATCCAAAAACAAGAGAAGAGCAATGGAATGATCACTTCATTAACAAAAGTCAAGCGTTTGATCAAAACCCCTCTCTCATTAAACTGATCCACAAAGTAACGCTAAAATACATGAACGATTGTACCCCTGTCATTCTCTACGATGCAAAATTCGTATCAAGAGAAGACCATTTATTCCAGACTTTATTAGCAGATTTCCCAGTTTCCTATGTACATGGAAAAATTGACGAGAAAAATCAGGTTATGAACCCCAAAATCCTCGTACCGGTAAAGCAGTGCATCCATTTCATCATGTTCCTAACTAACTTGCGTACTTGCTCAAAAGTGATTGGCATGCAATCGTCAAGTAAAGTGGTGATTTTAGCAAGGACTTCCCAATGGGCAGTGCAAGAATATCTGCAGAGTCCCTTGTCTAGGAAATTCGTTAACTTACTAATTATTGGGCAAAGTTTTGTAGATGAACGGAATACTGTGGTAAGTACGAATAGTTAATATTCAAATTAATCAATAACGTGTGCCCCATCTGATTTTAAACATTTGATAATAATACTATGTTTGCCATATTATTGAGTTTTAACTCTTATCTATTATTAACGTTATTAGAACGTTAGTGTATTAATCGCCATCGGATATAAATTCTGTAGCGTATTTTTAAAGACCCATATATGGATTGGTAACTCAAAATCGGTCACAGATTCCAATTACTGGATACGACAAATACCTGCCTCTTAAATCATAAAACATATTATAGGGAAACCTTATACCTTTCACAGGAAGCTCCGTACATTTTGTACACCCACAAACTATATACTGACGGACTTGGGGCTAGTAAACCTGTGGTATTGACATCGTGGACTCGTGGCAAATATTCCAGAGAAGTTGACCTCTTCCCTCCGAAAATGACTGAGGGATATGCAGGTCATAGGTTTATAGTGGCTGCAGCTCAGCAAGCACCTTTTGTGTTTCGGAGGTTAGTATTACATTTCTGCAATTTTACATAGTTAACGTAATGTAACTTATTCGTCGTTTAAACACTATTTTCTTTAGGCAAACAGTACTTGCTACCTGTAAATATTCATGTCACTGATTTGAGTTGCGAAATTGTAAAATAAAAATCTTGATTAAGTATCATCATTGTGTATGAAATAAATAAATACAATTTATGAAATTGTGGTGTTAAATATGAATCATATAACTTATACACTAATTAATGAGCAATTTTCCATTATTTGTGGTGATTCTAGTTTTACTTTTATTCAATCAAAACTCATGCGCTTGGTAGGACCTACATCCAAAGTACCACATATTATTATCAATGATCAATAACTTATTTAGGATCATGCGAGATCTAGACGGAGGTAATCCAAGAGTTGTATGGGATGGGATCGAACTCCGAATTCTTCAGCTACTGGCCCAAAGGAACAACTTCTCCATCGAAATACTGGAACCTCGAGAGCTACATCTTGGGTAAGAGTGAAAAGAATAAATTAAATTACAGGATTAACTTCAATGTTACGAAAGGCTAATAGAAGTTTAATATAATGGCCATAGTGATTCTGGTGATCTAATTTCTAGGATATTTAGTTTTATATCATAATTACTTTTACCCTAACGATTTATTAGAACTGTTAACTACATTATACCTAGAAAGTAATTATTTTGAAGCGTTTAGTCATGACTACATCTGGTAACGAGCATCAGCCACTTCACCTCCTCCATCACACATCCAGATAGCTACACAATAGTTCCCGTAAATTCACATCTATTATTAAACCACAATACTTTCTTAGACCAGGAGATGCCGTAGCCAAAGAAATCATGGCAGGAAGAGCAGACATAGGAATAGCTGGGATGTACTTAACTATAGATCGCTTACGAGCAATGGATATGTCGTTTGCTCATTCACAAGACTGTGCAGCTTTCATCACTTTGATGTCCACAGCGTTACCCAGGTTTGTATAAAGGAACATATAGACTTAAAATATATAATTCTTTATGTCCTGTGTCTCAAGGGTCTTTGGATATAAAGAGTCTTCGCACAATTCAACTCAGAAACTAAAGTAATTGGAAATTAGAACCAAGATTATTACCATGTTTTCTTGACATATTTTGACTGGCGATTATATGACATATTGGAATCATCCACTATAACCAGTTTTTAGTAAATAAATAGTTTCTTAAATTTAAACATATTCCTATTTATATTTATTGTTATCTTTCAGATTTTATTTTACCCAAAATTTTGTACATTATTTCAGGTACCGAGCCATTCTGGGTCCTTTCCACTGGCACGTTTGGGTAGCCCTAACCTTCACCTATCTGATTGGAATCTTCCCTTTAGCCTTCTCCGACAAACACACTCTGCGACACCTTCTCAACAATTCTGGCGAAGTGGAGAATATGTTCTGGTACGTGTTTGGCACGTTCACCAATTGCTTCACGTTTGTGGGCAAGAATTCTTGGAGTAAGACCGACAAGATTACGACAAGGTTATTGATAGGTATGTATGATATATAATCTGTATACCATAATAAATTGAGTATTTTTTTTATTTGTTTCTGTCCTATAAATCTTTTTGAGTTTCAAAAGGTACTATAGTAGTTTTATATGTATTGTCTACTATTGTATGATTTTCAGGATACAAAACTTTCGTTATACTAAATATAGAGTTGTAATGTAGAAAACCTTTCCAATTTAAAATTACTAAATATAAATGTTTGCTTCTACTTATACTTTTTGTATTTGGAAAACCCTAGTTATTTAGCATAGTTTCAGAAGTTTATGTTTTATTGTTGTTTTTTGTGTTATCTTTTGCACCTTAATAGAATAATTGTGTTTCAAGGTTGGTACTGGATATTCACCATAATTATCACAAGCTGTTACACGGGATCCATTATCGCTTTTGTGACGCTGCCTATATTCCCTGAAACCGTTGATTCCATTCAACAGCTACTGAAAGGATTTTTCAGACTTGGGACTCTAGGTAATTATAGGAGTCGATTTTGTTATTCTTAAGCTCATACATATATTCAAGCTTCTATTTCCCTAACAAGATAGACAGAGACTACCAATCGCCACCTGGAGTGGTCCTGACTAATATCTCTTGCTTCATTCACATTCATTGACAATCTGATACATTCTCTTCTAATCCTCAAGCTACGTACACCCGCTTTGAGATCAACTAATTAAACCTTGTTATATTTAAATAAAATATTGAGTTAAAATAAAAATATAATTAACACCACTTTTTTAATCCTCATACATATTGAAATTAACCCTTTCAAATTCGGTAACTATGAGCAATATGTTTGGAAGGGTGTATTATTTCGACTCAAACCCCATTTTTTATTGTCATTGCTATGCAGTCGAGATGATTAAAACCTGATAGGATGGCAGTGTATCACCCAGATAGAACTAATCCTCTTATCTACTTGCCACTTGTCTTCCTAGCATTTACTGTAAAATAAGGGACGCTAGTTTCATTATATTCTTGAAAGAAGTAGTGAAACAAAATAATACGTTACTATTAGCGGTCGTAATACTATGTTACTTCAAAAATGTGGTGATTGTGGAAGTAGTAAGCAAGCAAAGGAAATGAACTGCGATTTTAATACATACGTATTCACGATCTTACTGCGTTTTCAGATAGACAAAGGTTGGTTGACAAGTTGAGTCATTGGTCACTCAGAACCCACGTTTTTGCTCTCATTTCGTAACCAATTTGACAGGAATATTGCGAGAAATAGACAGACTTACGATTCTAATGAATATCGATTTTCCAGATCGCGGTGGCTGGGAGAGATGGTTCTTCAACTCCTCAGATGACAAAACGAATGAGCTTCTCAAGAAGATGGAATTCGTGCCTAACGTTGAAGCTGGGATCCGGAATACCACTAAAGCCTTTTTCTGGCCTTACGCTTTCCTTGGATCGAGAGCTGAGCTTGAATATATCGTGCAGTCAAACTTCACGTTGAAAGGGTTAGTTATATTACTGTGCTTTTTATATATACGTTTATAAACATCTAGACATTCTTTAAGTAGTTAAAGATTGATCACAATCAGCTGAGGTGTCTTTTACAGTCGTAACTCAATACGACGAATGTTAATACAAGTCACTGAGTACAGACATTGACCATTACCTTTTCTAAAGTAAAAGGGTTTACAATTCTCCTTTTTAAATTTTAATATTTATGCATTTTTTAATAGGGAAACCGATATGTTGTGTACTTGTGTATGATTTTTATATGTGCTGTTTCTTCTCTTAATTTACAGATCAAAAAGAACAACTCTCCATATATCAAATGAGTGCTTTGTTCCATTTGGAATCTCCATAAGTTTCCCGTCTCAGTCCATATACAGTGCCAAGCTGAGCAGTGATATTATGAGGATGGTTCAGACAGGGTTATTGGATAAAATAGTGGATGAGATACGATGGGAGATGCAACGCAGCCCGGCTGGAGCGCGGTTAGCTGTAAGTATGACCTTCTAATCAGCTGGGAAAACAAATTCTTTATTAAAATAATTCAAGTATTTATTAAATTGTTTTCTTTTTTTTTGAAATGAAACGTTATTGAAGGTGTTTTTTTATATCGTATGAAAAGCTTTTGTTGTGTACCTGTAATGTTCATTTTATAGATTGTTTTCTATTATGCTCATGAGATCAGAGCGTTGGAAGAGACAAAACCAATTCTTATTTGCTGACAATTTTGTCTTACTGGATTGAGAGATATTGTTTATTACATATATTACTTGTCAGTTAATAATTATCATGTATTTTAATTTCTGATATCACCAGGTATCATCAATGGGAGGTCTAAAAATCCAATCCTCTGAAGAAAAGGGCCTCACCCTCGAAGACACACAAGGAATGTTTCTACTCTTAGCCGCTGGGTTCCTTCTTGCAAGTGCTGCCTTAATATCCGAATGGATGGGAGGCTGCACCAGAAAATGCAGACCTCAAAAGAAAAGTGCCGTAATACCTTCCCAATCAGAGGAACAATTAATATGTACCCCTAGAACGGATGCAGACAATGATAGCAACATACGAATACATCCTGATACAAGCGTTAGTTCTAAAGAGACGCTTGATGGTCAGATTCTTCACGTGACGGATGAGAGTATAGAAATACATAGAAGCTTTGATGCCAGTGATTGGGAGACTGTAAGGTCTAGTTCAGCTGATGTTGATAGGGAAATTGAAGAGATATTCAGAAGGGATGAACAGAGGAGACGGGTTAATTCAGATGGAGTGATTGATGTTAAGGATACAAGGTCTGGTCCGAAACGAGCGTTCGATTGTGTTGCAACTCCATAGTTTGGTGTTTTAATAGAACATTATTCTATTAATTTACTGGATCTTCTTGTTGTGTTGTATACATAATGTTGCGTCATGTAATGTAGGAAAAATGGTAAATAAAATGCATACATGACATCCAGCTCTTTATTATCTTTCGAACAGTCATCAAAATAATTTATAACAATTTTCTAACACTGTCGGTAAACATTTAATTCATTCACCCACTGAGATGCATACTAATTTATTAATTAATAAAATATACCTAAAACACGGGCAGGAATGGCTGCCGCTATGTAGAAACAAAGGCGATGCCTCTGCTAATGCAATTTTGGCCCGGCCTCACCTTACAACATAACTATACACTATGACTTAAAATTCATGAGACAATCTTCAAACAACAGAACCGTCTCAAATAATATCAAGAAAGTAAAACAGATGAAGTTCTTTGTAAGTCCAAACGAAACGTATTCTAACAACTACCTAAGCTTTCGTACACAGTATTCATTTAAAGTATTGCACAACAGATGTCACTTGTGTTCAAATAATGATACCAACTTGAGTATTCAATAAGGGATATGTATTCATCTACTAAGTCCTATTTGGGTCGTCCACAACATGCCGTGAAGCAATAGCAAAAAGGTCCAACACAGCAAACCGTTATACTTTCAAAACCGACTAAGACCATTTCACACTTAAAACCTACGCTTTATGTAAATGCAAAAAATACTCATTCTAAATAAATAAACAGGTAGTTAACTCTTTGCTATTGGGACACAGCAAAACAGTCGAAAGAAAAAACTCGTAAAGTTACACTAAATAAACAAACCAAGCAAACCCTTTTTACATAAAAACACAACGCAAATGTGCGTACATTAATTTTATACAATAATATAGATTTATATTAAAACATAAGCATTATTACAGAAACATTCATCCTATTCGCTCGCGGTCTGTCGCGGCCACAACTTCGGAATCTCTGATCCCTGAACCAGCTTTAGTCGGTACATTTGACAAAATACGCCATCTATCCTCGTTTGTGCTACAACAACATGAAGTACGACTTCGTGATCCTATAAATACATACATAAGTTTAATAACTATACCAGTAATCAACTTTGTTCAGTGCATATCTAGTTCACAATGTTTACTTACGTTAATTTGATACTGCTAGTCCGTATCCAGATGCGATAGATATAAGAGAAATACATTGAAACTGAGGGAAAGCATAGTTACATGGATGCTTTATAGAGTAACATCAGATACGTAAGGAAGATTTTAATCCATAACAATTATAATTAGGAACAAACGACCGATAATTCATATCAAAAGTATCGAGATTAAGAATAATATAAACTCTTTTTTATAAACCATAGACACCCTACATCTTTTTTTAAGGATGCTCTTATTCAAAAAGTTCAAACAAAGGAGTAAATGGAAATGGACAGAAGGAGGATTAAAGTATTACTAAAATCTCTTTAAAAAAACGCAGTAATTCGTTTTTAAAATCCTACAAGTGTATATCAAATTTACAATGTGAAAAATGTAATTTCAGACTTTTGAACAAACATTTTGTTCCTTTTTAAGTCCCTGTACGAATAACAAACATCTACAAAAATATGTCTCGTCAGTTCTCGTCCAGGTAAGCGGTTATAAAGTGCAAAAATACTATTGACGCGTCGCCGTCTACATTGGTACAATCTTACTTGGACGAAAACCGCGAAAACCTCAATACATTAGACAATTTTGTGCCATATTTCGTTACATTACAGTAATTTACATCTGTACTTGTCAACAACATTATCATATTTACAAAAACTCGCCGATCACTACAATCAATTTACAGTTTAACAATTAATGGTTTGTGATTTTTACGTGTAAAAGGTCCTAAATTGGTCGGGATTGATAATAAATTACGAGAAACGCATGATTATATCAACAAATATATATGCAGTGGTATAGAGGCACAGTGACTAAGGCAGCTACAGTGACAAGATATGGATCGGGCAGGACACTTCCTGACGGCTTCATATGCGACAAGACTTATACAAAAACACCCTACCATAACCAGCTAAATTATTATTCAACTGTTACTTTTCGATCTCTCGCTCTCCAAGAGTATAAGTGATAATAAATCAAAAAGTAACATCAAAATATCATTTTACAAATTAATGGGTAGGGTGACTATCATTTTGTGAAATGTATTTGGAAATAGTGTAATTATACGAGTGATTACATTGCGAGTATTTTATTGTTCTTTACAAGGACCTAAATTACTTGCAGAATATATATATATATATATATATATATATATATATATATTGCGGTATTAATCGTACCGTATATGAAGCCCTCTGAAAGTCAAATGTCTACTATAGAAGCGGTTTGTAACAATTGTATACGTATATAATAAAATATGCAGTAAAGGATGAACTGTGAGGCGTGTTGGTAAATAGTCATTTCAAATATGTGTTCAACAGGATTAACGTAAATCGTGTATGAAAATAGCACTTATTTATTACATTAATTCTACTGCGTTTGAGTTTAAATATACTTTTGTTTTAATCGTATGGCATAGGTTTTATTTGTTCAGTATAATCCTAGGGAGTCGGTTTAGTACACATTCGCTTGCCATTATAATCTACCTTAATTATAAACACAGTATATGTCTAACAGTAAATTTGTTTACTTCGAATTGACGCAATTAAAAGCACGTATATGTCGTAGCATTTTCCAATAATCCTGATTCTTTTACGTAATAATAGTTATTGTAATTATAATTAGTGACTTGTAGGGTAAAGTGATGCATGTATTCATGATTGTATAACATCTCTGACTACGAATAAGCGGTTTTGGTTTTGCATATCCGATACGTGTAAACTTTACTTTATGTAGTGCTATGTGCAATGTACATATCATAAGAAATTTTAAAGCTTCACGTGGTACAATTAACATACGCCTAATTCCTCACTATCTAACATTATCTATATTAATAACACTCGTAGTTACCCAAAGGGATTTGTATACATATGTGTATATTCAATTGTATAAATATGTCGATATTACAGTATCCAATATATACTTTGTATAATTTATTATCATTCTGTGATGATCAAACTTACCTAATGTACAAGATTCAAAGTTCGGATGTCACACTAGTAATTACGATTTAAAATGGCACAAAAAACATTTTTAAAACACTAACACGAATTCAACAGTACTTGTCACTTACACCGTTTCTCCACTACTGACACGGCCGCGAGTCACTTCACTTCAACGTGCATTGCTCTAGAATTGACTAACGTTACGCTAAGACAATGGCACGGATTGCTGTACTAACATTACAGGGGGCGCCAGCAGCTACGTCGTGTCTGGTGAACTGATGGGGTGCGAGGGATCCATGGGGAACCGCAGGGACCTAGGGGCGGAGTTAGCAGTGGGGGTGGAGGGGCCTCGGGTACCCGAAGGCCTGCGGGCCTAGCTATGTGGCCCAGCCCTCCACCCGCGGCCGCTTCGAGTGCGGCTGCTCGTAGTCGAGGGGCACGGCCGAGTGGCGCATGTCCTGCCCCGGGGAGCCCATGTTGCTCGACGTCACTGAGCCTGCAAGGAACAAGGTCAACGGTTAATTGGTAAACCTTTGAAACAGGTATGAAATGATAAAGCCAACATTTTCTTTTTAAGATTTGAATTTCGTCTCATGTGACATAATATACTCGTAGTTTAAAGCTTTGACTTTTGTCAGAGTCAGAGTGTTTAGAACTTTAGATTATATATTTTTTAATAAAATTTCTCGATCTTTAAATAGTCATTAGAGGCAGCAAAAGAATATGTGGATAGCTTTAGATCTCATAAATATACTCGTATATACCAATTCCACGTCAATCCATTGTAACCCAATTTATAAGCCCAAAATCTCTATCAAATATAACCCTAGCTTTTTACTTCATCGCAATCCTTTTAAAACGCACTGTCTTCTCTTTCACTTACCATCAATCACCCCAGACAGATGCGCCGGCTGCGGCCCACTCTGCGGGGGCGGAGCCCTATGCAGGTGATCTGGAGCCCTGGGTGGCGACACTGGCTCCGCTTTTATCTTCACATTGTTCGGTGACGCTGCCGGGGGTGGTGTTCCACCGCTGCCCAGGACTGGCATGCTTCCACTGGGGACAAAGGAAAGAGAGTTCAAGATATGGTGAAGGGGGGTTGGTTAAAATAGGGGGAGTTTGGTTTTAAACGTTTTAAGAAGGTTTTGAGAGAAATTTCAGGGATTAGTGAGGATTCATAGATCCTCGAGTTTAACTGTAACTGTAACTATCTTTTACTTTAAACGACATGTGAAAAAACAGAATCTTATATTCTACTATAGTACTTAAATTTGTATTACATAAGTTTTGTATAACTAAATAAATAAAGTCCCTTTGGAAGAATAAGTTATACCAAAGAATCCTATTAATTCCTCTATATTTAAGTGACATTCATACACCTCAACATACACACTTTAGTGAGCTATAAGGTACATACAAATATGCGCTGCACATACGAAACTTCGCATTGTTGAAGAGTGCTTGACTCGAGGCACAATTACCAACTGAGTGCTACTCTCGCGTAACAAAGTGTTAAGAGTGAAAGTGCTCCAATTACGACCAGCTTAACTTGACCTCGGGCCGCTCTTAGCATTGCACTTATTTCCTACTGAATTACCCTGTACAGGGGGGTGAGGGAGGTCAATGATAACTGGTCTGATTAATAATGTGATTAGGTATTTCGGCTAATGTGTAACAGCCTCAACAGCCGTGATCGTCTAGTGGTTAGGACCCTACGTTGTGGCCGTAGTAACCCAGGTTCGAATCCTGGTCACGGCAGTGTAACACTGTCGCGGTGGGGCTTATTTTTTTATATAAAATACGAAGTAATGTTTCGAGCAGAGTTTGATATTACATGAAAATTTTGGTAAATCAATTATTATTGGTTGGTTCGTTAATTTTACAGTCAACAATTTAGTAGCATTCTTCATACACAATAATGATGAAGTTGTTGTATTAGAAAACCAGAACATGCAATAAAGTTATTAAGATTATAATACATCCACAGAATTTAATCTTTATGAAGTGAGTATTATTGAAACATCATACTTTTTTAATTATGCCAATGTAAATTAGTCTATATAGTACCAAAATGGATATTTTAAGATTCGCCGTGAGCTTTTAACTAAGCTTAAATCTTTCTATAAACCACTGACAACGACATCTGTGTTTCTCATTGCAACAACCGATCGAACGGCCGAAGTTAACAAAACGAGTTTCAATAAAAACTGTATCGAATGGGTTACGTAACTGTACTGAAAGTGACCGACATTTTTGGTCCAATGGTCACCAGCCCCGACAGCCGTGATCGTCTAGTGGTTAGGACCCTACGTTGTGGCCGTAGTAACCCAGGTTCGAATCCTGGTCACGGCAGTGGAAACACTGTTACGGCGGAGCCCATTTTTTTAACAAACTACAAATATTTTGTCATACATGCGAAGTACGTCTATTTGTTCAGTGAAGATTTAAGTTTATAGGAATACTATTACAAAAAAATCTTTTTATGCCAAGAAACTGAAAATTCTAATTATTATGTAAATAACTCATATTTTTAAAGAAAACTGCTAAATGCCCAAAAGCAATGTGCTACGTTTTATTTGTTACATAGTTAAAAAATAGCATTTACATAATGTCTGTTTTCTATTTAATTAATACTATAATAGGCCGACCGAATACGTAATGAAAGATAAGACAACGTCATACAAAATTGTTGAATAATTTGTTTCAAATATTAAATGACGCTTGCGTACCGGGAAAAACAAATATTTTCATCAAAATCGATCGAAGGACAGCCATTCATAAACATAATTTAAACCCGGTTTACCGTTCCGAGTTTCCATAAAACAGACATTCAAGGTTTGTTTACAAATTTTTTACAAGTACTTTTTGTCGTCTTCGATTAAATTGTGCTATGAAGCATTACGAACGACTCAAAGATCGTTTTGTTCTCTCTTCCTGGTTCTGTACAAGTAGCTGCCTATTCGTATGAAAGGGCATTATCATTTAATGGTATATTGGACTTTGAATACGTGGTTTATGCTAGAGTTTCTTCTTTATATTTCATTGGTACATTGTACATTAGTAAATAGAATTAATTACACAAAAGTACAAACAACATTAAGAAACGATAAGGATTAAATGTGATTACTAGAGTTTGTGTAAGTAAATTGAAATGGACGATTAATTATAATAGTCAGGACTAAATTTCTGATACCATGTAAGAACATCCCAAACAAAAAAAATGCATTTTAGTATCAATAAATTATAATATCTGTACAGTTCATTTATGTATAGCTTCACCGTTTAATAAGAACGAAATAACGACAAAATATATCAATCATCCATTAAAGTAAAAAACCAACATGGCTTCCATAAACTTCGCTCCATATCCCGAGTACAGTTTCAAAACGTCGCAACCGCCAACTCTTCCACACGGTATCAGACCTTTAGCCCCTTATCTTAAGATTAATAATCGGTTAAAAGAAAGGCACAGACATGTACCTGTTGTGCTGCTGCAGGGTTTGCAGCTGGTGTGCGCCCCACGTGAGGCCGATGCCGCTGAGGTCGGAGCCCATGCTGAAGTCCTGAGGGCCGAAGTTGCCCAGCCCCGTCGAGTAGCTCAGCGGGGTCTGAAAAGGGAGATGGAGAATATGGTATAAGGTGATGGTATACCTATGGCGTATATTATATCTAGCGACCCGCTCCGGCTTCGCACGGGTATAAAATATATAGCCTACTCCACTATTTAATGAATGTTATTATAAATATAAACCTTCCTCTTGAATCACTCTATCTATTAAAAAAAACCGCATCAAAATCCGTTGCGTAGTTTGAAAGATTTAAGCATACAAAGGGACATAGGGACAGAGAAAGCGACTTTGTTTTATACTATGTAGTGATGATATAGAGATATGAATCAATCAATCAGTCTATATCAGTCTACTGCTGGACGTAGGTCTCCCCGAGGGTATGCAACAAATCAAGTTCAATATACAGATAATAAAAAATGGTTACGATCTTTCATTTATCCATTTTTTTCCCTAAGCGTATTGATTCCATATAGAGTCATTAAATTTAATTAATCAATCAAGAACAAAATACGTATAACTTCTAGACTATTTTATAAAATATTTGTGCTGATTAAACTGTTTTATATAAAACAAACATAGGAATCTGTACTTGTATACTTAGCATTGACTGCCTCTTAAACAAAGAATACATTGATAAAGCTTGAAGAAAAATGCCTCAATAAAAAAAGCAACTCACCTCTCCAGCATACGAAATATCATCTTGAGGCGGTGGCATTGAGCTGGGTATCACGACGCGGAGATTGTTATGCCTGGGCGAATGGTGAGAGGGAGGTCCGTGGGTCTTGTGGGGATGTCTGTGGGGGGAGGGAGCAGGTCCAGGCGATGGCGAGGGAGTGCAACCAGCGTCTAGTGGGGATCCGGAGCCAGGGTAACCGTTTGACATCTCGAGCATTCCGCCGCTTGGGTATACTGTAAGGAGGAAAAGAAATTTGAAGAGAACTGATTTGTAGTAGTAATTAATAAAATTAAAGATCAAATATCAAGATAGAAGGAAGAAAAGGAGAAGATTAACAGTATAATTGTCAATATTTTGTAATCAAAATCAGTTTTAGCAATGGGATTCCTTATTTCTAACTTTTACAACTTTTCGGACCTTTTCTAGAGTAAGTATCAACAATTGGATTCCTTAGAATATAAGATTCTCACCTGAATCTGTTTCCGAAGACGAAGGCCGTGGACTAATAGAAGTGTGCATTTGTGGGCTAGCCTGCAGCAGGGACTGGTCATACCCTCCCACAGGCACGCTGACTGGCAAGTTGTAGTTGGTTCCCGCCACGCCCACTCCCACTCTGCTGCCGTTGAGTTGGTTCCTCTGCATCATCATCTGGAACTCCTCGTCGATCTTGGAGTACTTGGCTTCGGTCCTCGGAGTCAGGTTGTACTCTGGCTCCGCCTCAGGGCTGTCCGGCGACATGACTCCGTTCTTATGCTCTTTCTTCGTGAGTGCCTGGAAGTGTCAGCGAACACAGCTCAGGTGGCTTGATGGGCCAATCGCGTAAGTTCGTTACGTACTCTTAGCCATGCATCGGGGACCACCTTTTTGTTCGTCAACCTCATCGTTTAATATTGGAGCTATTGTATCATTGTCCGTGACGGGGTGGTGTGATCAAACAAAAAAGTGCTCCCAAGCAACACTACATTGCAACTAATCATCTAAACAACTACTAAAATTATTTGTGATACTTTTTAGCGTACATTTGTGTGTCGTGTCGAATGCAATGATGCAACACTGACTTTACCCTGGTAAAGGCAACAGGTAGCTCGGTTAATTTAAATAAACACAAACGTTTGTTTACAGAAAAACGCATGCTGTACAAGGAACAAAATAAAATAAATATTTGGGGTATCAAGGCGTAGAATGTTAGTGTTACGGTGTCTGGTGTCCGCAGCTGCTCTAAGGGACCGTAGCATGCTCTGGTCGTCATTCTCGTGTTTATCAGATGTACCGTGGGGCTTAGGGTTATCGACTCTATCGCTGGTCGTGTTAGGTCGGGAGCTAGACGACGCGAGTGAGTAAAGCACGCTGTTAGGGTTGTCAATATTGCATGGCATTGCATCGCGACCACTAGCACACAGATGACGCCGTACTTAATGTACCTCGATGATGTTCCGGTTGGTGAGCGATTCGTGGGGCTCGTTGTACTCCGTGTATTTCAATAGCACCTGCAAGGAAACGCAACTGGGGTTAGAACAAACATCCAAACCAGATAAGAATGTTTTGAGAAATGCCCAAGTTGAAGGGTGAAATATTATGTAGTTTTTCTGGAAGAATTTCTACTGATTCTTATTACATTTAGTAAGAACATCAACATATTAATTAATTGACTTTAGCAATAGGTGCTTAATTCGTTTCATTCACTTCACATATTTGTTATTCATACATTAAGGTATAGAAATTGCGAGCAATGCAAGTTCATCACATTAATTCAGAAGGTCATTTTTAAGTACATACTTGGGCAGGATAAGTTGATGCTCTCATGTTTTCAATGTCAAATTCTGTCAAAGGTAAAAACGTTGACAAAACTTTACCTTTTTTAGGTGACGTTGAGATAATGATTAATATGATACTTATTTGTATCATTATTGGAAATTTCCTATAGTACTATAATGCAGTTAATTAAATATGTTAAATCGATATGATAAAACATAATTACAAACATATGTCAAGTGATATGTCAAACTATAAGTTTTGACAAGTTTCGTTTTAATAGAGAAGTTATATGAATATTTATATAAACTCCCTTATGGCCATAATTTATTACAAGACAACATTATTTAATGCCTACCCAAGGCTTAAATGTAAATGTCTTATGACAATTTCTATGAGAAAACCGGTCCTTAAATTACAGCTATAATTTACTCATAAAATCAATGATTTATTAATTATTTTAAAACAAACTAATTAAAAAAATTTCCATGTAATAATTAATTTAATTCATTACATTTTTATTATTCTAGATTTATACATCGGGACACCTTGCTTGTCTATGATGTAAAGTCTTTTGCTAGTTTAGGACGTAATTGTGTGGAATATAATTGTGAGTGGAGTGGAAGGGCGGTTACGTAGGGGCAGATCCATTAAGACATATGACAGTCAGATAGACGATATATTGAAAAAGGGTGACGTTAGGAGTACCAAAAACCGCCGAGCGTGTATGAGAAGATGTATGAGTGTCAATGAAGCAAAAACGATCTGTCAGGATCGTGACATGGGGATCCTTGGTTTCTGCCTACTCCTTCACAGGGAATCGGGCGTGATATGTTTACATACATTTATTCACGCCTCTACGTTTATCGATCTACCCAGAGACTATCGATAGCCACCTGGATCCAGACAAATCTCTTGCTTCAATCCTTATACTTCCTACAGGGAATCAGACGGGATGTGTATGTATGTATGTATGTAGGCTTCATACCTTGTCCATATCCGTGCTGGCATACTGGTAGAGCTTGTTGTTGGAGCTGAAGATGATGAGGGCGATCTCGCAGTCGCAGAGGACGCTCAGCTCGTAAGCCTTCTTCATCACGCCGAACTTCCGCTTGTTGAACGTCACCTGGAAACAGAGGGGTGTAGAGATACAATGTTGAAGAAACTAGAATAAGGGCTGAAGAAGGTGATATTAATGGAGAACCTGGGCTAACTTAGGAACCCACAAATATAGAGGAATTAGTTTAGAGAGGTTATTATGAAATTAATTATGTTGAGTAAGTTGGAGAAATGATATGTTATAGGGTATATTGAAATATATGGAAAAAATTTTTTTGATATTTATGAAAAGCTGTATGTTCATAGAAATTAGAGACACTATCATTGCAATAAAAGCTTATTAATTTTTATTCTGGTGCGTATTTGATACATGTACTAATATTACTGATCTAAATTAAATCTCTCGATAATACAAAATAAATGAATTATAAGAAGTTTAGATGAAGTAACGAGTATTAAGGAAAGAAAAACTATATATCTAAAGGAATAATAAGACACAAAGCTATTTGTTAGTCTTGGATTTGAATAGATACTAACTACTACTATTTTACAATTCAATATAGACCAAAGAGCCAATCGTCTCAAATTCTATGCTATCAATAAGACAATTCGATTGTAACAATTTTTCACTCTTAAAAACTATAAAAGGATCTTCAATAAATGTTGATCTACACTGACAGGGCATCCAAACTTCGATCCTTCACTATCACGCGTATGTATATCTGTTAGACCATTAGCTTTAATGAGAGTAGCAACCGTGAACCAATACACTATTGCCTCTGATAACGCCAGTAATTGCAAGTGCTACCATTATTCACCGTATCGAGCGCGTAGTATGTTATTAATTTTGATATATAACCCTAATAATGAGTCCTATGCTAGTCTAGGCAAATAGTAAGCTAACTAGCTGCCGTTCTTATTGGTACGTCGTAGAAAGCGACTAGGGTACTAAGGGGAATGAAATTTAAGGGATTTGCTAGCAACTTGTGACTAAAAATCTATGTCAATACTACCTAAGCTTAATAATTTGGTTAAAAGTGATTTAGGTAGGATCTGTCTACTTCAAAAGGGTATGAACAATTTGTATAATTATGTATCGATGTGTTTGAATAGGGTAAACTTAGAAACCGCATCAACGTGAATAAATAATACAAGTGGCGGTATAGTAAAAGATTAGAATAGTCTTAATTTCTGACTTGGTATTTGTTGCAACGTTTAATATAAGATAATATTGATACATATTACAGTAGGAATTCTACATATTATGTATATGTAAGTATATTTATAAGTCTCATTACTTAAATAGTAAATTACATAGTCTTCTTAAGGTTACATTGATCGGTCAATGTTTTAGATACTTAATTGTATAATGATTATTCGTTGTTAGGTGAAATGTCGATGACTCTTTCACTATTTTATTTCGTGACATTGAAGATAATTATTTTGCAACAGATTTAAATACATTGTTTAATACACCTCTACATCTGTTTTTTTTTTTTTTGCAGGTATCATTTACTAATGGAAAATTTATACTACTGTTTAAACTTAGTTTTTTATTTATTATGGATTTATTGGTAAATTTAAGTATTGATTGCCAAACAAGTGGTCAGTTCAAATGGCTCTCAAACTGAGTAACACACAAATTCACCGCCCCTTAATCCACTTCGGGGTAAACAGAACCCTGGAACGACCATAATTATATCCCTTAAGTCACTATTTAGCATCATAGGTAAACAAAACCCAGGAGCGACCAAAATTATATCCATTAAATCACTATTTAGCATCATATGCAACATTTGTGACAGGTTGCTAGCCCATTCTAGATTCCATGTACCCCTAGTCCTTCCCCCTCCTACGACAGAAAGAACGGCAGCTAGTTAGCATTCCTTCCATCCCAGAACGGACTGAGTAATTACATGATATTAATTAACGCAGTAGCATTCGGTCGTTGGCCTTTGCAATGATAATATTCGCTTGGTCCCACATACAGAGGTCAGAGAGAGAGGTTATTAGCGCCTTGCCCACAAAGCTCTCACTCACAAACGCTTTAATTTTTCTGAATAAGGATGCAGTTGATGAGCTGGTGGGATTGATGATGAATTTATGGGGTAAGGTTGGTTAAAGTGCAAATTATTTTGACTCATTCGTGAAAAGAACTGCGGAAGGGTCAAGGTTGAAGTAAGTTTGAAATAGCTTTAAAATAATATAATAAATTTTCCAACCAAGTTTGCGAATGTCATGAGCAATAAAATTGTTGCTATTAGTTATGCCAAATTTTTAACCGTTATTATAAATGTTAGTAGATACGTGCTATGTGTACATTATTTTGAAAAAAGGGTAGGTATATTTATTTTACAAAATCACAGTAGTAATATAGTAACAAGACAGAAAGTTCAGTTAGACGCCACTCACCTGTCGATTCCGTTCATCTGTAATCCGTGATATTTGTATTTTCTTCCGACCCATCGTGGCAGCAATCTTGAAAGGTTTGAGGGGACTGGCAGAGAGCAAAAGGCCGGCTGGCTTCGGGAATCGATGTCAACAGCTTTCTGCATGAAACAAGAAAAGAAAATTAGTTGGTATAATGTGAAATATATTGAGGTTTAAGATATACATGTCATAATATATTTAGATAGCTAAATTGCCTATGTTTGTGATGTGTCGTAAGAGGGAATAAAGTTACTAGGGTTACGTGGAATTCATTGGATAAAAGGCTGGTTACATGTTACCAATATTCCACATTAATGTCATTACCAGTAGTAATGCTATATGACCGAAGATATATTGTTAGAAAAACCGCTCCACCAATTCCTAGAACATTTCAATACAGTCATTACAAAACGATTGTTTCATAAGTTTCCCCTCATAACTTCAAGGGATTTTCAACTGTGTCTTTTAAGGCAATCAATACACCTTAACTTATTATTAATACATGCGAGAAGAGCATGTCTTCATAGGCTGTGCAAATAGAGTAAAATCACAATCCACTGATAAAAAATGAAGCAGCAATACTAGTGAACAAATACGATTACTCGTTCGTTCTTTGAATTATGTAAAAGCAAGGCTATGTGGGCTATAATAGGGTCATTATGCTAATGATTTTGAGACCTGCTGCTAGCTACAGTTAGGTTTTATAGAAAAGAACACTTTCTACTCCATTTGGTGATTGCGAAACCCTATACTTTATAACGAATGGACTGTTCTGACTATACGTATTACATCTTTCACTCACTTTTGGAAGAATTGTCAAAGATCATAGATATCAATGCCGCTATACGCACCAACGTGAAAAATACTTGAAAAGCAATGTTGTAAGTCAAAATTTCTGGTTATTATAGGAAAATTGCAATCTCTTAGAGGTTTATGATAAAAATAATAATAATTAGGACACTATTACACCAATTGAACTAGTCCCTTGCTAAGTACATTTAAGACTTGTGTCAAGGGTACTAGTCAACGTATATTTAAGAAATATATACTTATTATATATAAATAAAAGCATATTAGCATGTATAATCAACAACTAGACTGGAAAGCATAAAAAAAGCGTAGTTCTCAATCTGCTTCCACCAGGAATCGAACGGGACCTCACAATTAGCGTTTAAACGAAAATAAGGAAAACTTAACTTTTCTATTCTTGACAAGAATATAACCCATTAATTGTTAACCTAATTAATCTTCCTAGTTAAGTTGAAAGGCAGTATTCTATAACCTAGACAGGGATTATATTCATACTTAATCATGTTTTACGTCAACTTTCATGACTAACAGTATCGTTATGCGGTCACTATGAAGAAATTCGTGACTGGTACTTAATTGCGGCTGTAACTCTACATAGCTTGAAGGATCTACATAAAGCCAGACTTTTATCATAACCATAATGTTTTTTATTATGCTAGAAAGAACAAAAAGCTTTTTTGGACCTAGTCATGTTGGATATAATTTGACGTGAACGTAAAACTATGTAGTTGTAATCTTTTTCCTGTTACATACATTCTATACTGTAATTCGCATATTATTATTACATACATACATACACATAACGCCTGATTCCCTGTAGAGGGCTAGACAGAGCACGGATCCCCATTTGTCCCGATCCTGACAGACCACTTTCGCTTCATTGACACTCATACATCTTACACACTCGGCGGTTATAGGTACTCTTAACGTCACCTTTTTTCAATATAGCGTCTATCTGACTGTTATATTACACAATATTATTGCAATCCACAATAGCTTAGGTACTAACATCGAGTGATGTAGAAACATCATTCAGAAAGCAATGATTTTAAGAAGCCATATTATTATCTTTATCAGTATTATCAAGTAAATAAATAGTATGACATAATCAAGATAGCAAACATTTCATACAATATAAAGCTACGTTTTACTTTAATCATACATTTTCATGTAAACAAATTCCGTACGGGCCATTAAAGTAGTTGTTTTCTGTGCATATGGGTACTTTTTATCGGGGGTTTTCTGGTTTCGTAAGTACGAATATTCGTGCGCCCGATAAAACTATTCTATTGCAATTTTCGGTTGAAAAATATCGCTCCAATTTATTTATTTTTGTCCAGTTCAATGTGGTGGTTACAGTGATATTTATTCTTTAACAGTTACATTACATGGCAACTGATATAATTCAATAGTAACAAAATAATTATAACAAAAACAAAGCTCAGATATTTTGAGTAAAAAAACAGACATATAAATATGTATAGCCGTAAGCTAGGCAATGATTACGTCACTCATAATCTTACTATCACGCACACATTTTATAGAACCGCTTTTAAAAAAGGTTCCAACAACAATAAAACAAGACATACCTAAGACAACTACAACCTCACAGTCTTCTTTTACATATCAACATATAACATTTACGATACAACTATTCTATAATTAGTAAAGAGTTTTCATTACTTATATACTTACTTACTTACTACCTTATATTCAATTCTGGACACTGCTACAACTATTCTACACTCCTTAAAGTACTTATAATTCCAACTCACAAACGTCAGATTTTCTATCAACACCCGAAATAATCAGTCAATTTATCTTCAAAATGTTTCAAATTGAAAAACTTTCGTTCGTAAGCGTTCGAACTAGAGTAGGTCTGAGGTCACCGTAGGGATGGGTGGTAGGTCACTGTGTTTATAGTGCAGGGGTTGCAACGCTGACGCAATTAGCAGCAGAGCCTTCGCGACCTTTCTTTGTTAGTGGGAGCGAGAATTTACAAGGAATGTTTTTATCTATCTCTGTTTTTATGCTTGGTATTTGTACGGCTTGTAATGTCGTATGTAATGAATGTTATAATTATGTGGGATAGAAAGAAGTGTTATTAGATTAGCTGAAATAATGTGATTTTTGGGTGATGGGCTAGTGACCTGTTATCTAAATAGTACATCAACTAAAATTGGCAGATTTGTAAGAATAATTTAAAAAGATAAAGTATTTTGTCTTTAAAAATATTTTGGATTCTCATACCTGCCATCGATTTGTGTTATGAAATACTAATTAATAACAACTTTCGATATGCTAATCAGCTATATGATTAATTCTTATTACAAAAAGTGACACCATATGAGATAGTCAGATAGCGATATTATCATGAACCCAATTTTTTAATATTCTAACCTACGAATGGATGTTTTATTTTATTTTATCTTTAAACTTAATTTTTAGAATAATATTCAAACCAAGCTACTGACTAATAAATATCATAATCAGTAACATTATTAATTATTTTATGTTTCTTCAAAAGGAAATATTTCAAAAACAAACTCATAATTCATCATATTTATCTTCAAATAGCGTCTTAGCATTATTAAAAACGCATCTAAAAGCCACCCTACTCACACATTACCTGTACCCATTTCCGATACATGCCAAGGCTGCGCCTGGAGGCTTCGAGGGTCGAAAGCCTAGTCGCAGCTAACAGCCTTGAATGAACAGTGGGCGGGCATTCGCCCACGCGTTTCCGATAGAGCCTTCCCCGGGAAATTCACAACCAAGCGAACTTCCTTCTCAATATTGCCTATGTACTTGTGTCTGTAAACGTGATGTTTGTTTGTAAAGAGAAATTAATTTTGCTGGATTTTGGGGCTGGGTTTAAGGGTTAAGTGTGTTCAGGTGTGTAGGTAAAAAGTGTAATTGTTTATTTATGGGTTGTTAAATTGGGTTTTAAAGTAAAGAGAGATACTCTATTACAACGATTTTCGTGGTTCCTTTTTTAATTGAGTAATCTAATAAACATACGTTTATAAAAACATATTGTACCTTTGTACTATTTACAACAACGCGAAAGTAGACCCTCGAAGGTGGAATAATAATTATACGTACAATAAACAATGTATTATTTATGTATATTCTTATTAATAAATAGTAAAGATTCTTTGATATTCGGCTGACTACTTGTACCAATATTTTAGTCCCTAAAAACTCCTAAAAGATATTTTGTTAAACTATCATTAATAAATTCATATTACGAGATATTCCCCACATATGTACATTGTATCAAAATATTTTCTAGGCCTAACAGCGGGTAGCCATAGCAACTTTCCACCTTCCCATACTAGGTTGTCTTAAGTAGGCACACGTAGAAAGTAAGTCCTGAGGAAATAAATAATGAGGGGCCTCCGTCAAAGGCCGTAATTAATGTCACGAGTCCCTTATAATTGCGGAGTTCGATTCGTTTATAATTCTCGACTGCGAACCACAAATGTTAGTGTTTAGATTTCATAAAATGGATCCAACAGCGTGTTTGACTACAAAGTACCAATGTGTGTGCTCCATCAAATAATATGTCATTAGGAGAAATGGAAAAGTGTTAAAACTAATTCAAAAGTTTTTTTACTTTATAATTAAGTAAAGGATACATTTTTGTTTGTTTGTAGCCTACATACAAACATATATCCACGCCCTTACGTCCCCAACGGATTGCCACCTGGAACAATCCTGACAAATCCCCCTTGTTTCTCCTACACCCATTAACTTTCTCATACATGCTCTTCTGTTCTTCACACTACGTAAACACTTTGTCTTTATATACCTTTTCGACGAGTGCACAAAAACATTTATTTGCATCTTGATATAACGGTTTTTGGTGTCTTTTTCCCTACTTATTACTAATGCACTTTCGATAACAGTTAAAGTTTAGATATCTCTTCTAGTGATTATATAAACGCCTGTACACATAACTATTACGACATGTATTAAATAACTACTAAATTCTCATTGCCGCTGACATCTACCAAATTTAGTTAGATTATTTACCAAATACATACATTACACAAAATATTAGATGTTAGTTTTAATCAATGTAGTGTGTATTGTATTATTACTTTGAGTACAACAATAATCCTTTATCGCACACAGTATATTTAGATATTAACAAACACATAGAAATTGGACAAAAGGCCTACTTGTCCCGTTTAGGGATTACCTCCAGTAGACCGTAGGGAGAGATAGATGTGGCAAGGACTGCTGAATGATTGACGTTTGCGTTGTTCATAAAATAATTGCTAATGTGATAATAGTGATAGGATCATCCCTACAGACTCTATTTACCCCTTTAACTTAAAAAAGGCTATTTACTGTAACACAAAAGAGAAGACAGTTAACCGTTGCGGGGCAGTTAGAGGTTCAGGTATCCATCTCAATAATTGTGAAGGTAGTAATTCTATGGTCACCTCAAACCCACGTGTTGACCAGATAGTCAGTACTCAATGTGACAGGTAAGCCATGCCGCCATTAACAAGCACTAACTATTCGGGGAACAGGTAGATTTCCTCACGATGTTTTCCCTGACCGTCGTATTTGTTATTACTTTAAAAACATTTTAAAGCTACACACACACACATAGATGCACAATCAATATTTGCTCAATAGCGCAACTGGTGATAAAAGGGAGGGAGGCACACATACGTCAAAGTGACAGGTCGTGACATATGTGTATACGAAATGACAGTTCGCAGTGTGTGTGTGAGTGGGCGGTTATCCTGATATATCTGCGGAGGCTTCTTTGTGCATGTGAATGGGATTTCACGCGGTTCACCGCCTCGCAGCAAATGCGCGCCTAGTACTTTCGATGACGTGAGTTCACGGGTTTGGTTTGTTTGGGGTGGATTGGATGTCGAATACAATATTTTTATAGTTTTAGCCTTATTTCTTTAATAACCTTTTATAACTATAGGTTGTGAAGGCATAGAGTTTTGATTAATATCTAGTCTAAAACTTATCGTCTAATGTGACTTTATTTACTCTTGGTACATTAATCGCTTTCTACAAAATAACAAGAAGAAAAGCAGAGTAAAATTGTGTGGTCTTTAGGAGGGTACATATATCATATTTACCTCCCTACTATCACAGGATAAAAGCAAAGGAATATTAGTAACAAATTAATGCAAATTTCATTCAACTTAAATATGCCAACAATCACAATTCAATTTAACTATCATATATTAACAAAACATTTACCTGACTACATGCAGGTCTTTACAAAACGCCTATATATTCACTAAAGCTAAAAGGCATATAATAAGGGGTAAGTTAGGCCCATTTCGCATTACTTTTGCTTACAAACACACATTTTAAACAAAGAGTAAAATGGGGATCATTAAGTCCAGTTATTGGTACATAAAACATAAGGACGCCTATAATGATACGGTTAAATGTGTTTGGTACATATTGGACTTGGTATTTCATAGTTTGGGATTCTATAGTGTAAGTAGCTGTTTAATGTAATGTTGTAAAAGAGGACTTAGTGACTAAAGGTTTTAAGTTGTTATTGAGATGTGTAGAAAAGAAATAGGTAGTGCTTGTTTTAATATAATGTCGTAAGATGAGATCAAGAGAACTATAGATAATTAAAGAAATCTTAGAAATTTCTTAGGTTGTCACGACGTTAATATACTTATTGAAAGATAATTTTATTTCTGATCATAACTTTCTGGTCTTCGAAATACTGTCCACTCCTTTAGAGATCAATGACGTGATATATAAGTACTATTTTTATATTATTAATGTACACAGTAGTTCTTTACCTCACTATTGTTTAGGAAATGTTTGTTAAACAAAAACACGAGCACCATAGAAATTAAAACAAGGTTGGTTAGAAATATTTTAACTCATTGTTTTCATAAATTCTTTTATAAAAAAAATAATAAACAATTAAGAAAAACCTACGTATATTATATAAAATATCATACTCTTTGATGATGGCTAGTTATCATAATATATTCACGTCTCTACGTCCTCAACGGGATAGGCAGATACTATCAATCGCCACATGGAACGATTTTGGCAAATCTCTTACTTCACTCACAACCATTAACCTTCTCATACATGCTCTTCTGTTCTTCACACTACGTACACCCGCCTTGAGAAGAATGTCTCGAATTTTTATATATATATATATATATATATATATATATATATATATATATATATATATATATATATATATAAGAACATAAAATTGAAATTATTTTATTTTATTTAGGCAACAAACAGTTATATACTTCTTATAATATTTACAATGTCTTAATAATAAATAAACCTATAATTCCCCATACTATAATAATACAAAACAAATATCTATAATCTTTATTTAATAATAACTTCACGTAAATTACGAACTGTAAAAAAAAACAAAAATATAAAAAAGGAACTAACTACAAGGAGATACCGACCAAAAAGGATTTAATAGACTCCAATAGAATCACTGGCTGTTAAGTAACCTTTCTGCAGTCACTTTCAAGTCAATAAATCATTCCATCAAATTACGAGCTAATTCAACTACGTACATTCAAGGCTGTACCCGGCTGAAGAAAGCGCGTCCTTGGGCCCACGACAGTGCGGGTACGGGATTCTTGTGACGTCACAATTGGCGACCTTTGCAACCTTTTTGGAGAGTGTTTTGTTTTTTTTTCTTTACTAGTGACCCGCTCCGGCTTTACACGGGTATAAAATATATAACCTACTCCACTATTTAATGGCTGTTATTATACATATAAACCTTCCTCTTGAATCACTCTATCTATTAAAATAAACCGCATCAAAATCCGTTGTGTAGTTTCAAAGATTTAAGCATACAAAGGGACATAGGGACAAATAAAGCGACTTTGTTTAATACTATGTAGTGATATGTATGTAGGATATAGGAAGGCATATGATTTTATTAGTTTTTGTATGTAAATAAAATGCTATTAGTTGATTTTAGTATTTTGTTGGAGGTGATTAAGGGATGAGGGGTAAAAATAAAAAATATGTATTTGTAATCTAAATGGTCTTCAGTGATGAGCTAACTATGAATCTCTATTAAATTATAGCAAGATTCTTCTTACACATATGTAATTTACTTATACGGTACGTTTATATTATAATTTTTGACGGCCTCGAATAATATCATAAGTTATTTCCAGTATAAAAAAAATGAAAGCAGATCTCTTTTTTTATATAACACCATTAAAGGACTAGGAACATACTGTTTCATTTGACAATAAAACTATATCATAAATCATAATACATTAATTCCATAAAACATCGAACATTAAAAACTTATTTACAGCGAATATTCTATCAGTGAGACTTGGAACCATATCTGTTGAGCCCGGGGCGTCGTTGACCGCCTGTCTCGTTAGCCCTGACAAAGATGACAATTGCTCATGACGTCATCACACTAACACATGTGCGATGGCTTAACACTCGAGATCCTTTGCTCCAGGCGGGTTTAAATAATATAAACATACATATAACCGCCGAGAGTGTATGAGAAGATGTATGAATGTCAATGAAGCGAAAGTGGTCTGTCAGGATCGGGACAAATGGGGATCCGTGATCTATGCCTACCCCTCTAAAGAGAATCTGGCGTGATGTGTAGGTATGTACATACATAAAAACGACCTCCGTGGCGCGATCGGTTAGCCACCTGAAATATGCTTTATAATACTATTTATGTATGTATAATAAGTGTATGTTTCTTTAATATACGTTAACTAGTACCCTTAACACAAGTCTTAAGTGTACTTAGCAAGGGGCTAGTTTTGGAGTAATAATGTCCAAATATTATTATTTTAATAAAAAGACGGTTATTTTTCAAAATCTTAACTAAATATGTAGCTTTATTGATGTTTGTTCACATCTGCGTACACATTCAGTACTTATACTGTACTGTATAGTATTATATTATCTGTGCTTATACTTTACTAGAATATAAGTATTTTAGTTATACATAAACCAAAGAAGTTAAATGAGCAAAATACATTTTAATCGTACATTGTACGTTACATTTTGTATAAAACCTATATTTATATTTCAGGAATGGGTAATAACTAAGCCTGTGACCTTTGTTACATACATACATACACATCACGCCTGATTTCCTGAAGAGAAGTAGGCAGAGATCACGGATCCTCATTTGTCTCGATCCTGACAGACCACTTTCGCTTCATTGACACTCATACACCTCCTCAAACACACTTGTTATAGGTCCTTCTAACGTCATCCTTTTTCACTATAGCGTCTATCTGACTGTCATATGTCTTATGGATCCTTGTAACATTTATAAATATGAAGAAAAGAATACACATAGACAAATTTTTGCCTACTTCTTTTTATAAAAAAATATCACAAGATAACTTTGCTGCCGATAATTCGGAACCAAAAGGATTTTCCCCAAATTTCTTTTTGTGATGAATTTGTTGGAAAACATTTTAGGACATCGCGATACCTTGAAAAGAATTCAAGGTACTTTTGTAACATTTACCGAGAATTCACTCCTTTGTAAGAAATGTATTTCGCGAAGAAATTGTCAACAATTTGTTTACTACCCTTGAGGAAAGGATAAACTTACTTATTTTAAACCTATAACCGCCGAGTGTGTATGAGAGTCAATGAAGCGAAAGTGGTCTGTCAGGATCGGGACAAATGGGGATCCGTGATCTCTGCCTGTATGTATGTATTATTTTAAATGTCTATAAAACTCATCAATTTATAAAAAAACAAAACATGGACGTCAGTTTTTTATCATCATGTGTACGTATTTAATTTACTAAAATACTGTGTTTGTAAGTAATATTTGGGTATGTATCAAATTGGTGTTGACTTGCCAATCGTTCACCAATTTAGTGTTATTGTAAATTTCGTTATGGCATTCTTAACTTTTTCATACGATTAGGTACTGTCGATTAAATACTTAGAGCTACTCAAAATATATTAATTAGTATTAAGTAATTTGTGTAATAAACACAGTACATACAATTAAAATTTTGTAAACATACAGTGAAAAAAAAGTAGTTTTTCAGTAGCGAAACAAATAGATAAGAAACCTAACATAACATACGCTTCACGACTTGTGTACCTACTCCCTTTTTATTGTGGTAGTCAGAGGCTTGAGTGCCCATCTCCGAATTTTCGAACGCATATTAGGTATGGGTCACTCAAAGCCCTCGTTTCTCTAGACTAAATAGACAAGGTTAGATGATATTTACATTATGTGGACTTTCCCATACTACGCAATTTAGTTAACTGTGTTTGTTTAATAGGTGTGTTTTCATTACAGTCACCTGTACCACGTATATAAAATAATTTATCATCTCAAGGAAGGTTATCATACATATCTTTGTTTACTAAACCATTGATACGGGATCCTTCATCGCAACTCGCACATACACACTCGCACCATTCATACACACGTATCATACATACACACGTATCATACACACAGGTCTTTGTATGAGTGCGAGGTTACGTCGAAACGGTTACTGTCAAGATCGAATGAATGCAATTGCTATCGACCAATGAATGTGTAATGTAAAGTACATAGAAGATATTTTGTATACACACTCGGCGTTTATAGTAACCTATAACCACCGAGTGTGTATAAGGTGTATAAGTGTTAATGAATCGAAAGTGGTTTGTCAGGATCAGGACAGATGAGGATCTGTGATCTGTTCCCTAACTCTATACAGGGAATCGAGATGTGTATGTATGTAAGTATTATATTAATTTTAATTATATATTATTGTAAACTATACCCACTTTTGTTATAAACCACTAATATAGGTTTAGGGTGATTTAGATAATTAGTATGAAGTTGTAGTGATATTAAAATGAGATATAGTAACTTAATACAAATAAATCAATAATAAAAAGACAAGAATATTTATTTAAAGTTCCACTAGTATAAATAAAAATAGTATTAATCTAATGTACATACAATTAGAACAATACAAGAAATAGTATGTTCATTTCTATTTCTAATTCTCTTTGCCTTAATATAATACTTTCGAATTACTTTACAAAGCAAAGGTTTCTCATATAGTCAGATAATTAAAAGTCTAATAATAATTTAAGACTTAATTAGTTCCTTGAGAAACTACAGGTGTAAGAAAGATATACTAATTAATACGTACTAATAATACATTATGTATGTACTAATCCTCTCTACTTATTTACTCCATATGCTATTTAAATGATACTATAAGACAAAACACGTTAACGACCGTAAATTCTATGGCTACCTCGAAGTTCGAATCCACGTGGTGACCAGATCGTCAGTACACAATGTGACAGGTGGTAAGCCATGTCACCATTTACAAGCTCTGACTATATTATGAAAATACATAATATGTAATAATAATATTTAGGAGACTATATAACAATTGAATTAGCCCCTTGATAAGTTCTTTTAAGAATGGTGTTAAACCCTAACCACCCACTAGTCACCGTATATGTAAGAAATATATGCATATTGCATATAGATAAATACATATATAGCATATATAATCAACGATCAGACGGATTTATCTATCTTATTATATAAAAAAGCACCTTAGTACATCATAACTATTACTACAACATACTCATTAAAAAGTTCAATACATTTCGTATTTCATTAAAAGCTATTCTTTGCACACTACAATCTTACGAAACTAATAATCGCCTTATAAAATTGGACTTTATCACCATACTTATAAAGTGTTCTTTGGTGTAACCACTGTAATTTAAAGGGAAAATGCATTACCTACCTCTTGCCTTTAATAATGCACTTATAAAACATTTCTATGACACCAGCTCTTGCATATTTGAGGGCCTACCACAATTCTTTTGTTTCAAATGCCAACTGAATCGATATGTAATGGATCGGTGGAATTGTACCGTGTCACTCTGATACGCCGCTTTTTATATGGAAAAGAAACTTTTATTTCAAATAATACAACTCTAATTGTCTTACATTATACATATAGATAGATTTACGTCCTTTAATCCCTTTCGGGGTGCACAGACACTCGTAAATACTAGGTCACTTTTTAGCATGAATATTGGGGGTTGCGATGTCATAATGGAACATTGGTTAGTTCGCTAGCCCATCGTCCAATAGATTCTATTTACCCCTAGTCCCTTAGTCGCCTTCTACGACATGCCGGGAAGAACGGCAGCTAGTTAGCATTCTTTTTACTTCCTAAACTAGCTTGAGACTAACGTTATGGTTGTAAATCTATTCTAGTTGATTAAGGTGAGGCTAGGTAAAACAGGCTAAATTAATTTTGGTTTGAATTTAGAGTATGTAAACTAAACTTTTATTTACAAATACAATGTATGTGTTCAATGAATGATCAGTGAAGTGTTAAAAAGGATCCCGAATGTTCAAACGTCAGTCAGAAGCGATCTTGAAAGAATAATTCTCTTGATAATTACAATACCTTACGTGCGATAAGGAATCAGTCACTGTTGTGTTGAACAAACAAAAAAATATGCAAATCATAACCCCACGTGACACGGTTGTTATGATGCTAATACCACCAGATCGACATCGTCTCGGGGACCGCATAAATACATAAACTGTTCCTTTGAACATAACAACTACATATACAGATATTTTCTTATCTACTGGTAATTTTCTGATGTAAGGGCACTTAAACCTTTAATAACTACTGTTTTTCGCGTTTTTTTACAGTTTTGACCATCTAAAACAGATATCAATATCCGAAAATGACAATAATTAGTATTTATTTAAAACGTTTTAATAGGATATTTCGAGTTGTTTTACTTTTTTAATAACAATTTTTCTGCTATGGCTGGAATTGAAACTCTGGATCAAATGCTATTATTAAAGAGCAAAATCTACGACTTAAACTTAACTTAACCTAAACATGTCAAAGCTACAATATAATTACCTACTTTAAAGTAGCGGTAACTCCAAAGAATCGGAACTATGACAAAGCTTAAATGACTTGGCGTGTACGGGCACGTGTATTATTTACACCAGCCAGTTCATTGGCACAACCACAAATTTCTTTGCTAATCCTCTAGAAGAATAAAAAAATCAATTCCCAGTTACAGTGTATTATGCCGCCTTTTTTTCAAGAAAAATGACAAGATGGCGCATTGAAATCTTTTTTATTGTCATGGACAAGTTTATTAATTTTAAACATACTACGTAAAGAATTGATCTCTCTATTTCTATACATAATTCAATTTCATGGTTTGTAAAGATCGTCGGGATTATCACGTTACAAAAAAGGACTAGCTCTTGAGGATTGTAGACATTTAATCAACAGACTGATATATTTGTAATAACCGACGACGACGACCCGATCAATATTATTTGCTACTCAATGTTTACAGTTATGATTGTCCAATATATCAGTCTAAGATTTATAAATAAATCAAAATCTTCATGCGATTTACATAAAACTGATCAAGATGAAATTGTTACAATGCCAATCAAACATGTAAATCAATTAAAAGTAAAAATAAGGTTACTAGGTCCTTACAAGTTCTCATTACTTTCGACATGTTGTCCAATCAACTATCACCAAAGACGGGCAAGGTAAGCCAAGACTCTTGAAACTCATATAAATGAGTTATGTAAAAGGCAATTTTATATTCCGTATATACTAAGATACAGTAGCCCTTTGAAAGGATTTATCACAGATTCTCAATCACTTTCGATCCCCTGGAAATACGTACAAGATAGCAAATATAACTAGTCAATGTATGTGCCTCTAATGTCTTACGTAACCGCCTCCCCACTTCACCTAACATGCTCTTCTAGAACATTAGTTTTAGTTAAAAACTTTCACGGTAGTGTGAAGTTTGATGGCTACATTATTATAAGATACTATACAAAATGAAAGAGCTCTTCTTAGAAATTGTAAATAAATAGTAGTTAATAATTTATTAAAACGCAAAATCAAATTATATTATATTTGAGTTGATTTCGAGCTTGTATATCTCGTAAAGTAGCTTGTTTTCAAGGTTTATTTGCTTAGCAACAAAACAGAGTGAATATCAAATAAATGTTTTGTTTTACCTTCGCATTAGCACAAAGTATGGCAACACTCGCAAACGAGAGTGAATACGTTCTTAGTGAAAACAAAAGGCGAATCTTTCTCCCGATCGCGGGATGTCGCAACGGGTGCCTGTTTACAGCCAACACTCGGCTGACCCCAAACCTTCGAAACTGTGTCAAGCAGTTTATTCAATCTGTGCCGGCGAGACTTTTACTGTCCACGCCAAAAGAGGCTTTCTTCCCTCTCCGTTACGCACCACAATCGCATTAACGCGCCTCAGTGACGGGGTGCACTGTCCTCAGTTCACTATCTTGCCCTTGTTGACTCGAGACGTCACAACACGATAATAGGTCGGCGAAACCGAATCCCATATGAAAAACTAGAGCCAACAAATTCATCGACGAAATTCAGTACACCTCCTGCTATCTCTAACGCTTGAGCTGCGAAAGCTATTACGCCTAAATCGTTCGGAGCTAAGGGAACGTGGCAAATCAAGTAAGGAATAGATTACGGTGTCACGTCAGCCGTAGTTCCAGATAAACCTCCAGTAAATATCGACACCGCTCCGATTAATCGATAATGAGAGGATGCTAGGGAGGCAGCTTTGCATATTGTACAAAATGTATTAAATAAAGATCGAAAGTTGTTAGAATATATGATGTGAAGATTGTGAACATAGTGGTAGAAGTAATGTGTAAATTGCTCCATAAAAACAGGCGGAGCATAAAGAGTAATTCGCTGAAGATTATTTCATACAGGCGTACTCGTCGCCGTGGCGGCAGCATTGAACGCGAAAAAAAGAAAAATGGCCGCCTCCAAGGTCGCAAGAAGCTGTCCTAGTCACGGAGAACATAATTTTTTGCAAGGCAAGGCTTTAGCAAACCCGCCAGTCTGGATACTGTAACCAGCTTTTAAATTATTCGATTGGCTATCGGAATCGATGTTTTCGATCCAACGCCACTCTGCAAGGTCACATTGCGGCTATCGAACCCTGCTAACGGAGTATTGAACGTTCCATCTTTATTTTTCATCTTTTCGTAAGATGCACTCGGACGAGTTATCTCGCCACTGGAATTTATACTGTCAAGTCTACGCTTATGCGAATATAATTACATAAAAGGTTACTTAAAAAGAGTAAGCCAAACGACGCTTTCATTCCGCGCTACCAATTTAAATGTTTACTAAAATGCACGTGAACAAATAGATTGCATACGAGCAAAGTTTGTTACCTCCCGCAGAGGTTGCATAGGAGGGCAAATTGTTTATGCTAAGTTCACGAACATTTGAGCACATTAAGATTTTTTATGACAAAATGACTGCTGCCGAGTTTTTTAGCCAGAAACAAGTTGTAACGTCATTACACATGAACTAATGCGACGACTATTGAGCTCATCAGTTTAAGGTTCTGAGAGATGAGCCATCAATACTATCCTACAATACAGATCCTTCATTTTGTATAAAGCACAATAGTCTATTTGTAAAAAGTGTTATTTTCAAAAACCTGACAAGTGCCGTACGTAGGTGCAACTTGTTTGAAGAACCAGAATTGTCTAGATAAAGACTGGTATTAAAATTTACAAGAAAAATTAAAAACAACATGTCGGAGAGAACATTGTGCCTGGTATAAAAATGCCATCAACCAAGTTTCATATAAAGTTATAGCAGAATTGAATTTTAATCTGGTAATTAAGAACTAATTAATGCAAGGGAGATATATTCAGAAGAGGAGCATATTATATAGTAAAGAAGAAGAATTAAGAACTGTTATATTAGTCAATATAATTCGGTAACAATACTTAAGGAAACCTAAAATTGAAGCATTTCAGATATTGAATTTTAACAAACTACCTTATTTACTCTAATGAGACATTGTGTTTCACTCATAGATCTACTAAAACAGACATTGATTTTACCTAATACACTAATTCTCTACCACAAACATTAAATTTGGAGATACCCGCATCCAAAGCATGTAAATGTGAAACCTAATCACTGAGGCAGTCAAATCCTGTAGAGGCGGAGCTAGAGATTACAGCAAAGTGCATTTTTGTAGTGTCTCTTAATTGCTTTGAGACTAGTCCAGGATCTAGGGCCAGACTCGTTAAGAGCTGACACTAAATTGCTATCTACGATGCTCCGACGCGGCGCCTGCGCATGGCGGCGAGGTAATTTCTTTTAGGGTTGCCTCTTGGACTTGAAATTGCCATAGAATTAACTACAGTAGTACTTGTAACAAGTGTTTGTTTTATAGCTTAAAAAGGTTTGGTTCTGGATTATTGATGAAGTTGACAGAAAGTAAATAATACCTTTTATATATAAGTTACGTTTAGCGTATAAGTAATTAGGGGTCATTACTGAAAGTTTTCAGATACTGGTAAGGGTTTATCGTAATATAGCCTACAGGAACACTAACTAGTATTTTTAAATATGCATGTGGCAACCCTTATCCAATTTAATTGCAGTTTAGAAAAAATGCCACTGGATACGCGTCCATTTTGAGATGAGATTATCGGTTCGATCCACATGAAAATGCAATTACATATTCATTAATGTTACTCGTATTTGTATACATAATAATAGCGCTATAGAAGTTATGTGAAATAAAACAATTTTTTAATACTTATTGGTAACGATTGGAAAATTCCTTAAAGCACTAATCTTTATCTCACTGATAAGGTTATGTTATTTCTTATGTGTTCGTTCCTAGCTGAAGGATAAAGTTCAGTAGTTAACGCAATATTGTAGTAACATATAATCTATGTTATTTATTGATCAAGAAAGGTACTAAATTCGGCAGCTGTACACGGTAGTATAGACCACTACACATCACAGGTGTGTCACGTTGGTGGTGAAAATAATTATGATGTGGTCACATACTATCACAACGTGAAATGAGCTGACTACAAAGCAAGACTTGTTCTGATGTGTATGCTTGTTTGTTTACTTATGCTAAAATCATTTGCATTATAATATTGTTCTTCTTAATTCAAAGACGATTCTCTATTACTCAAACCAAACAAAGACACTTAAACCACTACTAAACACCAATAAGGAAAGTTTCTTACATAACTGGAAATCCAGTCCTTGAAATCTACGTCAGCAAAACTAGGAAGTTCAATTCAATCGATCTCAAGTCATTCATAGCTATTTATTTGCACAAGCTCTCAGCACGTCCAATTGGGTCAAAGCTAGGTACTTCCTCGGTAGTATTGCGTAACCATTGTCAACATGACCAAGAATCCAAAGGTTCGAAAGGATCCTCTCATTTACCTCATAGTGAGATCATCTGCCTACGCTTTGGTTAACCTTCGCGACATTTATGCAGCATTATTCCAACTACAAGTACCTTTTGCTTGTATTGTAGCCATCTCACACTTGTGGATTTCATTATAACGAATACTATTATTATTTTAGTATGTGTTAACAATGTTTTTTGTACTAGGACTGTAGAATTTTGAACTATTGTCCCTTTTTATACGTTTGCGTAGAGACGATTTTGTCTTTATGTTTAATTTCCTATTAATAATATAATTGTTCAGTTTTTACAAGCAATAATTACTTTAAAACTTATACTTTAGCATATTAGTTCATTATTCGTCAAAAAGGTTCTACTTCTTTGGAATAATATATCATTATTTAAAAACACTTGTGTATTTCAAAACAATATGAATTCCTAACCGAATCTATATCAAACGATTCAAGAATATTGAATTTCCTAATAATATAATAAACTATCAGTATGATAAATAGAAGCACCAGTTTCATTTTCCATCACAAAGACCATATAACTCCACAATCCCAAAGCAGTAATGTCCATAACCCGACTAAAGTAATGTCCACGCACTATCGCTCAATCAAGCACAGTCTACACAATCAAAAGCTCTGCTAAAGTCAAGACAATGGTCGTTCTCAGCAGTTTACAAAACAGAATAAACCTGGCGCCACTGTTACTGTTACGAGGCATACATGATGACGCAATACTCACCCAAGGTCATCAGACGTTCAGCAAATGAGGCAGAGCTCTTTTGTTTTTTATTTCAAGATCAAAGGTCTTACGTACCTGCGAAGGAGAAGGTTGGATTAGTGAACTGTCACCTCTTAATTGGTAATTAAAGAAATTTAAATACACACATAATTATATATTAGCGTCCTTTAATCTGGACAGAAATACGGAGACATGATAGTATCTCCTAGGCCATATTTTTGCATGAACATTGAGGATGTAATGGCATGTGGAATATTGATGACAAGTTGTTAGCCCATTGCCCTGAATCCTTCTTAGGGACATAAAAAACATACGGGATCATTTATAATAATTTGATTGTTTATTGATTCTTCTATATATGTACAATCATAATTAAATCAAACATGCAGCATGCATTCGTATTCTATACAGATATTTGTCAATTAAGATATTGGTAGGCACTTGATGAAGAAAAAAAATCTTATAGAGACTGTACTAATTTTTGATCCAACTAACAAGCACAACGTAAACAGTTCCTAAACTAAATAAATGTTAATAGTACCAAAATATAAGAAGATACTCATGGCAATTCAAAAGAAAATTTACTAGAATATAAATTAACTAAACATTTTAATCCCAGAAGTGTCTCAACCCTGGACCCAATTATAAAACAGCCACATTGTAAATAATAATACAGTAACACAATATTCAAAGAGCGCCTGTCCGAGTGCACAAAGAAAGTATTAATTTTGCACCACTACTTGTGTGAGGGTATTGTTTTTGAAACAACAATAATCTTATCAAGGAGCCTGTTTGACCTGGCCTCTGATAACACTGTCGCAGGTTAAGTCTATATTGAATTGTATTTGCTCGTATCGAATAGGGAAAAAATAAACATATTTGTTAAAGAGTAATGGAGAATCAAGAACTTACAAATACATTCACGTGCTTTACCCTTTCGGGGTGGATAATATCTCCTAGGTCACTTATGAGTATGAACATTGGGGTTCCGATATCATAATGGAACAGGTGAAAGGTTGCTAGCCGATCGTCCAATAGATCCTATTTACCTCTAGTCCCTTAGTCGCCTTTTAAGACATGCAGAGGGGAATGTCAGCTATTTAGCATTCTTTTTACGTCTCAGACTAGCACAGGACATCAAGAACTTCGAAAGTATTATTCTGACATTTTATAGATAACGCTAATAGATAAACATTCAGCAATTATCGTGCTCCTAAACAGTTAAAGATTTCTAGACTCAATAAATTTACGGCTATAAAAAGAAGAATGTAATTTAAGTATCTTAAGCTGTTTTAATCGTCAAATCAAACGGTCATTATCTTCGAATCGTTCTTTATTTTATAATACCATAACTAGTTTGCTTCTATCAATAATATAACTTCTCTAATACCGTATGCATGTAATTCTAACTGAATTTTCATTTGTAAATTTTTTTACCAAAACAAATGGTTAACTTAACCTGTTGTCATACGGAAGCCCAGGACGATTTCACGTAATTTTCCACAGAAGAAACTCCACTAGAAGCGGCAGTGGAACGAAGGTAAATCATCTAGTTTTGCGGAAATCGTATTTTTTAACTTAACCAAAAAGATCGTGAATGTACACGGTCAATGTCAACCCACTAACCTTGCCGACTCAACGGCCATTAAAAAACTTGCATCGCGCGCGAACCGAGAAAAAAACTCTTGTCATGAGTTTTATTAATTCGCTCCAAGTATCAAGATCAAAAGTTCACTATGAGTTAACATGTACTAGGTATTCTAAATAGTTTTTGGTATAGCTCAAGTTAATAGACTTCTTGTATGTGACTTCTTGGTGTATGTAACAGATGATTAAAGTAAGGACTTTAAGTAAATTAAATGTAAACTTTATGTTTGACTATAATTATTATAATTTCAGCTGACAAATCTTTATAAAGAAACATTCCATCCGGCCAAAATCAAATACTAAACATTGTAAGGGATATATTAAACTTTTGGGTTTGAGGAAGATGGTTATAGCTTTCTAAATATATTAGTTGGATGAAGTACTCAATAGGTCAATATTATCGTTCTAAATTTAGTGCCATTGAAACATCGATACTATTTTCCTCTTTCGATATCGATATAGATAGTTATTGATCCTTTTTGATGGTTAGCAACTAAAGTTCTGTTTCTTTTTATTATTTACAACTTCACATTCACAAATATTGTAAGTGGCAACAAAAGTACTAAGCAAGAACGCATTTACTATTATATAGAAGTTCTGTCTACGTAAACGTGTATTATAATGGTTTATTTGACAATTATTTCAGTTGAAAACAATGAGAATAAAAGACCAAGTGTGTTTAAAGTTAAAAAATAGACGTAAACCCTTAGTTGGCCTTCAATCGAGTCATACATATGTACATTATGAATTTTTATAAGATCTACAACGACGTCTTTATTACATCATTCGCAAATCATGAGGTCAACATGCGAGACGCTTATGTGTTAACACGGTTGAAGATAGAACAAAAGATGTAAATGAAAATGGTAAAATTATTATTCTAGTGTTTTAGACACTACAGCCATGTGAGAACAAAAATCAAGGACGACATTTTGAAGGCCAGTTCAATCGTGTCACACGCGCAAATTACTCGTACCTTTATTTACATAATAAACCATTGCTACAGCTACATTGAATTGAATGCTCAATAACATATTTCTTAGGATACACCTAAGTAAACCCAGATTATATATACACTAAATCACTAGACAATGCCCAAAAAGACATGGGACCATTCGAAAATAGTACTAATATATTTATTTTAGTTATTTTTAGTTCATGTACAAATTCTCAACTTTATTACGCAAGTAGTGTTTTGAAATCGTCGTTTTCGCTATACGGAAGTAATGACAACGATTATCTAGAAGACTATTTCGTAATATAAAGAAATAATAGTTATTTCGATGCATTGGTAATTCATTTTGTATTTAAGATTATTCGAAGTTAATACAGTAAACTTGAAATGCCATTAGGCGATGTCAGTGGCTGCGAGAGAACTTCCTAATTGTTTGGAACATTCAATTCACTTCTCGGTTTAATGTTGACGATTACTTTATCATCAGCAGAGACATTTAGGAATCATGTTATTGTGAAACTTTGTGCTTATCGCTTTATTGTTACGGAAACTTTCGGTGCAATAAGTTATCACAAAAAGGTAGTGGAATAATATAAAAATAGGCTAAAATTAAATTCTAAACTTGGCCTTTTGAAATCTTCCTAGTGTATTATAACGATTGACATCCAACACCTGAGTCACGTGGACAATAATCATATATTATTAACTTTTGCATGTCAGTGTGAAATTTAAGACTCAGATATTGTTAGACACGGTGATAAGAGTGTTTAGATGACAACATTACCAAAATTAATACCTACCTCTAAGATTATTATGAACTAGAAGACTCTTTTATAAGAATTAAAAACAGAAATCACAGGACCACTGATTGATATGTTAAAATATAGAAGACAGCTGAAAAACTCAAGAAAACAACTCTTAAATAATACTCATGTTGAAGCAGTCATCAACAAAGCACTTGAGATTCAAGCAAACATAGTTGAAATTCGAAGCAACTCCAAACCTTGTGACCAAGTAAAGTAATCCGCCAAATAGGCAAAAAATCAGATAAACACCGTCGTACGTGTCAACGACACTGTTTCGCTATGTTGTAATACGTTATTATCATCGTTTGTACGGAATAAGGCGCAGTCGTTAGCTCCACTGTTATATTTTTAGCCCTAGGTCGAACTAAAAATAGTATAGCAGTTATAATGGAATTAATATTTCTAAAAACGGAACGCGTCTGCGGACCAACATGATAAGAAGTCCGACGAACTGCGCCGCGATAAGTGACGTTGCAGACTTGTTTGTTTTGATTTCTTCCTCATGATGTGCTGCCTGCCGAAGCACGTATCATATCTAAAGTGCCTATATACATAGATACGGCTACAAGCGCATATATTCTTTTACTTGCACGTGGTAACCTGATGACTGATGTGACCTGCTAGCAGATCTGGGCTCGTAGCTATATAGCCAAATGTTTTTAGACGAAATAGATTAAAATGTATATGATTAACTCTTGACTGACAGAACACGATGTCACTTTGACTGACATTAGCGTTTGTTTATAATAAAGGGACAGTTGACAAAATTATAGGTGTAGAAAACCTCTGTAATGTTTAACTTGTGCTTTGCAATAACATGTCATCGATCATTAGAATACCTTGTAATTAAACTATTGGAGCTTCTCCGCACTTATGTCAAAAGGAACTAAAATATCTTCATAATACACTTAGTTATATAGTTATATTAACTTCATATGATTTTCTGTGAAATTCCCTTGATTACTTAAATATCAAATAGTATCTCTAGATACAGTTTAAATTATACTAAACAAAATAACAGTAGTACTTGTATATAGTAGACTATTGGGCTGGTTTTGTGTTGATAGGTCAGTCTGTCTATTATTACCCTAAACAAGTTTCATACACTACATGTACCGTTCCAAATAAAGAAACACATTTACATCGTCTATTCTAACGACAATTGTCATTATAAAAAAATAACGGAGTGTTGTAGCAGATCAAAATAAAGTCTTTTAAAAATAGATTCAATTTGACCCGTATCGGACTTTGACTTCAATCAGGTGTTACCAGTTCTTGTTTAAGGTTTTATGAAAGATATTTTTAGTTGGGCTAGCAACCTATCATCATGTAATCTAAGAATTACAGAACACATATTACTCTACCTGTTATATAGAAAAACCGAAGTATATTTTTGATCACACTACATTTCATTTTATCAAGGACCACGTATGTTATATTTATCATTAAAATTAGAATAATAGTGTGTAAGTAATTAGTTTTGTAGCAAAATCAATAACTACACGAGCTGTTTGATATCAATGCACAATGTAAAATAGCTTTCAATCAAATGATGCATCTCAATGAACGAGGTTTACTATGGTATAGCTAATTACCTGGTAGCATATAAATTTGGTGTTTAGTGTTGCTATAAAACTGTCAATGAATGCATTGTGTGTTTAGAGTTCTCTACATTCTGGTTACTACTATTAGTATGTTAATAAGTAGGAATATCTAACGATTGACAGAAAATTTTTTTAGTTATTTTATTTTATTATATTAACAGGGATCGATTAAAGAGTTTAGATCAGATTATTATTCACACATAGAGGTTTCCTTTTTTTATAAAACCTATTCGAACACAAACAACTATAACAGTTACAGAAGAATTTTAAAATTAGATTCATCTGAGAGGTTGATCAATATCTATGCAGGATATCAATGAATCTAAACTGGATTGACAGCATTTGTAAAAATGGGAAATTTCGAATTCAACATAGGCTTACAAGCTTTATAAGTATATAAATCATTCATATTATGTTCCCCACATACCATCAAATTACGCATAGGTCATTAGTATGTAGAAAACTAGATAACGATCAGCGGCTTTCGAATGAAATCACCGTTCTCAGGGCAACTGAAGACTGTCATAAAAAACCTGATCTCGCTACCGGGCATGGCTAAGTTGCGTTAAATCGCATTGCCTTAGACCATTCCGTCATCGCCACGAGTGACGTCATTGCTTGTGAGAAAATCAATTTACTAATTTGTTGAGAAGTGATTTTGTGCCTAATTCGTATAAAAATTAGGTACACAAACGTCTGCATGAGTCGACGCGCAATTAATGAATGTCAAAGGAGTAAATTGAAGATTGCAATCTGCACTTGGACCTGAATTGAAAGACCTAGGCAGAAGGGTAACTTAGTAGCCTCAGTCTTTACAAAGTTATATAGAAGTTTTGTTTACGTGTGAATTAAAATGGTGGGCCTAATATTTCAATAAAGACTGGTATATGAGTTAGTGATAAAATGGGAAGTTTGATAAAAGAATAGTTTAATCTTCTATAGTGGACTATTAGAGCATGCGGGAAGCAGATGCTTACAATGTATTAGATTAATGTATTCTTCTAGGTTTGCAACACTGTCATAAAAAGTAAGAAAAGAGTTAAAAATCGTCTTTGAAAACATATGTGGAGCTGGTTTTCTGCCTGTCTTTTTCAGTTTTTGTGTCAAGTGCTTGCATATTCCTATACTGGTCGCATTTATAATAAAGGCGTATCATAATTTAACAGAATGTGTAACAAAATAAGGGTTGTACATATTTGAAATTTGAAACTATACATTTTAGTTAGACAATAATATCACACGACGCTAATAATTGACATAAAGAGAGATTGAGAAATAAGTCTGTTTATTATAAGACATAAATACGTATATACATTGAAAAGTAATCTCTATTAGTATGGCTATTATCTAATAAGAACTGTCTTAAACCATAGTCTTTATTACAAAGTAATGCATTTTGCCCATTCAAAACGTATTAAGATGATCTCATGACATTCGTCATGATATTGAATTCAAATCATCATACTGTAAGGTTATTAAGTCATTGTCCCGACCATCCCCGTACCACGTGAACAAACGATCAAAAACAAACAATTATTATCGCTAATAACCCGGTCACTAATATACGTGCGTTAGCGCCGACCATGCGAAGCTTAAGGAACGATTTAAATTGGTCCGGTTATGTCTCTGCGCGACGCAAAATGTTGCTGGTACCAGTTTCTGACCTTGTTTCTTATTCAAAATGCCGGTCAAACTAGCCGAATTTTTATTCAAAATTAATTCGATTCATACAAAATTGTGTGTTTCGAATTGTGTATGTACGTATAGTGTGTTTCAACGTGTGTTCTTATCAAGCTTATGTAAGAGATAAGGCGTATCTGTGTTGTAGATAAACATTGGATCATGGAAATGGTTTGTAGAATGGTACCGTTATTAATATTTTCTACTAATTGATATCGACTATTCTACTACTGTTGAAGTATTGTAGAACAGTTTAACTAAATAAATTGTATGTTTGCTTTTAAAATAACTTGAATTTAGTATCTTATCATCCACAGCTTTAGAACTTCCTAAGAAAAATATTTCTAGCACTTATATTTTTAATATGACTGTAAACAATATCTAAAGAAAATTAAAGTTACTTAGTCTATAAGAAAACAAATGTTTTGTATAGTAAATGTACCGTTTACATAACCAAGAAACATTACAATACAATTCAATTATATTATTACAAACTTCATAATTCAATTTTAATGAACTAACCATTCGCAATATGATCGATAATTGTTATATTTCTTCACTAACACTATAATTATTCTTAACACTAATTGATTCAGTTTTCTCAATCGTCCGGAAGACTATATTGACAATCAAACTGCTTTAAAGACAATATTACTTGTCGCAATATTTTATAAGACAAAATAAAAGCAAACTATATGTAGAACTATGAGTACGAATAGTTATGCTAAAGGTGATTATGAAAAAGTGTATAATAATACTTCTTAAGAGCTAAAAGGAAATGACACTATATATGTGATATAGTATTACATTGATCCATTATAAATATTATTATAGATAAATATCAATCTAAGCCCTGTCCTAAGTTAACCTGATAGGAAAACTATTTTTAGAACGCCGCGATATACGTAGATGCAACAGAACTATTAATAAGACATGGTCAGAAGAATTTTGACGGTTTGACGTAGAAAGTTGCTCGGTAAAAGTTGTTAAACGGGACTTTTTGACCGCACTGACGCCGAGCGGAGAACCACTTGGTACGCTATCTAGTGACCGAAATTAACAATAACAAATACATTTGGTGGCACTGACTTGTTACATCATGCTAAGAAAAGTATCTTGTTCTGTACATGATGGTTTGTTTTGAACTAGCTATGTCCCGTACTATACTGCGACGCTTAGTTAATACAGTATCACTTAAAACCTTAATACTAAAACTAAGTGACTAAGTTTGTTAAGTATTTTTGGCACTAGACTAGAATACTACGGTGAGGGAAAACATCGTGAGGAAACCTACCTATTCCCCAAACAGCTAATAGTTGGTGCTTGTAAATGACGACATGACTTATCACCTGTCACATTGAGTACTAACTATCTGGTCAACACGTGGGTTCGAGGTAGCCATAGAATTACTACCTCCGCGATTGATACCTGAACATACATACTACCCCGCAAGTTTGTCTTGTCTTTTTTTATAATAGCATCAATAATATTTCTAAATTTCTAATATCTTTATACCTAGAGGCTAAATGTAATTACAGTGTCTTACAATATTTTGGTTCTGTCAATCTCTTATTAATGAATCTTAGTACCAAAAACTCTACTCAAATGGAGAGACGAGTATTTTTTGTTATAAAGGGATTGTGACTTAATATCTGGATGGTGTTGCCATTTGTTTATTAGACACAGATGTTCATTATATGTGAGACATAAAATTGTTATGTTTAACATTTTGAAGTTAAAATAATTATAACAATTTTGTTATGGTACACTGTATGGTTGCATACGAATGTAGCTGTTCTTAAAGATTAAATCAAAAAGTTTTGAATACAAATCATCGAGTTTCATTAGGAAACTATACTTAATCATGTATGAATAAAATCAAACTAAAGAAGCCAAAACTACACTCAAGATTAATTCTACTTAGCATAAATTAAGTTTTCTATTCCGGCTAAAAATCTAGATTTTATAATTCGTTCCAATACGTCTAAAATGGCTCTAAGAACAGTATGATATGCTTTCATCTTTATTCAAAGCAGGCTGTATTTTAAAGGCCGCTGAACCTCAATTTTAAGTATCATTAGTGTGTTCAGAGATAGTGATGCAATGTGGAAATAATATGCCATGCCATGTTGCCATGGAACTCAATATAATTAAGCTAGCTGTCAATCTGCTCGCCGCATGTATATTAGACAGGTTTTTAATATGTATGGGAAATTTCTGTTTATAATGTATATTAAAAATACAAAACTTCAGAATAGTGCACGATAGGCATTCTAATATAAGACCTACTGACATCTATACTCGATTTAAAATATATATATATATATATATATATATATACAGGGTGGCGCATTCAAAACGGTCAGTATGGGAAAGTCTGAAACTATAAGAGATACGAAGATTTGTTCTTAGGAACCATGTCACCGATTTTGATAATAACAAAAACTGCATTCATACTTTCTTTGAAAAAACGACTGGGTCCAGTACGGGAATCGAACCCGGATGCTTCGAAAAAATAATTTGGCCCTTTTCACTTTTTCTTTTTAAAAGTCGATTGTGTAGGTCTTAAGCTGTAAATGTCTCTATGAAACATGGTGTCGAAAATGAATAAAATGCATTGTTTTGGCATACTTTAGTTTATCATAGTAGGTGTCCTAAGTGTCCACCGTTGTTTTTAATACAATATTCAACACGTTTAGGTAACGATCTTACTATTGTATTTTGTATTTTCATGTGGTGAATTTGCGTCAAAATTTACTTTATTGCTACTTTTAGGTCTTCAATGATGTCATAGCTTGTTTTGTAAAATTCATCCTTAACGTAACCCCACAAGAAATTCTCAAATATGGTTTAACACGTCTTTTTAAGTGGACTTTTCAAGAAATTGTTAGTGTTTGATTTCTGTAGATAATAAAACCTCCTTAAAGGATTAATGCAATGCTAATGCCACATGCTATGGTGTATGTAACAAGTAGAGAGGTACAAAACTACAAACAGCCATAGAGACAATTTTTTATGTCGGAACTTGTTGAATATTGTATTGGTGTATGTAAACTACTACGATACAATAAAGTATGCCAAAACAATGCATTTTATTCATTTTCGACACCATGTTTCATAGAGACATTTACAGCTTAAGACCTACACAATCGACTTTTAAAAAGAAAAAGTGAAAAGGGCCAATGTATTTTTTCGAAGCATTCGGGTTCGATTCCCGTATTGGACCCAGTCGTTTTTTCAAAGAAAGTATGAATGCAGTTTTTATTTTTATCAAAATCGGTGACATGGTTCCTAAGAACAAATCTTCGTATCTCTTATAGTTTCAGACTTTCCCATACTGACCGTTTTGAATGCGCCACCCTGTATATGTATATATATATATATGATCGATTCTTTACTATAAGACATATGACAGTCAGATAGATCCATATTGAAACAGGAAGACGTTAGAAGTACATATAACCGCCGAGTTTGTATGAGTGTCAATGAAGCGAAAGTGGTTTGTCAGGATCGGGACAAATGGGGATCTGTGATCTCTACCGCTCTACAGGGAATCAGGCGTGATGTGTATGTATGATTCTTTAGCCTAGACTACAAACAGTCTAGATTTGTCTAGTAACGTTACTGTGTGAACGATTCTGGCCATAGAAAAGATACCTATGCAAATAGTACTTAACTCTAGCTTTGTTTACGGAGCTATGTCACGATATGTCATATGGAAAATTTCTAGAAAATATATCAAAGAAAACAACATTGTATGTGCACACTATTCGATATCTAAAGCGTAGGTGTGTTGATATTGGGGGACCCTATTACTGCCAAATCTATCTAATTACCTTCACTTACATGACGATATATGTAGTATAATATATGTAATTAGTTTTGATAAGATTTGATTGCATTTTAAAAACCTCATGTATAAAAAATAAAATTATGAATTACTCCATTACCGATCAATGCAAAACAAAAACTGAAAATTATTTTATTACTCCTTTTAGCGGTCCTTCCTTAAACCAGTTACCAGTACCTCGCTTATTTACCAGTATTTACCTGGTATTTACCTACAAGTCCAAGTGTCTACACTTTAATACTTTTTTCAAATATTCAACATTTAGTATTACGTGTTTGCAGTGCCATGTCACGCACTAATCAACTGCGTCACTCAAGGTTGCTTGCCAACCTAGGCTTTAGGGTCACCACAGCCGCACTTATGTAACACTATCGATTATACGCTTCACCGGAATTTTGAGAAGGTATGTACACAACCCTATACCTCAGGTATTAAGCTCAATTTCAATTACATAGGTCTAAGGAATATTGGGTTTAGAATCTTGAGTTTGAAGTGTAAGTTAGACGGTATTTAATATGAAGATATTTGTCAAATCTAAAGTAAGATTTATTAATCAATTGACAGTAATCAAAATAAAAACTTTCGTGTAGGTTAATAACATTATTAAATACTCTATAATATATAGCATACGCGATAAACCTAAAGAACTTGTGTCATCTAAACAACAGGAAGTAAAAATCGAAAATCATGTATAAATAAAAAACACATAGACCATTGGGGCAACCCTGCGAAAGATGTGCGGGCGCCTGACAGCAACAAGTGTTGATCTTTGGCAATCAGCGACTACCGTACGAGGAAGTGAGACAGCGCTATGGAGGTGACACGACACGCCGATCACATCACTTTTGTATTCTAATCAAGTGTTGGGCAACCAGAAATCACGACCATTATTAAACAATGGTGCTGTTTGCCACTAATCATCGCTGATTGCTTGTACGTATTGAAAGATGATTAATTACTGGCTTTTCTCCATGGCAAACCGCAGGAAGATAGTCCTTGTGGTTTCGTAATCGATATTATGTCCTTTTATCTCGGTCGTACGGTAAGTCAGCTTCCATTGAATGGAAATTTAGTTTCAACATGTTTTCTGTGACGTTATTCTACGTACTTTATTTTCCATCTTACTATTATCTTAAGACATCTATTTCTTTTCTACTGTGAACAATTTAACATCGAAATGATGATAATAAAACACTTCAAACGACCTAATACACAAACCTAACCACAAAACAATCTTAATATTATACTAATTTACATAATTCACTTTCCTTCCAGAACATTCTAGCAGCGTCTCCAACCTTACATTAGCAACTCAGAAGGGACAAATTATCCGGAAACGATAAACAAACGGACTCATTAGGCGATGAATCGCTGACATTGAACGCAAAGGGTAGGGGGGACATCGATCCTCGAGGAAAATGGGTCAACCCCACCAGTGACCTTGGCGCTCATTCACCCTAGCACGCGACTCCATGTGAACGGATTGTCCCACTAAGCTGTGGACAACATTGTCCAAGAAAGAGTCCAAATTTTAATTCCTATGTACATTTTCGTAATAAAAACTAATTTACGAAATGCAGCGAATTATACGGTAAGGGAAAACAGAAGAAAACCTACCTGTTCGTCGAACAGGTAATAGTTAATGCTTGTAAATGGCGACATGGCTTACCACCTCACATTGAGTACTGACTATTTGGTCAACACGTGGGTTCGAGGTGGCTATAGAATTAAGATGGAAACCTGAACCTGTGACTACCCCGGAAGGGTTAATGGTCGTGAATGCGTTTGTTTGTTTGTTTTGTTTGAAGGGTCCAAGGGATAGTTCTGATAGTATGATGAAGGGTTGAAATTAAGCTTTGTTTCAATGTAAACTTAATCGAAGCATCACACATCGGAATTGTAATCTTTGATTGTATTAAGACTTTAGTATGAAACTCTTCAGTCACGTTTGAAGCACGTGTTGAGATGTAAATTGAAGGTTTTAGAGGTTGTAAATACGCTACAAATACAGTCAATAAAATTTGGTACCTAAATTAATGCTAACTAGAATAACAGCTGATTTCAATATATTTAGTTTCACGCTTGATCGATTTTTTGGACAATTTATTGAATGTTTTTACTGTATCAAAATGTTTTCCATTTTTTTCGTTGCTATTTATTATGAGAAGTTATATCAAATTGCCAACACTAAATATGCTATCGTTAAAGTTACAATAATATGTATATATAAATATCAAATTTAAATCCTAACAATTCTATATTAGAAATTATGACAGAAGTCGCCGTAAATAGTATTACAAGTATATTGATTTAGTAATAAATGACTTCAAAGTAATTAAATAGTTTCTTTAAAGAAGTACGAAGGTTTGAAGGTCAATAGAAGCCCTTGACAGAACGGGTCTTATGCAATAGAAAGGCTTTGGAAAGTCGGAAATGCTGACTCAGTCAATATATGCTTTCGCGGGTGACTTTGCTCGTATTTTATATGTTATTTTATTGCGATACATATATTTATTAGTGTATTTTAATCACTATTTAGGAAGACTTGTACTTTTCTTGGATTTTTAATATATATTTCGGTCACTTATAACTTTAATATCAGAGTCTTAGTCATGTTAAAGCAATATGGAATATCAGTAAGATTGCTTGTTCCTATAGATTAACATATAAATATACTTATATATTCCCTTACTACTATCTATAAGTATAATGTAGGAAGTAAGGTAGCTAATTACAATTCTATTTACTTTTTAAACTAGCACTGAATTTCTATACGCATTAATATCAGCAATATATAACATATTAAAAAGTAGAGATATGAACTAATGGCACTTTAGATAAGTCGAAGGAACTAATCAGACTTTGAGTATTAAGGAACTTATTCGGAAACACGCTTAAGATAAAAATTCAGAAGACATTACAGCTATCGCCAATAAATTTTGCAGTTCATAACATTCTTTTTGCGGCACCAATCAACGATATCTTATCATTAGTGCTCATAAACGATTACAACAACGTTACGTCAGAGCCAACCAATCATTGTATACGTTGACAAACCCTAGTTGATTAAATCATGTATGATAAACACACGTTTCCTAAAACGTTGGCGTCAAATCGTGAATTTTGATACAAAACATCGTTTCAATTTACATCTGAATCATTAAAGGCACCTATAAAATAAACATCAATTAATAAAAACGATGCCACAACGTCGCTTCCTTAAAAAAGGTACTTATAAGAGTCTCTCGATTTTATCAACTACGGTATAAACGCCCAACTCTTCAGTCAAAATATGATGTTAAGCATCTATTGAGTTTAAAACCTGACGAATGTTAGCCCTCAGAAACACCTAGCCTTCTACAAGCACTATCAAACTTTCCTATCCCGTAGCAAGCATAAACAACAATGAAACAAACACTAGTAGAACTAATCAAACATATTCTAGGTCACACCGTATCAGTAGTGCATCTCGCTGCTCCTTTGTCAGTATGTAAACATTTGCAAATGCATTTCACCTTTAGAAATAGCATGCAATGCCACCGTGACTTCAGATACACCCTTCGAGTAATAAATAATGCGCTGATTACGTGATAGAGGGCAAATATTGAGTAGCGAAACAGTTTAATGCATATGCATTATGCGGCGGCTTCAGTGCCACTTGATAGGTGCTGTTATGAAGACGATTGTTGTTATGTTGAAAATACTTAACGTAAGAAAGCAAGAGTTAAAGGTTTAAATAAGGCTGTTCTCAATAAAGAAATCTGTCTAAATATTTTTATTTTGTAATAAATTTTCTGTAGGTAAATTATGTAAATTTAATAAACAAGGGTTTAAATTTAACACAGATGTGGCAACATCAAATTAACGCTGAAAATCACTGACATCTATTGGTTTTATTTATAAAATTCTAAGCTAAGACGTTCTAAAATCTAAAACAGATTCTTCACATGACCTAGCAGACATACACTTTCACTGCTCACCTGTCTGTTAAATCACTGTCCTCATGCTATGGAAGGATGGTTGACGTCATTCGTATCAATGGTCACGCACCAGTTTGATATTATTTCCAAGCAAAGTACGCAGATATCGACACGCGAAACAATATTTGATATCCACACAACACATGCTAATGTACACAACTAATATTTACAACCTACTAGACTACATTCGCTTCCTCTTTTATTGATTTCCTCAAAGTTTTCAAAGACTTTTAAAATATTCACTCCGAACAACAACTCTTGTAGTTCTGTCTTTGAACACTCATAGGTAGTACCTTTCTAAAGCAATCAGTTCAAATTGCATTGATAGCAAGTCGTTTAACTTATCATGACACAAAGATAGTTCGATATAATTATACAGGCACCGTTACAGCGGTTTAAAAATATATTTTAACAACTATGAATAAATGTGCTTTGTATTTATGATGCTACATATAGAACATAAAGCATTTTAGGATCGAGTGTTCCAACACAACAGAAGACAAACAGTGTGAACATTTGTCCAAACACTTGTACGAGAATCTCGTTGACTTCATTATCTTGACAAAAGTGGAGGAGAGGGGGGTAATAGAAGGTTATCGCTAAACGATAAGAAGTGATCCATCACGCTTGTACGCATCCATCAAAATGCGACCCGGTAACTGGCTTGCCTAAGGTAAAAGTAGGAGATAAAGTGAAATTCTAGTGCCAAAGAATACTTGACGAAACGAAAGTGTTATAGAGTGTGTATCAAACATACTTGAATGCTGATCAAAAAGATATACTACTTCGAAGTAAAGGTTTAATTTGGATGTTTTACGTAATTTTTTGATAGTTTTGTAGCTAACGGGAAGAGAAAACAAGAATAGTGATTGAGCAATAGGAAAAAAGTGATAAAATCAAATAAAAAGATATATAAATTTGACTAGTTTAATTTATGATTATGTGCAAATGTAATCAGATATTATGCAAATGGCCTCTCGGGCTCTGACAATTTTTACAATTTATGAACGAATCGCGGAAGGAAGAACTTTTGCATGGTAATTTGGCCGCATTAAAATATTATCTAGCTAAAGGTTTCACGTGGCAAGGCCAAGGCTGAAGTTTACAATTCAAATGCAGGTTACACGAGATCCTATGAAAATTCAACCTCATTTAAATTTGCTTCATTTGAAGAGCAAATACTCCACACAGCTGTATACTACATAGTAAACTAATTAAATATAGGTGATATTAATTTGTATGGGATAAAAGCAAGTGTCTTTGATAGATGTCACCCTTAGTATTCCACGTGAAGTTCGCTAGATTGTTAGTAATGATATTACGCAACAACTCGTGACTTTTATTACAGCGGCCCAAGCGAGAACGTAGTAAGTCCTTCAACGTGCTTCCTCAACAATACACCTTGACGACACGGAATAGAGTGCGTAATCGAACGGCAAATTGCTTTCCAAATCCATTTTATACGGCGAATACTAATACGCTTTTCCTGCATTTTTCATGTCTAGCTTGAACTTAGACATACGAAAGAGTTTCTTGAAGTTTAATATTGAATATCTTTTGATAATTACTTGAATTAAGAATTGAAATTTTTGAATGAACATAAAGTATTCGCAAAACACGAGTAAGCATCCATAAAAACAATGATAAACCAACTGATAAAGAAATCACTTGCTTTGAAACTTGACAAATGTTTTCAAATAGCAAAAGTTCACCCTCAAACCAAGTTTATTCACATTTGAATTATCACTGATAGTATTCAAGGAACTCCTGATTAGAATAGTGATACCAACAAAGAGATTCTTAAAAAATACATCCCAGTTGTAGAGGTCAGTTAAGCGTACAGTATCGACAGAATGAAATAAAACGGCTCTTAAACATGCCTGAACACAAAGAAGCATATTGACTCGAACTTTTTCTTCGACTTTGCATGTGGTGATGTTGAGAGGCAAAAACGTGGCAGACGAGTTCTTAACGCTGCACTACGTCACACGTGGGATCAAGTTCTGAAGGCCTGTTTCTTTTTTTCTAATTCATATGCCGAAAACATTAAAACGGAGATCTTATGGTATTCTGATTTTTTTAGCATCTCTCTAGATTCAGCATCATTCTTGTGTTTTTACAAGTTCCTACGTCTATGTATTAGGTTTTTTCTCTAGTCTACAACTAATGTACATAAATTTTTGTAGCATCAATACTTGTACGTACATTTTTGCTGCTTTTTGTAATCAATGTTCATTAACGTGTAGCCTTTAGCACTTGAGGAGACTCGTCGACAGAACCAGTTTGTAGTAGGTTGGAAATGTCAAAGTCAAAGGTCGTTATATTATTTTTTTAACACTAAACGTTGTTGTGCTTTATTTGCCTGTTTGTGTTTTCATACTTTTGTTGACATTTTCTCGATCCCTTTTCTTCATTTTTGCCTCCACTAAATCTTGTTTTAATATTTACGACACCTCACGATATGATTCAAAATTTTCCATAACCTCTAAAACTTATCATCTCCAATAAGTCTCACAACATAAACATCTACTTTTCATAATATTATTATTACTATCGTCATTTCCATTAGGGTTAGTGACATAAATGTAATATAAGTTGTAATATTCCTGAGAAAAATCTTGATAATAGTGGCGATTCCGGGCAGCGTCGAGTGAGGCTAGACTCGCAGCAGATAGCATTGGTGTCACATTACGCAGTGGCTGTTGACACCAATGGCTGATTAATATTTATGATACGACTAGGGATCTCGTATGCCCAGTTCATGCAAGTAAATTATCGCCATCCCACTCAGTCGAGTTGGCGTTCTTTAAGATAAAAAGAGATATGGTGACGTGCAAAACAAGTAGCGAATTATGTTTAAGGTCTGCAATTAATTATGTTTTTCTTTCTTGGTTATTATCAGTGGGACCGGGAATGTGAATGCTTTTTTAACTTGTAAATTATTTGTATGTTCAGCAGAAGCTTTTTTGGAAAGTTCTGTAGTTTTATGTATGAAAAGTGAGTATATTTTTTGCTCATAAAAATTAAGGAAAACGAATAAAACCTTGAATTTAATTTAAGAAGTTAACAAACACTATTCTTTGGTTCTAAAACAAACTTTATTTTTCTCTAAATAGGTTTCATTTAAGAATGCTACGCATAACCATAATAATTAATGTTGGAGATTCATAAATTTAAGCAATACCATTCTTGTGCAGTGAACCGTTTCATTACTCATTTGAAACATACTCACTTAATCTTAATTGAAGCGCATCCGAACAGTTGATAATATAAAATTGTTTGTCATCATTTTAGGTCAGCATTTCGGACGATATTAATCGCCTCTTGACCGTTTAATCACTAGAGTTTAAATGTTATTTTTCATACGTTAGCCTAATAAGAATCATTTAGTAAATAAAGACGGCCGCACATGAGATAACAATGCAAATGGAGCCCTATAGAGCCATATCGCCTATGATGCCTTGTTGGCGCTGTGCTCGCGGCCGGCCGGCGTTCGCGGCTCTTGGCTCAAGGTCACGTTATCGCTATCGCCATCGCAGCCCTGGGCGCCAAGGTCGTCTTCCGCGACGCGGCGGCCCTCCTCGGCACTCACCGCGGCTTCCGCTCGCCTCGCAGCGCCGCCTGCCTCCACAGGAACTGGACAATCTCGCTCCTCGCAACAACAATTACTAACTACTCAAGAAAGGGAACACCGAACAGATAGCAGCCGGATGAGCACGCACATTCCTCGACGCGACTTGCGATGAGCGGCACACAGTAGTAACTCAAATTAAATTAGAACAGTGTGTTTACGTTTTATAAATAGTGTGTTCACGTGGCGCTAGTGTTGGCCGAGAGGCGCCTCGGCGGAGGGCCGTCACTCACCGTGCGCTGTTAACATCCTCCGGGTGGCGGGCAGGGGTGGAACTCCGTCACACTGACACTCGCGCGAAAAGCACTCACAGTTAGCGCACTGAGCTCGGCCGCACACGCGAGGACTGCACCGCGCAACACCCACGACTAGAATGCGAGAGGACGGAGGCGCGGGGCGAGGGGCGGCGCCGCACACACGGCTCCTGCGAACGCGCGACAGAAACAACTGCCGAGCGCCGAGCCGACTGCCTGCTCCATTGGCTGGCGGCGCAGTGACGTCACTGCAAGCGGCCAATCGGCGCCCGCCGCGAGTTGCTCTCGGCGGCCGCGAGAGGCGCTGCGCCGCTGCCCGCCCAAGCGGCCGACGCTCGCTCCGGCTCCCAGGGCGCGCTGCGTAGGGCGCTTTGCAACACTGCCCCAGGGATGATACTACTGCTACTTTGCACGAGGCTTCCTTCAACTTTATTACGCATTATTTGATATCTTTTTCATTTATAAATTTTCTAAAAAGTTATATTTTATATATATATAAGTATTTATATAAAAAACAAATACTTTAAATGATTTTCTACGCAAAATAAATTATTTTATTGAAAATTTTACAAATGAAATAAGTTTTTAGAACTGCTCTACTCGTACACAAAATGATGTAAAATGCTACATATTATACTGATGTCTTAAACCATTGCATACCTACATATAGATATAAAGTAAAAGCAAAGTCCTCAATGAAATTACTTTCGAGAAACAATCAAAGCTGACCATTAGGCCGGGTAGCAGACAGTTTACAGCTGGTGTCATCAAACCTTCAGCGGATGATTATGAGGAAACGACAGCTGTCCCCAAGCCTCACTATTGTCAAACACCCACCAATGTTGGTTTAACCCTGGACAAATACGAACCAAAATGATCCTTAACGCACGCACGATAGAGTCTAGTACAGAATGTATGTAAGAAATCATTATGGAAGTAATTTAGGTAGAGCTACCCGCTGATCGCTGTTTACTTGTACATCAAAGATGTAAATTGTTTTTTTCTTTTATTCGAAGGCGTAATTGCGTAATGAGGTTCGGATACTTCATGGTGAAATTGGAAAGATTATAATACATTACTATGAATTGATAAATAAAAAAATTAAGATGTTGTTTTTGTGTCTTTATTCTATGTATTCACGTCTATATGGTTTTGAACATTATTATGTATTTATCGGATTTTACGACCTCCGTGGCGCGATCGGTTAGACCCTTGAACGCTAATCGTGAGGTCCCGGGTTCTATTCCCGGTAGAATCAGAGTTAATAACTACGCTTTCCTGCTGCTTTCCAGTCTGGTCGTTGATTATACTATATGCTAAATACATTTATGTATGTATCTCTATATAATATGTATATATTTCTTAAATATACGTTGACGAGTATTCTTAACACTATTCTTTAATGTGCTTACCAAGGGGCTAGTTCTATTGGTGTAATAATGTCCAAATATTATTATTATTATTAGATAGAGTTCACGTATTATATTTTTTTATTTAATTATATTTCTGGATCTTAATGAACGTCTTTTCCTTCAACCTTAATGCTCCTCATACATACTCGGTTGTTATAGAGACTTCTAACGTCACCCTTTTTCAATGACTTTTTCAACCATGGGGTCCTGTTTCGTACTATTTTTTTTGACCAAAACTTGAGGCATTAATAGGTGGCGCTATAAATCATCAAAGCCAGATAAAAATAAAATTGAAAATTTGAATACATTTAAATACATAGCACGTTAGCACTTGCCAAAAAATCAGTATGGGATGGGGTATCTGTACTGTAGTATTTTATTGTATGTGTTTACAACTATATGACGAACATCTATCTTACAATCATTTATGTTATTATGTTGACCACTACATAAACATCCTCACATACATACACTATTCCGTACTATATAATACTATACTTTATAATCCGCTATTCATACGCATAAGGTTTTGAATATATGTATAAGTTATAGACAATGTTAGTTTATCAAACTGAGCTTGGTAGAGATAATTAGAAATTTCCATATTCAACTAATAAAGCTATTATATTCTAGATTCTAATAATATATACATACATATTAATAACGTGGTTATAATACCATTCGGGGTGGACAAAACCTTGAAGACTAAATATCTCTTTAGTTACCTTTTTATCAATTTAAAACAATCTATCATGTTTATTTAATCTATAGATACATAGCTATTCACGCCTCTACGTCCCTTACGGGATAGGCAGAGACTAATAACACTAAGACTAAATACACTTTTTCGTGTAAAATAAATAAACATTGATAAATATTAGGCAGTGATTTTTTTAAATTATCTCGTACAAACAGGGACCTTAATAAAGTGTTATTTAGCTATCTTTTGGTGTATCGTAGAAGGCTCCTACGAGTCAATGGTATCTATTGGGAGATGGGTTAGCAACCTGCCACCAGTACCATGACGACCCGGATAGTTTCACGAAGTTCATCCTTATAGTTTTATTTTCATAAGAAAACTAACGAAAGTCAATAGTGACTTTAAGCATAAGAGAACCTCGTAAGTAAATTTGTTCTAAATACAAGTAAATGGCAGTTGTATTTACCTATACTATTACAGGAAACAAACCATTATAATATCTCCGAGGTTCTGTCCACCAAAAAGGGATTTAGGTCGTGAAAATATGTATTTTTCTTTTGATTTTCAGTAATTTATTGCCTAGCAGTGAATTACAATCTTATTTACAAATTAAAACTTTGAAAGATAATTATAGCTTTGCGGTACTGCCCACGCCTTTGAGTTCACGGTCGTGACAGTTTTCTCTTAGGGATTTCATTTTATATGGAGTATTGGAGTACATTGATGTATTTACTTAACATACATACATATATAATACGCTCGTTTTCTATATAGGAGTTCCCAGAGATCTCAAATCCTCATTTATGGCAAACCACTTTCGTTTTATTGACATCACCACATCTTCTTTCATACCACAACGTTCACTACACTATGCCTTACCTTTACTTATAATTTACTTTTCCCGTGCTTGTCTGGGACGTAAAAAGAATGTTAACTAGCTGTCGTTCTTCCATACATATTTTGGAGGCGGCTAAGCCACAAGGGTGAACTGAAATCACTGAGCGGTGGGTTAGGAACCAGTCACCAATGTTGTATATGACATTACAACCTCAAGAATTATATTAAAGCTAGAGATTTTATGTCCACCCCGAGAAGAATTAAAGGACATGATTGTATAAATGTATAATATCGTAATAAAAATACATTTACGAAATGCGTCGAGTACTACGGTTAGGGAAAACTTCGTGCGGTGGCCTGTTCCACGAACAGATAATAGTGCTTGTAAATGGCGACATGGCGTACCTGTCACATTGAGTACTGACTTTCTGGTCAACACGTGGGTTTGCAGTGGCCATAGTATTACTACCTTCGCAATTGCGGAGATGGATACCTGAACCTCTGACTAGCAAGGGATAATGATCATGAACTCGTTTGTCTTTTTGTCTAAAAAGTGACCTAGGAGACATTACGGAAGGACGTGATTGTATATGTCAATAAAAACAAACGCGTTCACGACTATAAGATCCATTGTGTCCTACAGGAAAAGAGTAAGCTTCCTACCTGGGCAGGTGTTCATCCAGGCCAATGGCCTGATTTGGAAATTTGTATACATCTTGTTTTCCGTTAAATGTTTCAATTCCGCGTTCTGGGATATTGATTTTTGTGATTATTATTTTATTCTTGCTGGCGTCATCTGTGGTAATTATGTTTTAACTAATTGCAACTTAGGTTTACTTAGGTTTCTCTCTGTCTGTGGCGCTCTAGAGGTCGCCACAACGACCATTAACCCTTGCAGGGTATCCCCTGCAATTGCGACGGTAGTTGATTGTATATCTGTGTAACTTTCAGCGACTAACAGCTAATACATTTTCGTCTACTTCATACCCTATTGGAGTAAGATGAAGCCCCAACGTGTGGCAGTGCATTAAACCCACATTTCACGTAAATCTCAGCAGACGCGTGCGCCGTGAGGGGAGAGGGCCTTAAAATAGATCGGGCAGCCACTGAGGTGATTTAAAGTGTTGCTGTACGGTGGAGAAAAATACCTACTACTTTCTTTTATATAGCTGTTATAAAGATATATACGTTTATGTCCTTTAGTCCCTTTCCGGGTGGAAGTAAATTTGAAGGCATGAAAACATACATACATACTTACACATCACGCCTGATTCCCTGTAGAGGGGTAGGCAGAGATCACGGATCCCCATCTATCCCGATCCTGACAGACCACTTTCGCTTCATTGATATTCATACATCCTCTCATACACGCTCGGCGGTTATAGGTACTCCTATCGTCACCTGTTTTCAATATAGCGTCTATCTGACTGTTATATGTCTTATTAGGCCGGCCCCTACGTAACCGCCCTTCCACTTCACTCATATATATTCCTTTTGTCAATCTGCTATCATTCATCCGCATGAAAACATCTAAGTTGAAAGTTAGTAGTATGAATATTGGGGTTGTGATATGATTACATACATTTACCCCTAGTCCCGTAGTCGCCTCCTACGACGTCAGCTATTTAGAATTGTTTAAAATGTCTCATCTAGCATGGGAAACGGAATAACTTTTATGTGCCTCTGTATATGAAAAAGATCATGAGTGTGAGTGAAGAGAGATTTAGCAGGATCATTCCAGGTGGCAATCGATTGTGTCTGTCTATCCCGTTATGGTCGTAAAGGCGTCAATATATGTATGTATGTAGGTTTTGGACTCAGGATAAGACTAAATTACTGCGTCTGTCCTATAGAGGAAAAGGTTTGGATTATACAGATTACTATTTCGTTTTCTGTTACCATTACTTTATTCGCTTTGTTAACATTTACATATCTATAATTTTACGTACAGACTCACTGTTTATACTGATAGATCCTGAATCGAACATAGATACATGCTCTACTCATTCTATAACTGTTAAGTTAGATATAACCTCCGCCATATTATATCTCATTGATTAAATTCTTAATTCATTTGGAGAAGGCAGTACGCAACTTTTTAATTGAACATCTATCATAGGTTTTAAATAGATCTTTCCAAATAAACTATACGTTAAAAATATAGATAAATACCGTTGTAAATAATATTTGGGTAGTGTTTAAGGGAATATCAGGTAATACGAAAATGCACACCAATATGGATGGATTGAACACCAAAATAATACAGTCCCAACCCAAACCTAACCTTAACGTATAGACGTTTAGCTATATTTTGGTGTACATTTCAGTATTTTTGATGAGCTTTCAATTATCTTCCTAAAAATTTTTGTTATTGACATAATAAGTCAATGAAGAGATATCTTCAAGTCTCTAAGGTTCTGTCCGCCCGAAAGGAATTAAAGGACGTTTGTATATGTAGGTAAATATTAGAATTAACTAGCCGTTTACATAATCCTTCTACAACGTACATAGCACATGCAACAACACAATGTTGTCACATATCCGACACCTATACTTAATGCAAACGTATTTCACAACCACACTATAAATTATTCGGCGATGTTCGCTTAATAACTAGCAAGGGCCTCGTATTAAGGGCAATTAGAGCAAACAATACGGTAAGAGTTACAACTGGAGTTTAGCGCCTTGTGCCACAAATGTCGATTCCCAAGTCCCTGCCAGCCCTGATTGGTATAGCATTGTGAGTGATAATTTGATGCATTTACTAGTATTTGCTTAAACGTATATATAGGTTTTAAGCTGAATTATGATATAGAAAGTGTGGGAGCTAGTTATTTTTCAACCCGGGAAATTGTAGAAGGAAATTGGCTTAGGAATTGAAGAATTGATTGGGCGCTATAGACAAATTTTGACTATTGATGACTTACTATTTATCCGTCCTGCAAAATAGAAAGACGTTAGTATATTACACTTCAATTTACGTATTGTATCGAATCTTGAATAACGCATGTAATAAGAGGCATGTTAATCAATGTAATCACATTTTATTGGATCATACTCTAGCGATTGTCCTTAAACGCTCATGTCATATCCTATGCCATAGTTTGGCCAAACCATTATTTTCTATACTAAACATAACATACGCTTCACGACTTGTGTATACACACTCTCTTTTTGAATCGTATCGCCGTACATAGGCACTGATTATTACCTATCAGGTTTCCTCACGATGTTTTCCCTCACCGTTAGCGACTGTAAATTATCTACGTAAATGAAAAACATATATTTAAATTTCATTCATTGGTCCATGCCAGAGTCGGGATTCGACCCTAGGACCTTTCTCATACGAAGTCCGAGGTCTTACCCACTGGGCCACAACCGCTTCTCATAATTTTCTATACTCTAGTATATTAATTCTAACGGTGAGTTCATTTCCCTAATACGCGTATCCCATTAACTCCTAACAGTTAGATGCACATTACCCAATGTGTTATGCATTTCAGCGTTTGTTTTGAATCCCCCGTATCGTTGTCTCCCACAGGGTCTGTTCTCTTCTATTTTAAACGACATAAATCCTCTAAACACTGCACTGATATATCCACTTTATTTCTAACAAGATAAAGTTGGATTTAGATTAACGGTTACATGGTGGTTGTGGCGATTAGTGTAGTGAAGTTTTTTGTTAAGGACCCACGTGGCTCAACACATGTAACGGCGAGACAATCAGGGGGTATGTGAACCGGGAATCTTCTTCAGATGCTCTAAATAATAATTGTAAGAGTAGTATAATAATATATATAATAAAGATCCGTGCTAATATGAAACATAGTCATAAAGTTACTATGCCTTTCCTTAGTAAAAAGAGCCATCCAAGTTTGCACAAGTATTTTTTGGCCAATCAGATACCATCAGTATACAAATTTTTGTTTTTAGTTTTGTCCCAAAATAGACTAAATGCTAATCTCAATAATATATTTATGTCCAATACTTTGGGAATCATTGATATCTGTGTTTATATGTAAATTACTGTAAATATGTAATAACTTTTATGTAATAACTTTAATAATTATAGTTTTAAGAGATTCGCGATTTACACTCATGATTCATAATTAACGGGACTTATCGCGTAATTTTTATTTAATAAAGTTACCTTTATTAACCTGACGTTTCGGCTACGTTGCAGGAGCCATGGTCACGGGCAGACTGACGATGCGTATTTCTTCGCCTCCACCGCAGCGCCCTGTCAGATTCTTTTCCGACTACCCTCACTACTACGTTTTTATTAATAACACGGGACCTACTTACACATAACGCGATAAGTCCCGTTAGTTATTAAATAGAGGTCTGTGGTTATTAATCATGAGTATAAATCGCGAATATCTTAAAACCTATAATATACATATAGTCCCGTGCTAGTATATAACGTGATTATAAAGTTACTTTGCCTTTTTCTAGTGAAACATCAAAAAACCCCTGAGGCTGCAGTTTCTTGTTGGTTCTTCTCCAAGCTAGGGCTTCCAAAATCAAAATCCTCCAAATCAACGGTACAGTTGTAGTTGTAAGACAACCAGTGCTTCTTATTAATATCTCGACGTTTAATGAATGTATGATTACAGATATTATTTTGAAGATACTTATAATATTTTGAATAAAAGCCATTAAGTTTGCTATGGTATATTTTGGTCCAGAAACTACCATCAAAGTTACAAAATTTCAATTTGTTCCATCTTTTTCTGCAACAACAAGCAACATTTTCAAAGACCTGAAGAGAAGAAGAGGAAATATATGGCCTTGAATATATTCTTATATATACCATTAATATAACAAGCATTCATACTTAATAATGTTATTTAAATTGCAACCTACATCCAAAAGTATTAATACCATCTCCGGGATAAATCCAATCATATCTCCCTACAGTACTAATACATACATACATACGCTTCACGAATTGTGTATACACACTCCCTTTTTTATTATGGCGGGGTAGTCAGAGGCTTGAATGTCCATCTCCGAAATTTAGGAGGCACGTTAGGTATGGGTCATTCGAAGCCCGCATATCACTAGATAGACAGCACCCAACGTGATAGGTAGTGAACCGTATCGCCGTATATAGGCACTGACTATTACCTATTCTAAAGGATAGGCAGGTTTCTTCACGATGTTTTCCCTCACCGTTAGCGACTGTAAATTATGTAGTGCTAATACCATGCAGATAGACACTTAGTTGTATTCAACTTGAATCCCAGGTAGCACAAATCTAAGAATAAAGTGTATTCATAAGTACGCGTATGTAATGGACAATTTAACTGTCTGCGTATGGCCGTTATCAGCACATCTTAATTGCTACATTTTAATTCATAACTGCGTTGAAAGAAAGCTGAATTTTTTACTAATTTTAAAATGTGTTAGGCGGTACTAGATCAGTATGTAATTATTTATCTCGTATTAAATTAATGTTATTGTAGAATATTTAGGTTTATTTTTATTCCAAAACATAATCATATAACCCTTGTGGTGTAGTTAAAGGATATCCGAGTGTGTATAAGATGTATGAGTGTCAATGAAGCGAAAGTGGTCTGTCAGGATCGGGACAAATGGGGATCCGTGATCTCTGTCTACCCCTTTACAGGGAATCAGGCGTGATGTGTATGTATGTAATACAACACCCAAACGACTGAGCTACAACGAATTATTATATGTATTTGAATAAATAAAAAAAAATTAACTACTAAGTTCTAAACGTGTGTAGTTCAATCGGTAAAAAAATGGTAAAAAAATTTATAAACCTAAAGTTTCAGATTCGATCGCTAATCGACATACGCACTATGATACACACTTTATACCTGTCATCATATTACATTCTGACTATGTACTGCAAATATTTCGCATTATCAAAAATGGACACTCGAACGTCTGTCTACCCTTGGTATAATAGTCGTGACGTTCCGGTATAAAAGTTTCACCCGTCATCTGTCACAATTTAGTGAAATGTCAGGTCCACCTACTCATATGAAAGTGGCGGAACATCTAAATAATTGATTGGGCAGTTAGAACACATTTTTAGGTTTAAAAAAACTACTTCATTTTTTTCTTTAGCATACATACTTACACATCACGCCTGATTCCCTGTAGAGGGGTAGGACCTAATCTAACCTAGCCGATCCAGACAAACCACTTTCGCTTCATTGATACCCTCCTCATACACTCTCGGCGTTTACAGGTACTTCTAACGTCACCCTTTTCAATATGGAGTCTATCTGACTGTCATATGTCTTATTGGGCCGGGCAATACACATATTCTTATTATAATATACATATGTATCATGTAACCCTTTAGAAATTATCCCTATAATTGCTTACAATAATTTATTCAGTAAACGAGAATATACTACATCTCCAAGGTTCAGTCCACCCGAAAGGGATTAGCGGGCGTGAATGTATATGTATGTTAGAGATTATTCGACTTATAGGCATAGAATAAATTATGACAATAGTCGACTATTGTAATCCTCAAAGCAAGAAATGCGACTATTCGTAATCTGTTTACATTTGTAATTGGAAATGACACTAAATATGCAAAGGCATGTCAATCCTATACATACATATACATTCACGTCCTTTAATCCCTTTCGGGGTGGACACAACCTTGGCGATATGAAAACATCTCCTTAGTCACTTAATAGCATGAATATTGAGGTTGTGATGTCATATGGAACATTGGTCACAGGTTGCTAGCCCATCGCTTTATAGTGTGTATTCCCAAGTCGTGAAGCGTATGTTTATGTTATAAAAGTTGGCTAGATCGAATATATATCTATCTTTTCTAATCTAATCAATCAACTACGTAAACTCGTGGGCACTCGAAAACCCTTTAAGATACCTTATCTATCTTCAATTTACACCTTACATACGGGATAGATAGAACCTCAGTGATACTATATTGTAAATGGTCTACACTTGTGCCCATAGAATTACTACTTTCGCAATTGCGTAGATGGAAACCTGACCATCTGACTACCCCGCAAGGGTTAAGGGACGTGAATGTATATGTAAATATGGAACAAACCCAAAACAACAGGTCTATTAAACCATAAAACCGTAACAACATTGTGAAATTCCTCGAAATTAATATTCACACGACCAAGACCATATTGGTTGAGAACGGACCATGTGGGACGCACGTTTTGTACCCTGCGCCCCCCACGGCCCGCGGAGGTCCCAAGCCTACCCTGGCTAAGAAAAAAACAGGAGCATAACTCTTGGTATTATTGGGGTTATGGCTAGGATTCTGTATGTAATTTACATACATATAAATTTTAATACTTACATAGGGGCCGGTCCACTAAGACAGCCAGATAGACGCCATAATGAAAAAAAGTGATGTTAGAAGTACCTATAACCGTCGATTGTGTATGAGGAGGTGTATTGTTATGATCGGGACAGATTGGTATCCGTGATCTATGCCTACCCCTCTACACGGAACCGGGTATATGTATGAATGTACATTTTATACAAAACTTCACTTTACTTTATCAAGGAACTGACTACAAAAAAACTAAGGTATTTAAACCGTGATTAAAGTGATCAGGATAATATTCGATATTGAGCAGCCATTCTATTGTCCCGTGCTAGACCTTTAAATATAAGCTAAATAGCTACCGTTCTTCCCTGCGTGTTATACGAGGCGACTAAGGGACTAGGGGTATGTGGAATCTAGTGATAGATAGGCTAGCTACCTATCACCAATATTCCATATCACATCTCACAAACGCTAACATGTTAATAAGTAAGCAAGAAGATGTTTTTATGTCTCCAAGGTTCTGTCCACACCGAATGGGATTAAAAGACCTCAATTTATGTTTGCCTATGAGAAGACATTTACAATAATGAGACGAAACCATCCTATTGAACTTTTTATCCTATGATAGACATTTTGATAATCCAGTAGGCTAACTTATGGATTATTGTCTAATTCTAGTTAATTATCTTTGCAAAGAAATAATAATTATTACGAATATATAGGATAAGAATTAAATAATTTTTTGTTACATAAATGCTCTAAATTTTCATTAGGTGTATTGAAATATATAAACTATAAATAATTAAAAAATAATTTATGTTTCTAAATATTAATTTATTTTGGTAATTTTCATCAAACTCAAATGATTCATTTCTACCCCGATTCCTTCTAATCCACATAACATTGGACACGGACTCCTATTTAGTAGCTTAGCACATCTCTCTTATATAAGGCCCATCACCCACAAAAACAGTAACAGTTACGAAATACAAGTAAGACTTTTTGCAACTCAATTGGCCATTGACCCGAAATTGGCTGACATGTGCCTAACAGGAATTAATAATGGTTAATGAAATGCTTTTTATTCAACATAAGGATCATAAAATCACATAGAAAGCCAAAACAAAACATATTTACATGAAAAATTGACTTTAGAATCAGTTAATCTAATCGAATCGATTTGTATTTGGTTTGAAGTTGTGGTTATGATACTGTGACAAGCTGTGATCATAGAATACCATGATAAAAGAAAAATAAGGTTTTCTTTCCTATAGAAGCACTGGGCTAAAAATCTTGAAAGTCGAAGTTTCTTGTTGGTTCTTCTCCGAGTCTGGGCTTCCGAACAAACGGTTGATTTTAATGCTAAGAGACAACCAATCAGGCAAATGTTTTGACTTTTAATGAATGCGCTCTACTTTAACTCATATTGAATAACAACATTTGTGCTTTTCCTCATCGTTAGCGTTCTTATTATGTACATAAATGAAAAATACATGTTGAAATTTCATTTATTGGTAACTGCCAGAGCTAGGATTGGACGGACCTCTAACCTTATTTTTTTCAACAGATATGTTTGGGTTAGTTAGCAATTATAACTTACTTATAATATCATCAGAAATTCAGAACCTATAACCGCCCAGTGCGTATAAGGAGGTGTATGCGTGTCAGAGAAGCGAAAGTGGTATGTCAGAATCAGGACAAATGGAGATCCGTGATTCCTGCCTACCCCTCTATAGGGACAAGGGAATGATGTGTATGTTTAATCTTACCCTTATTAGTATTATGTATATGTAATATGTATTCTAATGTTACCCTTCTTCAGTATTTGAAAAAATAATAACACAACATTGATCGAATCGTTATCAAGTCTAAAACTAATGATTAAACCTCATGACATTGAAAAACGCCGGTTAAGCTTATTAGTCTCACGTTCAATTAAATAAAATAATAAATCAACCTAGATCCATAATTGAATTAGGAGAACTAGGTATACATATCAGGGGCCTTATTTCACTAAAGATTTTTGCAAAATATCATTTCTATATCAGATCAGTAATAGTGTGAAGTTGGTAGTGGATTAACAAAAGTGACAAGTTTCACCATTTTTAAGCGAAATTTGACAAATGCCGTTTTCAATGGTGAAATTTGACACATTTGATCGTCCACTACCAACTTCACACTATTACTGATCTGATATTGAACTGGTACGATACGATATTGAATGGATGCGAACGGCCACTGACAGGGAGAAGTGGCGTCATTTTGGGGAGGCTTATGTCCAACAGTGGATTCAGGCTGATGATGATGATGCTGATATTGAACTGCGTTTGTGCTAACGCATTAGTAGACTTGGCCCCCTGTTTGTAGATAACTTAACTGTGGCCTGCTAATTTCGGTCAATTAGCATTTTTTCTCCATTTCTATGAGTGACCTAACAAAGAATTCGTGAGCGGCTACTTTTAGTGAGTCTGAAATAGAAAGATAAGTCTAAAAATAGATAGATTTGTCTCATTAATAATGTGATTTCTAACTGGTTTTAAATAGAAATGTACATTTCTCGTGATCGATAGTTTAGATGGTTTGGCCAATTAAATTTGTTAGGTAAATATGGGCTGAGTGTCAAAATATGATTAATTAAAATTCTGACTCATAATAGTTAGTACGATTTATATGGATTTTAAATTAGATGTAGTTTAATCTTATGTAATTATAAAATGCATTATGATGGGCCAAATTGTAGGTAACTAACATATTTGCGAGAACTTTCAAAGATTCATATTGATTACAAGTTTTTCTTTAGAGTAGTAGAAATGAAACTATTCATTTCATTGTGATGAGAGATAACATCATGAGGAAACCTATTCTACATATAGGTAATGGTCAGTATATCCGAAACTTTATAGAATTACAACCTGTTAGTACCAACTAGTGGGGTCCCAACTGGTGAACCATGGACTATCATATAGGTCCCCTTTTTCTATCCTAAAATTGACAATTGTGCAGCGTATTGCGTATTAGCTATTTATGTAATAAGACAAAATAAAGCGGCTGTAGCCGAGTGGGTAAGACCTCTGACTTCGTATAAGAAAGGTCCTAGGTTCGAATCCCGACTCTGGCATGTACCAATGAATGAAATTTCAATGTGTTTTTCATTTACGTACATAATTTACAATCGCTAACGGTGAGGGAAAACATCGTGAGGAAATCTGCCTATCCTTCAAAATAGGTAATAGTCAGAGCTAATATACGGCGATATGGTTCACTACCTCTCACGTTGGGTGCTGTCTATCTAGTGATACGCGGGCTTCGAATGACCCATATCTAACATGCCTTCAAAATTTCGGAGATGGGCATTCAAGCCTTGATAAAAACCCCGCGACTACCCCGCCATGATAAAAAGGGAGTGTGTATACACAAGTCGTGAAGCGTATGTATGTATATATGTAAATAAGATATCTAGTCTGTAAACATATCTTAACTTAGTACTTAGATGTATTATCGAGTATTCTGCGTCGTAGTAATAGTTTTAACAATTCAAATCGTCAATGATCGGATGACTATTTGCACCTCTTTATCAGATATCGATACTGTCATTGATAAACTATACGCAGTGTGAAAAAACCAGAAGAATGATCTCGAAGCTTATCTATTGATAGAAAATTTTGAGATAAATTTCATAGTTCTTTTGTGTTCTCAAGTGTTAAGACTGTACGACTGAAGTGCTAAAATGATAGCCTCAGCTTTGGTTCTGTCAATATTGGTAGGCCTATGTGCCTCCCAGTCTGGTGAACCCACGGTGCAGATTAGCCAGGGCTTGGTCATAGGTTCCACGGCCTCAGATGGTGACTATTTTGAGTTCCATGGCATCCCTTATGCCGATTCCACCGCTGGAAGTAACCGATTCAAAGTAAGTTTAATAATCTTATTTTTCTTTCCTCAATTAAAAATATTCAACTCTGAACGCGTATATATTATTCATTTTCAAATGTATATCATTGTACATAAATATTTAAAACTGATATCAAACTATTGTAGTTCAGATACATACATATACATGTTTATCGTTATAAAGAAAAGTTTATATTATCTGTTTAATAACGAATAGCTTGTGTAAATAATTATTTAATTCATTTAATGTCAATTATGGATTATGTTTTAAAATTTCCAGGCCCCATCTGCACCTCCAGTATTCACAGACACCTTCATAGCGAATCGAAGAGGAATAAGATGTGTCAGACCCTTAAGTGTCGGATACGAAGGAACCGAAGATTGCCTAGTTGTCAATGTATACACACCATCATTAACTGGTACAGGAGATTTACCAGTTATGGTCTGGGTAAAAGGAAACGAATTCGACAAAAGTATCCAAGATAATGACATGTCCTTCAGGCATATAGTGGAACGAGGTATTGTCGTGGTTGAATTGAATTACAGAGAATCAATTCTCGGCTTCCTCTGCCTTGGAACTGAAACTGCGCCTGGAAATGCTGGTCTGAAGGATATCATAGCTGGTCTGAGATGGGTTCAGGAGAATATCGCACAGTTCGGTGGAAACCCTGAAAGTGTCACTTTATTTGGCCATGGCACAGCCGCGGGCGCCGTAGACTTAGTCACCTTATCTCCGTTGTCGAGTGGCTTGATACACCGCGCTATTGCGCAAAGCGGAAACTCATTATCTCCTTGGTCTGTCACTCGAGATCCCACCAGGTACGCTGTGACGGTCGCTCAAGCGTTAGGTCACGTCATAACTGACATCGACCAACTGTCAGATATATTTGTAAGGACCAGTGTAAGTGCACTAATGGCTGTAGTCAACGACTTGGAATTGACTGATAACTCGCTAGCTTTCTCACCTTGTATTGAGAATGAGAATTTGGAAGGTGATGAAAAGTTCTTGATAAGGTCTCCTCATACGTTAATAGCTGAAGGAGATTACAATAGAGTGCCTTTCATATTAGGGTACGTAGAAAACGAAGGAACTATAAGAGTGGAGGAAGCCTTAGAGTCTGATTGGTTAGAAAGAATGGACGCTGCTTTTGAGGAGTTTCTACCAGTTGACTTGCGCTTCGCCACTGATGCACAACGAAGTAACATAGCTAACGATGTCAAACAGTACTACTTTGGTGAACAATCGGTGGACTTGACTACGATTGGTGAATATGTGAGGTATCAAGGTGATACTCTAATAGAAATATCCGCTATACGAGAAGCGAGACTCAGGGCTGCTACCTCACCCAATACCTACTTGTATCAGTTTTCGTATGAGGGTCAACTAGGGGAAGCATTCAGCAGTTCTTTGAGCGTTGTTGGGGCTGGTCATAGGGAAGAATTGGCCTATCTCTTTGACTTTGGATTAACGGGAGAAGTGAATGAAATGGATACAACTGTGAGAAATGTCCTCATTGATAGATGGACTAACTTTGCTATTTCGGGGTGAGTATATTTTAAAATGTTTGTTTTAAGGTACTGTAATCTATATGTATTTAGAAAATTGCTGATAAGAAAATATGAAAACAATAACCTTTTTTTAATTTACTGTTAACTATTAAATTGTATACTAAGTGAGGCAAAGTCAGTTTTCCACCTGGGTCAGGTTTTTGTAGTTTTGTGTATTTCTAGGTAATTCCACGACTATTTCACAAAACCGACAATAACGTATTACATTTTTTGTATTTCAGTGAACCTACAACTGATTTATCAACAACCAATTGGCAACCGGTAACAACTGACAGCTTGAACGTGCTAATAATTCGTAATGACTTGGAAGGCGCCACTGAGAACGCTAACACAAACATCGACATCGCCTTAGTAGACCCCAGACCAGAAGCCTTAGCATTTTGGGACGTCATTTATTCTGATTACTTCTATGACGCTGAAGGTATTTGGGCCTTGAATGATAGAAATGAGGAAGATAGTGAAGAAGTTGATGAAACTACTACTGTAGCTCCTAACACTGAACCTACAGAAGAAAATGTAGAAGTATCAACTATCGCTCCGGAAGTAGAGACTGTGGAACCAGAAGAGATTGAAACTCTCGAACCTGAAGATGGCGAAGAATTCGTAACAGGGTCAGCACCTAACATGGTTGCCTATACGTCTCTATTCTTAGGTTTATATGCAATAGTTAACTATTTTCATTTAAGCCAACTTATGCCGTAATTTCCTAGATTAAGCTTAGTTTTTAGTTAAGTTTAAAGTTTACGATAAGTCGAAGAATTAGTTTTATATTAGACTTTTTTGTCTTGCAGAGATTTTTTTGGGTAATTTCTGACAAGATAACTTTATTGTCAACTTGTGTTACGATTGCACGTAAGTATTTCTGTAATATATAGAAATATTTACCGTGCACAGTGATAATTTCTAGAGAATAGACTTGTGGTCCTTAATTATAAACTGACTAAGAGCACATTAACGACTTTTAAACAAAAACCATGAGAGAAATTTAGGACCACAATCTTCTTAAGAGATGACGACATAGCAACATTGGCATTTAGTTCACAACTTTCCGTGTCAAAATATATTTTTTTTAAAGTGTAAACAGCGAGTATTATGATTATTTCTGATATGTAAAAAACTAAATATAAATAAATTATAGATTAAGACCATAACGGATTTTTATTAACCCGTTTTGTGCATTTTTTCTAACTTATTATGTATATTTATTAGTATTTATAGATTTTATAGGAACAGTACTATAAACGGCGATACGGTTCATTACCTATTACTTTGGGTGCTGTCTATCTAGTGAAACGAGAGCTTCAAGTGACCCATGCCTAACATGCATTAAAAATTTCAGAGATTGCAGGCAAGCCTCTGACTACACAGCCACAATCAAAAAGGGACTGTGTACACACAAGTCGAGAAGTGTATGTTATTTTATAGGAACTACAGGATAGGCGTCAACATCATACGCATTAAACAAATAGATAAATTATTATATTTAGACAAAATCCCTTAACTGTTTAACCTTAAATTATACAAGTTTAGTACAAGTATGTAAAGTGTATAAAGTTGGAAAAATATTCATACCCCTATTTCTTAATAACATAGAACATACATACATGTATATTCACGTCCTCTACTCCCTTTCAGGGTGGACAGAACCTTGGAGACGATAACATGGCCAATATCACTTTTTAGTACGAATAATGAGGTTGTGATGTTATATGGAACATTGGTGAAAGATTGCTACCCATTCGCCCAATATAGACACCTCTTACGACATGCCAGGAAGAACGGCAGCTAGTTTGCATTCTTTTGTGTCCCATTCTTTCATGTACTATACATAAAAAAGAAATCTAAGTCTCTCACTAAGACGTAAAGACAAAAAAATCAAACGCATTTCAACCATTAACCCTTGCGAGGTAGTCAGAGATTCAGGTATCCATCTCCGCTATTGCGAAGGTAGTAATTCCATGGACACCTCGAACCCACGTGTTCAGATAGTCAGTACTCAATGTGACAGGTAAGCCATGTCGCCATTTACAAGCATTAATTATTACCCGTTCGGCAAACAGGTAGGTTTCCTCACGATGTTTTCCCTCACCGTAGCATTTATGTACAACTAAAGTATCAGTATTTCTTTATTTCAGTACTAATATAGGTTCTGCCAGCTTCTCAAGTAATGTTGCCATGTCGCCATTTACAAGCACTAACTAACGTAACCTATTCTTAGGTATTCAGTCTCACATTAGGTTCTCGGGTATGAAAGGCTTTGAGGCAAAGGTCTTGCGTGTTGACTGATGATGTATGCGGACTAAGAAAGGTCACGATGCCTGTATCAGCCTGCTCGGAGCAAGGTCGGCTCAACGCGTGTTTACCTAAGCCCCAGAACACTTTATAAGCTCTATCTTACACGTCATGATTTTTTTCCTTTGTGGAAAGGCAGTGGAGTAAAGTCAGATTGCAACCTTCATTGAACTGGTGCTTAAGACTTTTAATGTATTAGCACAATCGTATTTCGTATTATACGTACTGGTACCCACATACAAACATATAATATATACATATATGTGAGTGAAGTGGAAGGGCGGTTACGCAGAACTCGCCTAAAAAGACATATGACAGTCAGATAGATGCTATATTGAAAAAGGGTGACGAGGAGTACATGTAACCGCCGAGTGTGTATGAGAAGATGTATGAGTCAATGAAGCGAAAGTGGTCTGTCAGGATCGGGACTAATGGGGATAAGTGATCTCATCTTACCCCTCTACAGGGAATCAGGCGTGATATGTATGTATGTGTTCGTATTTTAATATCACTTCAGTAATAGTGTGAAGTTGGTAGTGGATTAGCAAGTGTCAATATGCGTAAATAAATATAGAGCTATTATAAAAATGGCTAAAAATTGACCTAGGAGCTATTACATCTCCGAGGTTCTGTTCACTCCGAAAGGGATTAAGGATCGTGAATGTATATGTTTATCAAAACCAAAAAAATCTCTTGTATTCTTTCATCTTCAGTAAATATCTAAACGTATACTGTTTTTTAAGATAAGTACTACTCAAAAAGTAATTCAACTAAAGTTTATGCTAATTAATATGCTGAATTTAATTACCATGTTTATACAAAAACTGATTTTGTTACAGCTACATACCATCATATAGCTATTAAAAGAATTGCATGCAAAGTTAATGTTGCTGCCTAATATGAAATCAGGATTTTACTACTCTACCCTAAATAGAGATTGGCTTGAACACAAAATTACTAGTAAGGTAGTCAGAGGGTTGAATTATCACTTTTATATAAAAGAAGGTTTTATGTAGAGTTAGACTAAAAGTTCTGACGAGACTAATAGTTACTGAATTAAAATAAAAACCAAAGCCAAAATTAAAATCTAAAATATAAACCTCAGGTATTATGTAGATAATGTATTAATTTAATGTATATAATCCAACATACCTACGCTTCACGACTTGTGTAAGCACACTCCCTTTTTTATTGCGTCGAGGTGACAGAAGCTTGCAAGCCCATCTTCGAAATTTCGATGGCATGTTAGGTATGAGCAACTCAAAGCCCACGTTTCTTTAAATATACAGCAACGTATACAAGCACTGGCTTTACCTATCCCGAGGGATAGGCAAGTTTCCTCAATTTGTTTTCTCTCACCGTTAAACATTTTTGTGAATTACTTTCGCTTACAGTGTATTGTTACATATTTTTTAGAATACCTAGCACGGTGCATTATAATATACCTACCAAAAAATATGTACATTTACGAAATACGTCGAATATTACGGTGAGGTAAAAACATCGTGAGGAAACCTACCTGTTCCCAGAACAGGTAATAGTGAGTGCTTGTAAATGGCGACATGGCTGACCACTTGTCACATTGAGTACTAACTCTCTGGTTAACACGTGGGTTTGAGGTGGCCATAGAATTACTACCTTCGCAATTGCGGAGATGGACACCTGAACCTCTGACTACCCCGTAAGGGTTAATGGTCGTGAACGCGTACGTACCTAGCACGGCTGTCTAATGCTATTTGGGACGTAAAACATGCTAACTAGCTGCCGTTCTTCCCCGAATAAGAGACTAGGGATCAGTGGAATCTATTCGGCGATTGACTAGCAACCTGTCACCATTGTTTCATTATGACACCGAAACCCCTATTCATGATATAAAGTGACCTAGGAGATGTTGTGTCTCCGAGGTTCTGTCCATCCTGAAAGGGATTAAAGGACGTGTATCTACATAAATCTATCTATATAAAGAACTGGCGACCCGCTCCGGCTTCACACGGGTATAAAATATATAGCCTACTTCACTATTTAACGGATGTTATTATACATATAAACCTTCCTCTTGAATCACTCTATCTATTAAAAAAACCGCATCAAAATCCGTTGCGTAGTTTCAAAGATTTAAGCATACAAAGGGACGTAGGGACAGAGAAAGCGACTTTGTTTTATACTGTGTAGTGATATGTATATATGTAGATAGAATACCGCATGGTCATTTATCTAATTCCCTAAAACTCGACTGGTTAGCTACATGCACGAAGTATGCAGTAAACTTATGGCGAATGTGCTTAGGGTAAACAATACGCAGATGTTAGTGTTAAGAGCAAGACCTAAGTTTTAGGGGAGTTTATATTTGGACTGCATTGGTAGGGAGTTTTATGTCTTCAGATTAATGGGCCATGGAAATAATAAAATATAATACGATTTAAGGTGGGTTATTTTTGAGTATATACTTATTTACAAGACTGACTGAAATCCTTTTTATGAAACTGTAAGGATTATCGATGATGAGAAGTATTAATGTACACTTGGACCTAGCATTAACTAGTATTGGTGATAATTACCAAAATAAAACTATCATCTATAAATACATACCTTTCACAAGATGGTAAAAAGAAGTCTCCAAAATTCATTAAAACCACTAGTTTGTAGATTTACTTTGCATGAAGAACAGAATAGCATGTATGTGAAGGTAAATAACTGTAAACAAAGAAAAAGAGATGTGTCACCCATTCAAGACATCTATCTCTGCCTATCCCATTAGACAAGAAGAAACATATGAATACCATAAGAATATCTCCAATTTTAATGTATCTCCTATACTAGTACACCAGGGTCCTGCCCTGTAAAGATATTGTGAAAAATTTACTATAGTGTATTCGCGTTAAGAAAATAGTGACGTCATCATTACCCAAACGATTTGACCAATGAGACGTGACAACGAATGTCTGCGATTGGTCAATGTGACTTGTTTTCTCATTTACTCACGTCTCATTGGCCAGTTTAACATCTGATTATCATGACGTCACTATTTACTTAACGCGAATAGCCTATAGTAAATAAATAAACCATGAAGGAACTATCACTAAATATCCATTCACCGCACCACCTCTAGTATCTTAAAAAGTAATCAAACGTCAAATTGACGTCTCGGTGTCATTAAGTCGAGTGACGCGCGAGTAATTAAATCGGTGACTATTAAGAGCGGCTGCGGGAACAGGCAAGCGGAGCACACGTGCTTACCACCAGAATCATGCTTGGTTGGTGGGTTTAGTGGGGATAGGACGTGTTGGTAATAGTGAGTAAATATTATTATTTATAATCGATATGGGTAGGACAGTTTAAAACAAAAATAAATAGGGTTGAAAAAGAAACTGAATGACATTTTTATTACATTAGCTGCAACTATGTGCACAGAAAAATTTTAAAGAGCTTAGTGTTGGAGGTAGGGATGTTTATAATTAGGTGTATTTTTGGTAGCTATAAGGGATATGGGTTTACGAACTGTTACAATTGTTCCATCTTAATGTGATCACAACACCAATAGAAGTTCTATTGGTGTTGTGATCACATTGACATAAGGGTTAAGTACGTTTAAATCTCCGAGGTTCTCAAAAGTACAATGTATAAAAATGTATATTACTTTATATGTATATTCAAATCCTTATAACACTCTTATTGTTTCTACTTAGCACAAGTGTGTGTTTGCAATTCTCATCAGATATAATAATTTGCAGTTATCAACATATGATATCACAACCCCAACATTCATGCTAATAAGTGACCAAGGAGCTGTTTTCATGTCTCCAAGGTTCTTTCCACCCCGAACGGGATCAAAAGACATGAAGAATATGTATGCTATCAACATAAACCGTTCATATATTGTTTAAATTCCAATGTCTTATCCCCGTATAACCATCACTCACCTCAGCTCGCAGGCGCCCGTGTTGGGGCCATGTGGTGCAGCTTCCGCCGAGCCCTCCGCTCAAAGATCGCCTCGGAGGGACGAACATACCTGGCAAATGCTAACAAACTCAGTTTTAATATACATACTGGTACATCACTACATAGTATATAACATCTTCCATATATTTTTTTAATAATATTTAGGACATTATTACACTAATTGAACTAGCCCCTTGATAAGTTCATTACGACTTGTGTTAAGGGTACAAGCCAACGTATATTTAAGAAATATATACTTATTATCTATATATTCTATAGATAAATACTTATATAGTATATATAATCAACAACCAGACTGGAAAGCAGAAGAAAAGCGTAGTTCTTAACTCTGCCTCCACCGGGAATCAAACCCGGGAACTCACGATTAGCGTTCAAGTGCTCAGCCAATCGCGCCACGGAGGTCGTTAAAATCATTTATACCTTACAAACTGGGTAGATAAATTCTCAGTGTTATAACATCATCTAAGTAACATTTAGTAGTTTGAATCACTACACAGTATAAAACAAAGTCGCTTTCTCTGTCCCTATGTCCCTTTGTATGCTTATCTTTGAAACTACGCAAAGGATTTTGATGCGGTTTTTTGTAATAGATAGAGTGATTCAAGAGGAAGGTTTATATGTATAGTAACATCCATTAAGTAGTGAAGTAGGCTATTTTTATACCCGTGCGAAGTCGGAGCGGGTCGCTAGTAGATATATAATATGCATTCGAGTACTAAAGTAACGGTTTGAAAGAAGATGTAGTGACTAAGATTGATAAGAGCATGCTTCGATGGTTTGGACATGTTATGCGGATGAATGATAGCAGATTGACAAAAGGAATATATATGAGTGAAGTGGAAGGGCAGTTACGTAGGGCCCGCCTAATAAGACATATAACAATCTGATAGATGCTATATTGAAAAGGGTGAGGTTAGGAGTACCTATAACCGCCGAGTGTGTATGAGAAGATGTATGAGTGTCAATGAAGCGAAAGTGGTCTGTTAGGATCGGGACAAATGGGGTTCTGTTATCTCTGCCTACCCCTCTACAGGGAATCAGGCGTGATGTGTATGTATATAATATATAGTCTAGTACTGACGTATAGGCTTCGTTAGAGAAGTCCTAAAGTCATAGACAGGGACTATCAATTGCCACCTTAAATGGGTGATTCATCTATCTTGTCTCACTCATACTTATATTCTCATAGATACTCTTTTATTCTTCTCTCTACGTACTACCGTCTAAATAATATTGTCTCCAATTTAAATATGTTCCCAATACTAGTATTGAAGCAGGTAAAATATAGTATTCATATTTACATAAGTATGTTTGAATACATAGAAAAAGTGGAACAAATTCAGGACGTAGGCTCTATGACACGTGAGACACAAAACTTGCGATTAAGTTAGTAAACTTCAGGAATCGGTAAAGGGTCACCTGACCTTACCTGACAGTCCAAAACTTAACATATATATTTGTCTTATCTTACAATATATTGAGTCTTAATTACAATACGATCTCCACACTTTATACACTGCTATGTTTACGGGTTACATATTTCAAAACCTTTCATAATACATTTCATCAATTTGTGGTAAGGGATACAGATGTTCAAGTATTGAAAATAACAACCAGCCTATCGACCATACAAACTCGATAAACATCCTGCCATTTCACAGCGATAATACAGTATATAAATATTATTATAAAATAAGTCTTGTTATAGTTTTATTGGTGTCCAGTAAACTTCTGTGGGTTTCATGCGTCCCTGTTTTTAAAAAAATTTCAATTAAGCTCCTAAGTCGCCATTTATTTACAAACTAATTGACAACCTCCGTGGCGCGATAGGTTAGCTGCCTGAACGCTAATTGTGAGTGTTCGATTCCCGGTGGAGACAGAGTTAAGAACTACGTTTATCTACTGCTTTCCAGACTGGTCGTTGATTATATATGCTGTATGTATTTATCTATATATAATATGTATATATTTCTTAAATTTACGTCTACATGTACCCTTAACACAAGTCTTAAGTACTTACCAAGGTGCTAGTTCAATTGGTGTAATAATGTCAAATTATTATTATTAAATATTACAAATCAATCTTAATACAAGATCCACTGACACTGCAGAATAAAACCAAACCAAAAAGCAGACAATACACCAGAATCGAAATCTAATAATCTCGAACCACGAGTGTCAGAAAGTTCGCTCCTGAATTATAAAAGCAACGAGGTGTAACATTCGACAGTGCTTTTAGATAAATGAACATATCGCCTTCTGTACGAACGGTTTTGATGGGTTGTATTTCCGAGTGGAGTTTGAGTAATTGCAGGTATTCTCGGCTCATAAGACATGGAAGTGATGTGCTTTGGACGATCAGGGTTGGATAGACAGCATATACAGCCTTCAGTTATTTACATGTACATTATATAGACAAACTAGCGACCCGCTCCGGCTTCGCACTTCTGGCTATTTAATGGATGTCATTATACGTATAAACCTTCCTCTTGAATCACTCTATCTACTAAAAAAAAACTGCATCAAAATCCGTTTCAAAGATTATAGCATACAAAGGGACATAGGGACAGAGAAAGCGAATTTGTTTTATACTATGTAGTGAAGACAAACACGTTCATGACCATTAACCCTATAGAAGTTCAGGTTTCCATCTCCGCAATTGCGAAGGCAGTAATTCTATGGCCACCTCGAACCCACGGGTTGACCAGATAGTCAGTACTCAATGTGACAGGTGGTAAGCCATGTCGCCATTTACAAGCACTAACTATTACCTGTTCGGGGAACCTCACGATGTTTTCCCTCACCATAGTATGAGTTTTGTAGTTATTTATGTTACATGTACATCCTCGTAGACCAAAGACAAACGCGATCACGACCATTAACCCTTGCAGGGTATTCAGAATTTCAGGTGTCCATCTCCGTAATTGCGAAGGTAGTAGTAGTGTAATATAGTACATAATATATACATATTGTTTAAGTTAAATGTTCACACATTTGGTATACATACACTCTACTCTCAACGTCACATATTATTTAGTAATTAAAAAACAAAAGAAGAATTTTACGTATATATCGTGTCACTTCACAGTGATAGGCAAAGATTGCGAATTCCTATGTCCTTGAAATATTTAAAATAAAAAATAAAATTCTTTCTATAGTAGTCAAACATACATATATATATATTTCTCAAATATATCAAAAATAATATAAGATCTTTAAATGCTTTTTTTAGATCACATCATCTTTATCAGGTGGCGAATAAGTAAACACATCACGACAGTTAAGCTTTTCTGGTTAGACAGAGACTTGAGTGACACCGTGATAATTGGTGAGGCGTCGTTTATAGTTACTGACCTATCCAATGCGTAGATTGATTTCCTACTGATTTTCCTTACAGAATATTGCTAAATATACCTCAACTAAGTACATCAATCAGAAGGCACAAGAATCACAACTAATTGAATACCAAATACTCGTACATCGATCAAGTATTGTTTGAACTTTGTTACTTTGAAACTTTGCTAACCTTTGCACAATACATGCATCACTCCATTCTATTCTATTCAATGTAGACAGTAGTAGGACCTACTATAGAAACATAACATCTTCTTATTAAGAAGGCATACTGTTGTCACATTACTAGTCTTTGACATTTTCATTTAACTGTAGTCTCCTTATCACATTCTCAAACTAAATAATACGTTCAACATATACATTCACGTCATTTAATCCCTTTGGGATAGACAGAACCTCAAAAACGTGATGGTATCTCCAAGGTCACTTTTGAACTTGAATATATAATAATATTTTTTAATAAAGAATAAATCATCAAACTATGCTACTAACTATGTACTAAAAAGAAAGAAAACTCTTTATTCACTACATTTACAAAAACACAAAAACGGAAAAAATAAATGTAAGTATAGAAAACCGTTGATGCAGTGAAAAGGTGCTGCCTTAGTATACGATGTAGCTAGGCTGCATCACTGGTCCTCCGGCAGCACCCGATTCTGAGAGCAAACTATGCGTAGTCTAGTAAATAATTCAAAAATAGAATTACTTTACCGACTCATTTTATTTATTTTATGTTTTAACGGGAAGCGTTGGAAATTTCTCTAATTAGATAGATTACTAATTGGCATTGTTCTACTAAAGAGAGTTAGTTAAGTATTACGGAAAAGTTTCTGTACCAAGTATCTAGGAAATTAACTAGGATATACTCGTCGGTATTGCTATTGATACAGTAATTACCAATTTCAAAACATAGAGCAAAGAGAAACAATTGAATTCTTTACAGAATTAGCTAAAATATAATTGTGAGGAAAACAATTTTATATGTTGAATAAATTATTTGTAAAAAGCATTATGACGGTTAACCTGCTTAAAAGTTGACATTTTTAGCCCCATTAAATTGTCTCAATATAGTTAGATGTAGCAAACCTGCTACTAATTAGCAGACTTAGTTAGACTTTTGAAGTCACCGAATTATTTGTTCGAAAAAAATACTAACGGACACTCCTTTAATTTTAGTGATAGGGCAAAACACATACACTATAAACTTTTGTATGTACATACTTTCTTAATTTAGGTTATGTTAAAAAATAAAAACTTTTGTCTTGCGTCTCCGCTAAAATTTGACCAAAATCAAAGATCCAAGAGTGAAACTTGGAGACAACTTGCCCCAAATTAGTTGACTTTGTGGGGTCATAATCAAAAATAGTGTTCGTCCCAGATAGCTTTCTAGTGCATTCAGTTACATATCAGTGCCAGATCCAGTCTAAATCCAGGCAGACTTAACACCGGAGGCCGCTCAATTTTCATTAATAAACCACCAGGTTAAATGGCTTTCCGTGTTCCCCACTAATATAATTGTAACTTTGAGTGCAGTTATTCTAGCCGGGGTTACAATTCGCTGAATTTCATTTTTGAATCCACTTTGCCTGTTCGAGTTTTGAAATGAATTAATTATATTAATTCGAAGTTTAATATGACGAGCTCTTCATTTGCATGTGAAGGCAGCTCTTTGGAAGTGAGGATCCTCTTTAAGGGCTTCCTTTTTAATTAGGCTCGGCGATTATGAGGTGGTATTTTTAATCGGTATTGGGAAGTGGGAACAGAAATTAAAGTATAGATATATTCGTGGGTGTAATTAGTTTACTTTTAACAATCAATTCATCAATTTATTTACAGAAGACATTTAGTTGTTGTATATTTTTTGATTAGTCTCGATCTACTGCTGTGTGCTAGTTACCACTAACTAACTAAATAAGTGAAATATTCGTTTAAAATGAAGTAACTAATTCCGCGTCTACTGGGAACTGTGTACTGTTTTGATAAAACGTATTCTGTCAGACCTTTTCATTCCTGCTTTGATACTCGAATTTAATGTGATTGTTATATAAAATTCAAAAGAATAATTAGATACATATTTTGATAAGAGTACCGAATATATACGAGTACTATTATAATCACCTAATTAGCTCTACATACATTGTATACAAAATAATTGCCAAACAACTCATCGTTTCTACATCCAATTCCAACAGCCATAAACCTCTAAAGTTATTCCGACAACGTTCGCGTATCGATTGACATTGGTGAGCAGGAAAAGCACCAATCGATCGAGGACGAACCCCAGCTGACCTTGTTAACACATTTCTCATTCTAACTTAACCCGTGTTCACAAAACACCAAAATAAAAGGGCATTAGGTCTTAGGGTCAGCCGCCACCATTCTAGGAGGCTGTTTTATTAATTGCCTCGCCGACTGACAGCCGCTGTCAGGCAGGGGCAACTGTCAGCGACGTCCAACATGTCAGGCAAGCGCTGAATAAAATATGGCGAGAATAGCTCTCTCACTTTGGAGATAAGTGAATAATGTATCCCACTCAATGACGCCTGCAGGCTAACTGGAAATTGTTGCATGTTTAAAACTACTTCCTTTTTCGACGCTGGCACGTACGCGTTGGTAGCAGACAGTGATATTGTTTTGAGAAGAATGTACGCTTTTATATATTATTTTTATATTTATACTGTAGAAATTTAGATTTGAATAAAACTTTGCCAACTATATTTTTTCCTTACATGTCACGTGTGACGATTAAGTGACTAAGCGTTTTACAGCCTTTATCATTATTTACTATTCTCGAAGTTGTTGCGATTTTATTGACGGTATGATGACATTAATGTGACATACTCGTTACTAGCTTTTATTCCAATAGCCCGTGTTTAACTTCAGTCCCTTCGTAGTCTCTTACAACATGCAACAACGGCCTCTAGTTTGCTATATAATAATAATATTTGGACATTATTACACCAATTGAACCAGCCCCTTGGTAAGTTCATTTAAGACTTGTGTTAAGAATACTAGTCAACGTATATTTAAGAAATGTATACATATTATATATAGATAAATACATATATAGCATATATAATCAACGACCAGACTTAACTCTGCCTCCACTGGGAATCGAACCCGGGACCTCACGATTAGCGTTCAGGTGTCTAACCGAACGCGCCACGGAGGTCGTCAAAAGTAGTTTATACATATATAGCAAACTAGCACGAGAAGTCCCAACCAACACTATAGTACAATATACGTAAAGGACACATAAAACAATAAACTAAAGAAAAGTAATTAATCTCTCTATCTGTTTGTAAGCCTCCACCGACCTGCGGTCACAACCTTTCATTAGCCAATGCACAAACAAAAACGGTCCATTAAACAAAGCATAGCGAAATAAAAGCTCACGAGCACTGCATCAAAAAGTGACTAATCCGAGATGTTACACGTGGCACTGTGTTGGTTCACAGTAGGGGAAATGCTTTATTTTACCAGGAAGGAATACTTTCTTACTATGTCTACTAGGAAAGAAGAAAGAAAGAAAATACTGTATTCCTTATTTAAAGACAGTCCTTGTACAATAAAACGGTTGTAAAATAGGTGAATAAGAGACAGAAATGAGATTTTCTTATTGTAGATATTGGACCTAGTTTAAAAACAGATATTGTGTAAGTATATTAATTAATAAGTATTTATAGTTGTTTTATTTGTTATTGTTGAACATGTGTCACTAATAATTGTAATAATACACCTTAATTCTGATTATAATATGTCTAATACATGCCAAAATAAGCAAATACTACTTCTTATTTTTATTCTATAGTGTTATTTATTATGTTGTTTATTTATATTCTATAATGTTATTACACCATTAATAACGATTACGTTCACTATTATTTTATAGTATGTTCGCGTTAAAAAAATAGTGACGTCATGATATTCAGAGGTTAAACTGGCCTATGAGACGTGAGTAAACGAGAAAACAAGTCACATTGACCAATTGCAGACAACCGTTGTAACGTCTCATTGGTCAAATCGTGGGGACTGGATGACGTCACTATTTTCTTAACGCGAACGTACTATAGTAGTTATTATATTTTTTATATCGTCACCCCCATTAATTATATATAAATTTAACCTTTATATTATTATAAAACTAAATCCAACCTACATATGTATGTACCTATACGTTCCAGACTATCCCAAGTCATGTTTTAAGACAATATATTTGTTATGAGTCACACCATACTTAATCAAGAGACTAAAGTTGAGTCAGAAAGTGTACACATGCTGAAATCTCACAAGATGTGTATGACTTAGTCATTACATCCTCTGCCAAACTGTATCTTTCTCATTAATTTATCATCTCACATATTAACGTACTTAAATCCCTTTTTGGGCTTATAAATATCATTCACATTAATAATTACTACGATTCCCCCACGTCAGTAAATACTTAGATTTGAATGATATGTCTTTTAAGCCATCTTGAGCATTACTGTAAGAAATCTAAGTGCATTATAAGAACTATGGTCAATATTATGCTAACCCAGAACCCAACAGATTCAATCTATCGCTACTGCTTTAACCTTCTTCTTTTACATAAGTTAGCGACCTATGGAATCAATCTATACCCTCATTCCTTTCTTAAACATACAGCAAAGAAAGGTAGTTAGTTAGCATTCTGACTATATGTCTTATTAGGCCGGCCCCTACATAACTGCCCTTCCACTTCACTCATATATATTCCGTTTGTCAATCTACTATCATTCATCCACATAACATGTCCAAACCATCGTAGCATGCTCTTTTCAATCTTAGTCACTACATCTTCTTTCAAACCTAAATTATTCACCTAAAATGTGTTATTCCTAATGTGAGATGTCTCCATATTAAATCCTTAGCGAGAAATGTGCTCAGACGCAGGTGACGTCATCACCGGAAGTGGCTGAAAGACGAGGGGAAAGTAGTTTTTTGTTTTTGAAATATGAGATATTGAAAGTGAAATTAGTGGGGAATCTCAAGAGGGAATATTTGGTGGTTAACTTTATGAATACAGTAGTATAAAGGTTTTAAAGAAGTCAATGTTTGGATCAGTAAGGGTGGATTTCCACTAGAAATGGCCTGGCGTCTCTTGCTATAAATTTATAATCACTAGTGGAGATCTGATTTCTTAGATGCATGCCCGTTTTAGGATGTCCATGTAGTCACTGAGTAAAATAAGAGAAATTGTGTAGTCATATTAGTCCTTCATAGGTTTCAGGGATAGGGTGATAGTAATACCATTCTAAAACAAATATTCTCTAATATTTATCTGTTTGGCAATATTGACGAATTTAATAAAATAATCTTGTAAATTTTGATTGTTGTGCCCTTTTATAAAGATATTCAGCTTTACGCAAAGAAATATTTCTACTTCTAGTTTCTATTACAGAAACAAACAATTCAATAGTTTCTGTAGATATATCAACTCATTGCCACTTAACCTTTAGCTACACCCTTACAACTTTTCCATCAATAATAATAAGTAATATTTTTAAAGTCTGTAAATAATGTAAAACGAAATCTATGGGACCATGGACTAGCAAACTCTCACTACCGTTCCCTCAAACATCACAGTCCTGATAAAAAGTGACCTAGGAGATTTTACTCTCACTCCAAGGTATCACCCGAAAGCACGTGAATACGAGTTTATGTTTAAGAAGTCTTGAACTAAATTTCGAGCCCATTTTCAGTTGCCTGAAAGCACCGTTGCCCGGTGCATGGGGTTGATGACCTGAGGCGTTTTTTGTCGCTCACCGGCTGCGCTCGCTTCCTGCTTTAAAGGGACGGACCAGAAGGTTAGCTTAGGTATGTTTGAAATGGGGTTTTGGGTAATCTGTAGTGGTTAGTAAAAAACATAATATTATTTATTTATTTAACTCTTTATTGTACACATAACACTTAAACAATATACACATTAGTGATGGAAAAGTTAATTGTTATGCACAATTGGCGGCCTTATTGCTAAAGCAATTTCTACTGCTGTAATTAATTTAATTTCTAATATCATTTACTGCTGTTATATGTAGTTTATGTTAGGTTAGTGGAATGGTACGTTGTTCTTTTATATTATGTAAAAGTATTAAATGTGAGTGATGATTAAAATAACTTGAAGGTTTTGTGTCGTGATACTGATGATTAGGGAAACATTGATCGATGACGAATAATTTTTGAAAACTTCAACTCTATAATCGAAAGATGAAAGGCTAAAAAAGAATTAAAAAATAATAATTCAATGATTGAAATGTACCTACTGTATATTATGATTGAAAGAAATGCGAAACTCTATGATTGGCAATTCAGTAAGCAAACAGTGCTTTTTGCATAAAACAATACTGATAATATACATACATGTATGGCACGAAAAGGCAAAATCAACGATGTTGTTTAACAGTTCTGATTGTGAATTTTTTTATTTGAAATAAGTGCTCACTCACTTCAGAACTTTATTTAGAAAAAGTTATAGTCAATTACAGTTATAAAGAACCAAACCTCTACAATTATATAAAAAATCGACACTCAGCTATCCTTCTGCCCAATTCAAATGCCAGCGCATCCTGTGTCACATATTGTCTGTTTTTGTCGGAAACCGCGTTATGGGGATCTCCAGTGGGATTTCGTGGCTCACTGAAATCCTGGTTCCTGTATTCGATTGGTTGATGGGGATGTTAGTGGTTTGTGTCAGAATAATCAAGTTGCTTAGACGTTGTTTAATGTAGTGATGAATATTATCATCTTGAGCATTGTCACTAGATAGTCATGAGTGTATCTTTAGTATTGAGGATAACGTAGTTAATAGAATAACGTAATAATTAGATAGAAAATATCAATTTCTATGAAATTCTATGAATTTCTATGTACATTTTCGTAATAAAAAATAAATTTATGAAATGCGTTGAATACTACGGTGAGGGAAAACATCGTTAGGAAACCTAGTTGTTTCCCAAACAGGTCATAGTTAGTGCTCGTAAATGGCGACATGGCTTACCTGTCACATTGAGTACTGACTATCTGGTCAACACGTGGGTTCGAGGTGGCCATAGATTTACTACCTTCGCAATTGCGGAGATGGACACCTGAACCTCTGACTACCCCGCAAGGGTTAGTGGTCGTGAACGCGTTTGTTTTGTGTTTTGTTTTAGAAAATATTAACCACTTAAAGTGTCAACAGAGGTCCAAGTCTAATACGTTATAGCACAATCGTAGTTCAATATTACTTCAGTAATATTGTGAACGTGTTGGGTTAGCAAAAGGCGAAATTTGTTACTTTGATATTCCGCGAACAAGTTCATTTTTTCATAAGTGATACTGAACTGATATTTCGCAAAAGGCATTAGTGAACTTGGGTTTTGGGTCCTCTAGTGTTCCGTGACATATGCCTTTTCCTAAGACTTGAGACTTTATAATGAATCTTTAATGTTCACATCATTATCATAGAAATATTTCACAATTAAATAATATAAGGCTGACCGTAAAATTAAAATTATGAAAATATTGTAACTTGCAAAAACTTCATAATCGTGGACACTATAATGTAATAGATAACCATACTAATGTAATTACTTATTTCGCAGGGACATACAGAGCCACACTCCTTTTCTCCATCAAATTGTTACATCAAATTATCCGTTTTGTTTCTGTCGTCGTTGGTTTTGTCTTCGTAAATAAACTGAATTTATTTTTTTTATTTTTAAATATGATTTCCCCCCCCCCCCCCCCCCCCCCTAAAAACTATATCGTTCTCCGTGATACACTCTCTACTCTTTGAACACAGGCGTATATATATGTATACATGAACTATAATTGAAGAATGGAGATATGAGCTTTGTAATTTGGTTTAATAACCGTGATAGTTCCGGCTGTAACCGGCTTGACATCAAAGGGCAGACGCCATTTCACGCTCCTGACACGAAGCTTAAAATTGACTGTTTACAGCTTCTGAGTAGTTTTAGTGAAGGACTAGTAAATAGATAAAGGTTTAATGAGTGTGTATAATTATGTCACAAAATAATAGGCAAGGTGATTTATAAGGATATACATATATTAAACGAACAAAACAGATACAAACTTCCATTAGAAAAAAAATGAGATATGTTATACAACAAAATGTCAGTGTTCAAACTTTTCAGTGATATGTTGATTAAATTCAATACAGATTTTTAATTTATTTTTCAAATTAATTAAATTAAATTAATCATTATAGAGCATATTTTGAAATATTAAGCCTATTTTTCAAGCTATAGTTACTTAAGTATAGTACGTAATTGCACGTAGTCAGTTAAGGCAATGAATTTATGACACCTAAGTTAATTGGCTTGTAATGGATTGTACATATAAATAACACATAAAATAAATATATTACTTCTACACTGCGGTGTTTTTGACTTATTAACTTTGTTGAAATTTACATTTATACATTAATGTCCTTTGATTTCTTTCGGGTAAGACGGTGACATAAAAACATCTCCTTGGTCACTTTTAAGCATAAATATTGATGTTCTGATGTCACATGGAATACAACAATAGTAACAGGTCCTTTTTCTCCTATTCGTCCTTGGATATATGAGAACGGCAGCTAGGCATTCTTTTTACGTCCCAGACTAACACGGGACAAAAAATCTTAATTAAGAGAGTAAGAATCCTAATAAAATTACATTAACATCACTTAATATAGCAGCTCATTTACCCAATGAATTCTCCCAACCTCTCCCGCTCGCTTCCCTGTATGTAACAGATCAGCTCAGGCCGAGTGCAATAAGCCTCTCAGCACAGCCCTAATTGAAATGGACAGATCAGGCCAGACCGAAATATACTTCTGAGTGCAGTCTACCCCCTCCCAGTTTGGGGGGGACCCACCTTAGTCCCGGAATCAACTGTCACTGCAAACTCCTATTTGACAGAACATCCGCTATATTTACGCCCTCATAACTTAACGCTCTGCTCTGCAACCTTAATGCAATGAGAGGGAACGGAGATTTTAGCCTATCTGAATTTATCATAAATATTAGTTCTTAGCAACGTACATACATACATATCACGCCTGATTCCATGTAGGCAGAGATTACGGATCCCCATTTGTCCCGATCCTGACAGACCACTTTCGCTTCATTGACACTCATACATCTTCTCATACAACATTCTTAGCAACGTGTTTTCGATTTATCAATTTAATAAGTATCAATATGCCTGTGAGTGACCACTGCAAACATCAACGTCTTTTCAAGGTTACGCAATTAGGTGCGATCCTTCGTAGGCCTCGTTCAGCTACTATCAACCTTTTTTAGGTTATTAGTCTACCTGGCGGTCTCATATTCTGCAAGGAAATAACCATAGTATGTGTTCGATATTTGTGATACTGAGACATCCTAGTTAAATTCATAGCATTGAAGCACATTTAAAGAGTCGAACCTTAGCTAAGTCCGCGTCATTGAAGTGCCAGACCAACATATCAGTTTTGCTACGAACAGCGCTCGCCTTTCAAAGCGTTCTCGGGCCAAACGCAGCTGAATCTGCGAAGCGCCACGCCCCCAGCGTAAAGAGCGACGCGAAGGGAATCCCGCACAAATCAATGTATAAATAATCACTTCGCAATGCGTCCAAAATACGCGGTGCCCATACTACGGGATATTTCCGGAGGGTGTTCCCCGAAACGTCAGACGGACGCAATTTCAGCGCCTCCTATTTATAAGCAGTCTATGTATAAATTCACTAAAAGTTAACACACAACAAGAGCACACGTAACGAATATAAACACGGGAAAGCCTCTATTAATACACGACCGAGTGACTTTGCAACCGAAAATAATAGTCTAATTGTGAAAAGCTGATGGGTGAGGCATTGGGCTAAAGTTAGGATGCACGGCGAGCCAGGTGACGGAGACCAGAGCGATCTGGTGACGGCACTGCTCGTGGACATGGACTCAGTATTGGGTGTATTAGATTCCTTCCTTGGGTGATAAGCACCTTGGAAAGTTAGATATTACTTTTAAAGGTCATTGTACGTTTGAACAGGCAGCGATGCTACAGGTTTTTAATTAAAAAGGACGTATTTTATTTAAACATAGCATATCACTAATCGGTAAGCAAAACAACTAGTTAGATCGGTAAGCAATCTTTTTATAAAAAAATTCTTTTCCTTCTGAGATTTCCGTTAAATACAATTTTGTACTAACACCTATTTTATCGCCTGAATAATTTTATATTACATGCAAATTCATATATTACATGGAATGAAATATATCTAGAAAGTTCTTTTCAATTATTATTCATTACAATCAATCGAAACATTAGCTTAAAACATCCAGTCGCAAGTTAAACCCCGTTTCATTCAAAACAAATTTCTGTAAAGAAAATTTCAGGCACTCATTACAAAAATTACACATTACTGTTTTTAAGGACACCGATAAACCCATCCACTTTCAGACTTATAAAGTATGATTAATGCGAGAATGTCACTCACAGAAACTATTGTTCACCGATTCAGTACGGTGGAAACGCGTGGGCTCATTTCCCAGTGTTTTGGGGAAACTCCGAACAATTATTTGTCTACGTCAAACCTCACGTGACGTTCAATGGGCGCATAAATACACATAGATATGCTTACCTGTGAACTGAATGACGTTTGCCTACTGCGTTCCTGGTATATTTGTGGTGAAGTGAAGGATTGGTGAAGGTTGATTAGTTGCTTGTGGGTTATATTTACAATATTAGTTATATTAGTACAATAAGCCTTAGATTTTTCGTAAGTTAGTATTACTTTTCGTTATTGAGATTTTAGGGTATACTAATTATGGGACACTGTTAATTTAGCTTGGACATTTTTTTTATGTATTTTTTTTTTTGTTTTTGCAACCGTAATTCTAAGCTAGGTCAACTTACGATATTCATAACTACGATTAAATTGAACAACTATTTGTGCTTAGTGTGATGAATTTAACTTAAGTATTCTATTACACTCAAACAAAAACCCCTAAGTTCACACACATACATACACATCACGTCTGATTCCGCTATAGAGGGCTAGGCAGAGATCACAGATCCTGACAAACCATTTTCGCTACATTGACCATCATACACCTTGTCATACACACTCGGCGGTTATAGTCATACATCTAAGTTTAGTGCAGTAAAAAGGTATTAAAGGTATATGTATACGAATCCTTAGAACTAAATTCCATAAGGTCTGAAGCAACGCATTGTTCTCAAAACTAACGGAGCGAGCAAAGCTTTTACAGCGGAAACATGAACATTGGTGTTAGACGTAAGTTCAACTCGATTCGGAAAGAAATCCGAGTCAAGAGCGAGTCGGGCCTAAAAATATTTCCTTTCTGAAGTCTTAGTATTAATTATCTCCTTAGAGGTCGATAACAAATATTATAGAAATGATATAGCCATGTAGATAATTCGTTAATTTAATATTCTTAGGATATTTACGATTTCTATTCATTTTTTTATTATAAAAAAGGACTTATCCGATGATGAGTGCCTCGAAACCAACATGGCTGAAATGTCGAGTATTTTCGTCGGGTCTTTATTATTAACCCGACGTGACCAAGGCTGCTGTAACGTAGCAGAAACGTCGGGTTAATAAAGCTAACTTTATTATATAAAAACTTATACGATAAGTCCCGTTAGTTAATCATGAGTATAAATCGCGAATCTCTTATCTCTCCATAATCCATAACACACACAGTTACACCAAACATCCATACCAATAACAAACAATGCTATTCTAAGCTACATTCTGGAAATCTACAGGTACAGTATGAGCCTATAAGTAATTCAGGGGCTTCGAAGTCGCGAGTGCAACCTGTCCAAGCTGCAACTGTCTCGAACATCGGCTATTTGTGGAAGACGAGCTTTGGGCTGGAGCTTACGGGCTGAGGGATATTATTATGGTGTGTTGTACAAGAAAACGGGACTTATCACGTATATTTTATAAACAAAGAATCACCTTTGCTACCCGACGTTTCAGCCATGGTCACGGGTCAACTCACTCAAAATATACTTAATAAGTCTTCCGTTTTCTTGTAAAATGAATAAAAATTGTGAGTCTCTCAAAACTATTATGATATTGCTGTATTTGTCTCTTGGAAGCCGAAGAAGAATTTCCTTTCGTTGTGAAAGAAAGAACAATGAATCAACTTTATCAGTGCACGTAAACGACAACAAGAATTCCATGAATTGCGATATACATAACCATTTCTGTTTTGGGGAATAGTCTTATGACTATTACTGACTATGTAGTCATAGATACTCAAGATACTGTAACCGTGTAGCAGATTTATATTTTACTTTTTGTGTCACGTAGTAAAATACTTATTTCAGAAGTCTATTTGATTATTGAAATCAATGACCATTATATAATTTTGGCAATGTAACGAACTTTTCACAATCACACTCATATTCGTACAAGTGTTAACATTGTATGCATAATATAAAAAAATACTTTAGGAATTATTCCACATATTTAATCCGATATTTACAAACAGAAACTAACAATGTATTTTCAATCACTGACTCACAAGGAACCGGTACATATTTCACGAATTGTTAAATACTTCTAAAGACAAAGTTCCCTTGTCTGCTGCGCTGTATCAAGATGTCTTTGTTTTGCCGGGATGTTCATCCTGAAATTTTCATTGTTTATTGGGCTTTCCGCTGTTCGGTTTGCTATAATAAATTTTGATGTAGATAGCAAAAATAGCATAATAATCCTTTCAAGGCAGTTAGAGGTGTAATTGACCACCATTGATATTACGAAGGTATTTGGTTGATTGCGGAGATGGATACCTGAACCTCTGACTATCCCGCATGGGTTAATGATCGTGAACGCGTTTGTCTTTGTATTTGGTTATCCAAATCTCGCAAAAGTAAAAAGCTTAATTCGTTTTTCAGGTAGGTATTATTTAGCACTTTTACAATTCACATACGCTGATACATACTAGGTCTTATTAATTTTTTTAATTGATATTATGCATTGATTATTAATAAAATTGAATAGTGGTAACAAAGGCATCGATCTATTACCTAGTTTGTACTGAATACCGTTACACAAATGCATAGATCTTAATATTAGTGCTTAGTTAAGTATTAAGTCAAACGTAAAAAGTAATGAATCCATAATGACTGACAGACAGTTACCATTTTTCTATCCGAATCGATAATAAAAACTTATCGATAGACTTGTAAAATCAATCAATTTATAATCGATAAAAAAGGTATCGATAATCCATTATGTCACCTTGATTCAAACAAAAACACGCACATAATGAAGTAAGTATAGAAAATTGATTTTTCATTCTTCTTGAGGATTACGAAAGACATTTTGTTTGTGCCAATGAACTGTGTGCAAAAAGCATCTACACGTGCCCGTACACGCGTTTTAAATTATTTCGGCTTTGTCATCATTCTGTGATTTCGGTGTCTCATACAACAAATGGAGCGAATTAAAATGTTCATTTTTGCTTCATAGGAAAATATAAACGTTCCTTAAATTTCATACCCCTATTAGTCCCTGAATATTCCTAAATAGAATGTTATCTACCTTTCTTTTTCTTTTAGGTACATTTTGTACAAAGAAAATAGGAAAAATGGGTGAATATAACATTACAGTAATGACCAAAATGATAATAATTCAACAATGTTTTACATAATTATATTCTCTTGTAAGGATTAGATAGTGCTTATACTCGTATGTAAGTATTTCCTTATTATTTTTCAATTGTTTATAGTAAATGATTTAGAGCCATACTTAAATATACAAGAAGGTACATCATTCAATAGGTAATGATTCTATGATTAACCGTTACAATACAGAAAAAAGAGCCCCGAACTAAAGTAACTTAAAATCGAATCGCGCTACATTAAGGAAAAATATGGGGTGTTAATTTTATGGAGTCACGCGTGAATAGTTGAAAAATTTAACGTCTGTTTACAAACGCTGAGCGCATATAGTGAGACATTATTTTATCTTTCAACTACATAAACGGATCATTAAAACCGCTTTCACAGTCTGTTTACGTCTCTTTATGGTTTGGATACGACAATAAAAGGAAAAAACACGTGTTTAATAGTAATTTGGACATAGATTACTAAAATTTCGAGTAGAACATGGTACATGTATCTATTACGCAATAATTAATACCGATTGACTATACACAGATGTTTCAGGATACTATATCATATTAAAACGACTAATTAAAGGCAAAAAAATACAGCGGCTGTGTTCTTTTGAGAAACAAACAGTTCTAGTTCGATGGTCGAAGTTATTCAATTCCATTCATTATTTGAGTGAACATTGTGCGTGAAGATGTGACGATGATTTTTGTAGAAATTGCTGAGAAAATATACCTAATCCTAAACAGAGGTTACCCTGGTCAACGTAGACTAAGATTGCTTAAAGATGTTGTCAGTGACCTCGGTGTTTGATACTAAAGTGACTGATATTCTTAAGGTATAAGTACCCTGATGCTTATGCGCAACGCAAAGACACTGGTAAAATTTACTTACCGATGTTTTGAAAAGTAATTTTGTACTTAATCTCTCTTAATCTGTGCATTATTACAATTTTTAAAGTCTAGTTCTATACACAACTATCGACGACTTACGAAAAGACTAACACTATGCCATAAATCATTGTATAAACGAGAAAAGATCCCATGCTTTGGTATTTTAACGGGATACACTTCTCAATCATCAATCGTTGGCCCCCTTCCAACTCTACCTTAGTACCAACAGCCCCTCAACAAAAATTCTCATTAAAACCGTCTCGAATGAACTCGTTCCAAACTCAAAACATCCGCGTCTCGACATTATTTTCCTTGGACGCGCGTTTTGCTTCATATCTTTCCGTCTTCCACTTTCTTCATGTTAACGAGAGAGAGGGAGTGAGCTCGGACGGGAAACGCGGGGAAATGCGGGGTGTGAAGGGTGCAGGGGGAGGGTAAAGCGAGCGGACGCCGCCCGAAAATAGATCGCACGTGCCCCCGTGATCAAGCGCATTCAAAATGGCGACTGCGTACACAGGCACGCACACAATAGAGCCGCGAGATTTTCAACCGTAATCTGTGGAGAAAATGTATAGTCAAGATGTTGTAGATTGAGCTTAGAATTATACTAGAATATGTAGGTACGATTGAGTATAACTTTAAGGCGGTTAAATCTCAGTACCATGTAGAGTAATGATGACACAAAAAGATGTAAGATTGTAAAGAAATTCAGGGCGGTAAAAGCTGAGTAACACGTAGAATATGTACTTTTCATTCAGTAGTTCTATATAGAGGAAATGCAGAGGTCACTGATTACTACAAATTTAGATCCTTGGGTCCTTTTGACGAAATTTAGTGTTACGGCGGAATTGCCTCACGAAACTTATTAAATCTAAGCCTAATATTTGCTGAGAACATATCTTTTATTTTCAAACTTACCTAGTAACTCTTTCGCCGTGGTCGTATTTGACAGCAACGGTAGATCCTATAATATTGAAATATTATATATTATTTCAGCACGTTATAAGTGTTATTTTTTGTGGAATTTCCCGCAAAAAGCCATATTTTACAAAGAATATTAATTGTAAAAAAACATGTATTTTTATTATTACGGCAATCGCGAGAGCGGAAATATTTTTCCATATTATGTTTTAAATATTAGTCACAGCCTGGGGTGATTATTTCATGATTCAGACAGGAAATAAAAACGACTAGACTGTCAAGTCTGTTCCATTTAAGATGACAGTTTTACTACTCACGGACTTGATTATGTCTAAAAATAAATATAATAAAACTATCATAATCTTTTATGTTAAAAAAGCTAGGGCTTTACAGTGAAATGCCATTTTGAATCGCGAAGTGCCATGAATTTAATACATACATACATATACATTCACTGGTCACTTATTAGCATGAATATCGAGGTTTTTATGTCATATGGAACATTGGTGACAGGTTGCTAGCCTATCGCTTAATAGAATTCACATACCTCTCGTCCTTTAGTCGCCTATTACGATATGGTGAGAAGAACGTCAGCTAGTTAGCATTCTTTTTAGGTCCCAGCTAGCACGGAACAATTTAATCTTTCTAGAAATACAAAACCATTCTTTCTATCCACGTAAGTAATGGGATGACAACCTTTCAACTACGTGGAATACTTCCTTTGACCGTTGATCAGAATTTGCTAGAAAAGCTTGTTCTGAATAGAAGATCCATTTGTTGATGAATTTGGGGCTTGAGTTCGTTTGTATCTTTAACTCATGTACCTACATATGCTTAGATCTATCTTGCTTTATTACATACATAAACATCACACCTGATGTATAGACCTGGGTACGCAGAGATCACGGATCTGTCCCGATCCTAACCAACCACTTTCGTTTCATTGACGATCATACACCTTATCCATCCTCCTTGGCGTTTATAAGTACTTCTAAAACTATCTAAAATATATTTATCAAGTTCTATATAATCTAAAAAGGTACTTCTAAAATCACCCTTTTTCAATATGTCGTCTATCTGACTGTCTTATATCCTATTGCTGTATTAGAGAGCAAAATATGCTGTATTATTATAATGATTGTAAATATTTATATATGTATTTATCTATCTATAATAAGTATACATTTCTTAAATATACGTTGACTAGTACCCTTAACACAAGTCTTAAATGTACTTACCTAGGGGCTAGTTCAATTGGTGTAATTATGTCCAAATATTATAATTATTATTTAATGTTTATGTTGTTCATTAGTGTTTACTTAAATCATGATCAAGAGTAACAATTTTATTGTAAATGACCAATGTTATTCGATAGATAATCTCTGCCTACCCCTCTTTAAAGGACGTCTAATGTATATAAGATAGCTATAATAAATATTATGTATACGAATGAAAGACAAGAAAGGAAATTGTGAATCATAGATTGTATCAAGATATCTGACAGCTCCTTTTTTTCTTTTTTATTCTCTGTTCTGTTCTCGACATCCAAATTGATATAAATTACGATTCTGTGACTAACATACATACATACCTACGAAAGACTAAAGTGGCACATACATCCTGTGGAACCAAAAACGTTTATGATAACCATAAATTATCCCAAGCTCTCTATTAATATAAAAAGTTTATTCAAGCCATAGTAGTTCAATAATGTTCCATAACACATGTTGATTGTTTGTCACTTTGTGTGATTCATGATTCGTAATCCAATTCGATTAGAGCTTTTTATTACGTAGGAGTTATAGAGATGTTCATATTAGGATTTATTATCACTACTACTATAACAGTCAGATAGACGCTATATTGAAAAAGGGTGACGTTAGGAGTACCTATAACCGCCGAGTGTGTATGAGAAGATGTATGAGTGTCAATGAAGCCAAAGTGGTCTGTCAGAATCGGGACAAATGGGGATTCGTGATCTCTGCCTACCCCTCTACAGGGAATCAGGCGTGATGTGTATGTATGTATGTACTACTACTAGCTTTTTACTAAATAAAATTTCACTTACCATACAACACGTGAGTTAGTAAATAGTATTATTACTTATTCTTTTGATTATTTGTACTTATAACTTAGCTAAGACTAAGGAATTACTGAGTATGAATGCAGTATTTACATGTTAATGAATTTAAAGTTTTCCAGGAACAGGTATAATTGGGGACCGATCTCTACATATATAATCAACGACAAGACTGGAAGCAGAAGAAAAGCGTAGTTCTTAACTCTGCCTACACCGGGAATCGAATCTAGCGTTCTGGTGGTTAACCGTTTGCACCACGGAGGTCATCAAATACGTATGTTTATCTATATTTTTAAAGATTTTATACCTCATCAACGACATATAAACTAACTACAGTGAAACAAAATAATGAAACTTCAATTCGTAGTCAACTACGAACCGTCATTCCTTTGAACCAACAATAAAACTTTTCCAACATACCAATACTTGTACTGTTACATATAACATATTTATATGTATGTATATGTATCCACGTAGGTACATAGACGCTGCGTGTGCGCATGTCTTGGGGCACGAGTCGTGAGCAGCTAAATATAGCGACGCCTCCCGCGTAGGGCGGACACAGACACTGGCGGCGTGGAGTGGACTAGGGTTTAAGTTTCGGATATATTACATACGTCCTCTCAAACGTCCAGTTACCTATAAAAGGAATTAAGAATGAAGTTTGTGAGGCATCCAGATTCTTTTCATAGGTAACAGCTTTTTAGTTGGCAAAAGTGTTTCTGTTACCTCTGTTCTGTGTTCTGTTGTCATATTTCAAAGAACTATGAAGTTATAACCAATCCGTGACACTTCGGTATTCTCGACCTACAGAGGGCCGTAACGTTTAAAAACATACACTTTCACCTCCTGTAATAGATTTCGGGTTAAATAGAACCTTAAAGACACGGTAATGTATCGCATCCAGCATTAAGTTTGCGTTTATGATGACATAATGAACATTACTTATAACAGGTTAGTAGCCCATTTTCGAATTAATTCCATTAAACCTTAGTCCCTGAGTCACCTCTTATGACATTCCGGGAAAACCGGCAGCTAGTTAGCATTCTTTTTACGTTATGTATGTCTGGTTCTGTTCACACCGAAAGGAATTGAGGACGTGAATGTATATGTTAGTTTCTACATACAGGCAGCTGTGTAAAGGTATCTCCACACGTCCGTTATTCCGGCTGAAAACTGAAACCACTTGGCCGGAGTCTCATTAGTTGTTGTGGATTTTTTCTCACTTAACACACGCAGCCCCGACAGTGTGGCACGGGCTTTATGGCGGCAGATGCACGCTTATCTAATGCACGCGCCTTTAATCCCTCGAGAGGTAGGCAGACATGATATGCATAGCTACTAATACATACACATCACGCCTGATTCCCTGATGCCCTGTAGAGGGGTAGGCAGAGATCACGGATCCCCATTTGTCCCGAGCCTGACAGACCACTTTCGCTTCATTGACATTCATACATCTTCTCATACACTCTCGGCGGTTATAGGTACACCTAACGTCACCTGTTTTCAATATAGCGTCTATCTGACTCTTATATGTCTTATTAGGCCGGCCCATACGTAACCGCCCTTCCACTTCACTTAAATATATTCCTTTTGTCAATCTGCTATCATTCATCCGCATAAATTGTCCAAACCATTGAAGCATGCTCTTTTCAATCTTAGTCAGATCTTTTTAATACATAAGTAGATGATATATGAATTGACGACAGTACAACCATTTTGGGGTATGGTAGTTGAGTGAGTTTTGTTATGGTTTTAGGTCACGTGAAACCTACTTTATAAGTGATAATAAATATCTAAAGTGACAGATGGTAAACCTTGTCGCTGTATACAGATACAATATGGCTTAGTAAGAGAAATGGGCAGGTTTCCTCACGATGTTTTCTTTCACCGAAATCAACAGCAAATTTAGATAGTCACCCATTGTTGCTTAACTTAGAATGACAACCGGTGTATGAAATGTACGTCTATATTTACCGAGGAGATAAGCAGATTTAATTGTACATTATTTCAGTCCCACTGTCATCCACTGGTGAACATATGCCTCCCCTAAAGTACGCAGCAACGATAGCTCCAGATTTTTCCTCCCCTTATGAAGACCAGCAATCCTAACCAGTTTTATACTTTTACACATCTACTAGTACTGATGTTCTTTTGGGATGTACATAATTTATTAATAGCATCTTATAGAACACAAGGTCAAAAGGTCTATCACTCAATATTTCATCGAAAATTTTTTGGTTACCTATTTCAATATGTAGACAAGAAGTCAATTGTTATACACCGTAATCATTTTAATTGTCAATAACTTTAAGACTTCATATGTTTTTAATGTTGTATAATATACAGCTTTGTCTACACCATATAGTACCACGGAAGTAAATATACTTCCGTGGTAAATATACTAAGATTAATCTCACTCAACCAACAGAATCTACAAAACCGTTAACTTTTCCAAGAACTGTCCGAAAATCTCAAAAGAATGGGAGCTTAATCTCTGCCTACCTGCAAAGGGAAGTTGTCGTGATATGTCTATGAAAGAAAAGACTTTCAATTTGGGAGGAATCTTTGAGTGGGCCGACCTCCCGGAGCGCGGACCAATTATTCAATACTTGTGATCTTACAGGGGTAGACAGAAGGCAATATGTTAGACCTATTTTGTTACCTACATACACATCACGCCTGATTCCCTGTAGAGGGGTAGGCAGAGATCACGGATCCCCATTTGTCCCGATCCTGACAGACCAGTGCTTCATTGACATTCATACATCTTCTCATACACTCTCGGCGGTTATAGGTACACCTAACGTCACCTATAACCGCCTATTATAACCTATTTTGTTGTATGTTCATATATATAGCGGTTGTAGCCCAGTGGGTAAAACCTCTGACTTCTTATGAGAAAGTTCCTAGGTTCGAATCCCGGCTCTGGCATGTACCAATGAATGAAATTTAAATGAGTTTTTCATTAGCGTACATAATTTACAGTTGCTAACGGTAAAGGAAAATATCGTGAGGAAACCTGCCTATGCATATGAAATAACGAATTCCTGTATACGGCGATATCACATTCCGGTATCACATTAGGTGATGTCTATTTAGTGAAACGCGGGCTTTGAGTGGCTTACACTTAACATGCCTTCAAAATTTCGGAGATGGGGACTCAAGCTTCTGACTACCCCGCCACAGTAAACAAGGGAGTAACTGTAGTGTGATACACATGTTGTGAAGAGTACGATGACGATGAATTTAGTCCTGTGTGGATATAATCTCTATATTATAACATCACATCGATAAAAAAATTATCATCCAATAAACTCAAAATATAATTGACCCCTAGTCCCTTAATCGCCTTTTACAACAAGCTCTAAAACCTCACCGCGGAAGTCCGTTTAAGTTAAAACACTTGGTCAAGTAATAAAACAATGGCTTAAGCAAATGTATCACGTTTTGCCACATTTCGTTTTTTAAAAAAAGGAGTTGTACCATTTGAGATTGCAGCTGTTTTCGCCATGTGACGTTTTGCGGAACAATTATTTTTTGATTGCTTACACGGGTTAAGGGTCGGTTTTGAGTGTTGCGTTTCTGTGTTTTTTATTGTTAATATTGTTGTTAAAATAGCGTGAAGAAAAGGTTGTAAGTTGGTTAAAATATTAGGGTATTTTAATTGGTTGTAAATGCAATGATGATTTAGTACATGTATTACAATAATGTGCAGAATATAGTAACGTGTGTACGTTGTATATATGTTTAAAAATAACATAGAAATATGTTATGTGTGTGATGATTTGGGATTAGAGTAATATGTAACCAGCTGTCTATCTTCTCGGGTAGGCTCTTAATTAGATGTATATGGAGAAGTATTAGCCAATGTTAATTCATGATAAATTGCAGATAAAATATAAACATACAAAGTATGCTAGTACGTGATGAGTTTCTATGATCTGTATTATTTATTACTAACATATACTTAAATAACTTTTATAATTTTATACCATGAGTAGTTAAAAATTATATAAAAAATGAATATTTCAGATAATAGAATAGATCATATCTCATAAACAATGTGTTCAGCCGAGAACAGAACCCGGGATCTTCAATTAACGTCAAAAAACGAGCTCCTCTTCTCACCGACGTCATCAAAGCGCTGGTAAATAGTCTCTGACGTCAATGGCATAGACGTCGGATTTATTATTCCAGAACTATGCTGATTTGCTAATCGGGGACTTTAAAAGATTGTAACTAGTTGCTATGTACTATAGCCAGCAGGTCTTAAGATATTGTTAACTGTAATTTTGAAAGATGATGTTTCAGATTGGAGCGTTCATGAAATTATTTCGTGTGTTCTATGTCACTCAATTATTAGACTTTTAAGGTATCTTGCATGGTTTAATGTATGTATTTTATTATTGGGTAAAGTTTCTATTAGGATAGTAATATAATGTGTCTTTTTACGTTAAGTGTATAGATTTAATAATTAAAAAATAAAATCTTAAAATAATTATCAAAACAACAATAACTTTTAATTTAGATACTATTACTTATTATTTAAGTTTCGTTTCGTAATTGTCGTATAAGTCAAAAGTCTACCCTGTACATTATTGTTCTGCGCACGTGTGGAAGTACCACTATCGTTATTTTAAGGAAACCGCACCTTTCGTTTGCATTTACATATGAACAATACTTTAAGGGGTGGACATAACCTCGATATACTAAAAAAAAACTTTTTATTTTATCTTGGTAATACCTTAAGATAAAATAAATTTATGCTATTTTATATATTAGTAAACGAATTATAATTGTATCACTGAATATTCTTCCAGTACTAATCTATTACTTAAATAAAATGGTACCTGTTGACTGTATAACAGTGCATATTATGAGTTCTTCAGTATTTTTGGTTAGGTACCACTATCATCAATTATACTGAATTGTATGCATACTTAGGTGTTATTAAGAACAGCCTGCTTTGCTCTTGGAAATAGTGAACTGCAACTGCAGTGTTATTATTTTAATTGATATAGGCTACATTAAATAATAGTTACTTTCTTGTTTAATGTGGGTGTAATGTAGTAATTGATCTCACACGCAAATCAATGACTATAGGAACTAAATCATCTAATTCCAAGCTGACTCTTCAACTTCTCCTCAATCCACGATGCACCAGTCCATCTTTCAGCGATGGCAATCAAAACAAACGAGGTCTTCGAATAAGACATAAAGTGGCCATAAAACCTACCTCAGTGATTATTGTGAAACCTTTTACGAGTTCCACTTTTCGCTAGAACGATGCGGTTTGGATGGTGCGCTTCAGATCTACGGCCCAAGTCTACTAATGCGTTTTAACACAAACGCAGTTCAATATCAGATCAGTAATAGTGTGAAGTTGGTAGTGGATGACCAAAAGTGTCAAATTTCACAATTGAAATCGGCAAGTGTCAAATTTCGCTTTGTAAATGGCGATTTTTGTCACGTTTGCTAATCTACAACCAACTTCACACTGTTACTGATCTGATATTGAACTGATATTTTGCAGAAAGCATTAGTGGACTAAGGCCCCTGGTGTATGAACTTTGAAGATCCGAAATTTGATATGTGGTACTTAGATGTGCATGTAATGAAGATGTAAGATGGAGTTTGGATCAAGAAAAAAGGAAATGGTTAATAACTGGGTACTGAGTTCACCGATAATATTGAGAACAAATGTAGATAGATGTATGGAACACAGATAAATGTCATAAAATACATATAAAAAATCAAACAGAAAATAACTCAACTGTATATGTTACAAGTCTACAGCATGCTATTATAACTTATCACACGATTTAACAATTATTATAAAATACTTTTTAACTGAGCAAAAATTTTCTATAATTAATTATTGATACTTATGTTTTAGTAATTTCCTGTAATAAATGTTGTAAGAGATTGTAACATGAGTTTAGTCATTATTTAGGCATGTATGAACAATATTGGAGTGATTTCAAAAACTAGTATCTAGACTATACAGATACCTACAGACCTGCATGCCTTAATGTTTTATGTTATATTAAGTGGTTGCTATATGGACCGATGTCCTGAAAAAGGTCGCAGGCAATGGTTGGCTGAGGGCCACGAGTGATCATGTTTTGTGGCGTAACCTTGGAAAGGCCTACGTCCAGCAGTGGACTGACATAGGCTGATTTATAGTAGTTCTTACCTTGCCTACTTTGACAGTACTTTTTCCTAGAAGACATGTAGAATTTCGATAGAGTAAACATACATAAAAAAAATTACACAAAAAAACCATATTTGAGTAGGTTGGTGTTGTTTTCAACAATTCATATGTAATTGAATTGGAATGAACGCACCTATTATTTCTTTGGACTTTAGCCAGCTGGTAATCACAAACAAATTTTTTGTACTGTACTCATTGGTTATAGAAAATTTTCTTGTAGTATTTTCAACAGTAGATACTACATAAGTGTGAACAATAACCCTATGAAAATCCCTTAAAGAAAACTAACAATATGATAGGTAATAAAATAAATATCTACTACATATAGAACACTATATCTGTCTACTCATATCTTCGAAATAGTTCCATCGATGCAGAAGCGAAATGCGTGGGCCGAACTTTCATAATTAAGCCAAATAGATCATTATAATGAAACGAAATGTACGTAGTTGGAGCAGTATGTTCAGTCACACATCGTCTAGACGCGTACGCAAGTCGATCAGCTTGGAAGCCCGCCAGTTTTCCATCTTGGCAAGCGTCCAAAATGGCGAACATGAAAAAAAACATGGCCGCCGCTTTTGCCGCCAATGAGCTTCGGTGGCATGTAACTAAAAAATATCAAAATCGCTGCCCATTCTTCTTGATTTAGTGCACCTGTTTTGTCAATGTTCGGATTTTTATCGAATTTATGGTTAACCATTTGTTAGTTATTATTTATTTGTTTACCCCATGATTTGATGGAAATTAATAAATTGAGATTGAATGAAAGTTATTGCATTTCATCGTAAAAATCATTCGGTTGTTGCTTCAGTTTGTAGTTTAATAGATATAGTAATGAAATGAATTATCTACCTAGTACATTTTTTCATCTTTTAGGATTAACGCAAGCTTTTTGCAAACAAATGTTTAATAAAACAAAATCTGTTGATTGCTAAGTATAATATTAAAGTCTCTACAATTAGAGATGCCTTCTTTAATGTTAATTAATTGCTCTTATGAAACATACAGATTAGCTAATTTATTAATAAGAAATATGCAGTCTGGTAACTAATATTTCAATTAGGTATCTACCTACTATCGAAACAAGCCTACAGTGTGTAGATATGTGAAAACTAGGACTAACTACATCATGAAACAGGAATGATATAATAAACTTTATCTGTAAACATTTATGGTTTACATATAATCATTAAAAGTACCAGTTACTTCACTTCGCGATATTTTGCCAAACAAATACTTCTAACACTTCCTACAATTTAGCTGAATATTTTTTCCAGTTCAAATTACAAAGACAACGCAACTCTGACGCGTCTTGAAGGATACGCCTACGTGATGCTGAAGGAAACTAACAAAAAACAAACCACTCAAAAGTTGGTGTTACGAGAGATTTTACTACCACTATAGTTTTAGGTATATTTTGGCAGGGCCTAGTTACTAAATAGACTCAGCAGTCAGGAAATAAATTATTTGAAATACCTGCCTACGTTAGAGTAAAATAAAATATTGAGTCTAGAAAAATGACACACGAGCTTGAAAAAAAATGAAACAGATATGGTTGTTATAATTTTTTATTCATATAAGATTGTTGTTACAATTTTATCAATGCCTACTAAATCAACCCCTAGCATATTTTTGTGACGGTTATGCTATTTATTGAACTTACATATAAAACATACTAACGCAACACAGTACACTACACGGTAAAGGGGAACATTGACAGTAAAAAATATAATTAGTTTAGTGTCCATACCTTTCCTTCCGTAGATATTTTATTTTACTAATAATATATAATAAACTTATAAATGTATAACTGTAATATAATAATGAAATTCTTAATTAGTATTGGAGTACTGATAGAAAACAAAACTAACAAATATGTAAATAATGGAAAAAAAATACAATGAACTGGTATGCCATACCCTCAGTGCAATTTTAATCAAATTTTTTAATACGTATATACCTACCCAACACACGCCATAACATAAATTACGTTCAAAGCAACAAATTGACATTAAAAGCCGTTAAAACTGAATAGTAAATAATAAAAGTCTACTGATTTTGCACCAATTTCTTGTCACATCTAAATTTGATTCACTGCTCTGTGAAAATGTATTGGGTGCTCGCCAAGACATCTCAATGACTATGAAATTCTAACGACACGTGTTTTTCAGTCGCCATCTTTGAAATATTGCCTTTTTGGAATGTAGAAACATCGAGAGATTTCTTTGCAATCAAATTTGTAATTAATATGAAACCTAAAAGTTCCTAATTAGTTGGTTCTTGTATATTATATTTAATTATAACATTTAAGGAAGAAAGCAATAGGTATACTTTTTTAATGAGAAAAATGATAATTATAATTATGACCATGAAAAGATACAATTATTCAGATTACTAGTATAAGCTAGTAGCTCTATATTCCAGGCAGGTTAGTTATTTAAAACGAAAACCTTTTTGTTATGTTGATTGTTGCGAGTAGGTACATCATTAGTTACATTTAATAGGAAATATACTAGTAGGTTTAATATTATGTTTGTATCACATATCATTCTATACAGAAAAAGGAATTTTCTTTGACGCATTTGAGTCACTACAATATCAGAATCAATTACGTCAAACTTTTTTTCCAAACCTCCTTCGCCAATCTCATTACTATTTCCTTCTTCCGCAAAAGTTCTAAAAAACGCATTAACCAAACCATTTAAACCCTGTTTACACGTTACGCCAAACAATGAGAACTTTTTGTTTGACTCAAACCAAACAGGTCCATAAGACAACCGCCTGTTGCTACTTGGCTCAACGCCAGAATTCCCAGCTCCGATGCGATTCGGCGAACAATGAAAACGGGATCTCGATGCCAACTAATTCGAGTCTTTATCACTGTTGGGGATCTACAGTACCTACCTAGTTACGTACAGACATAGAAAAACTTCGATAGTTTCGGTGTATATACTCTAGAGGGATAAAGATGTAAAAAGTTCAGTAATATACAGTAGAAGCTTAGGCAGAGATTATACATTCCTATCTTTCCCGATTCTGGATAACTACTTTCGCTTCATTAAAACTCACACAGTAATATATTAATATATAGTGGTAGTAAGTGCTTTTAGTTAGAGATTATTAAGACACTGTGAACCTATGTACCTACTCGTATATCAGATAGCAAAATGTGACAGGTATAAGCCATGTTGCTATTGACTATTAAGTTTTCCGGTAATTTTTGGGTATAAGCAATGTTGCCATTGAATATTAAGTTTTCCGGAAATTCAGTAAGTTTCCGCATGATGTTTTTCCTCACAACAATAGAGAAATTATGAAAATTTTATTTCCATTGGTACGAGCTCGGACGGGGATTAAACCATGACCCTTCTGATTTAGAAGCAAACACTTTATCCACTGATCCACACCGCTGTACAATACATTGAAATATATATAAATAAATATGTTCCCTAAATAAGTTTATCTTATTTACATTAATCTAACGCTGGCTTCTAAATTTAACTAATTACTCGTATAGGACAGTGAAATTATTCATACACGAATAAGCCGGTACCTGATGGATTAGTTTTTAGTTTTGCTGTCTAAACCTAACCTAACTGTCTAAACCTAATAGATGTATTAGTACCTATGTCACTGTTTATATCTATCACACATGTTTAATAAAGATATACGTTTGTATAGTATGTATGTAAGATTTAGGAAGTAAATAACCAGCAATAAACCATTTACCTACTACAGCACTAGTCTGTTGAAAGCGATTAAGATGTTCATAATAATATTACATACATACACATCACGCCTGATTCCCTGTAGAGGGGTAGGCATATATCACGGATCCTCATCTGTCCCGATCCTGAAAGACCACTTTCGCTTCATTGACACTCATACACACTCGGTGGTTATAAATACTCCTAACGTCATCCTTTTTCAATATAGCGTAATATTTTTTTAGTAATATTCAATTTTTTAATTACCGACTCACAGATCTAGCTCACGAGAACTATAGGCTCGTGTGTCCATATCTGAAATAAGTAATATCACATATAGTGTGTATAAATAGTGTTATGTCAAAATGTATATATGTAGCAGTGAATAAATGTTTTTCTTTCTTTCTTTCTTTCTTTCTATATACCCCATAATACAATATACCAGACAGCTTGTATATCCATTTAAACAAGCACTGACTATTATCTATTTCGTAGATATACTACGTTTTTTCACAATACTAATAATAATATTTGGACATTACTACACCAATTGAACTAGGCCCTTGGTAAATACATTTAAGACTTGTGTTAAGGGTACTAGTCAACGTATATTTAAGAAATGTATACATATCATATATAGATAAATACATATATAGCATATATAATCAACGACCAGACTGGAATGCAGTAGAAAAGCGTTGTTCTTAACTCTGCCACGACCGGGAATCGAACCCGGGACCCCACGATTAGCGTTCAGATGTCTAACATCGAATACTCTGCCTCACCATATTCACTCATCTGCCCATCCCACACGAGCATAATCATCCTCAATCTGCGTGCCGGGAAGACAGCATAAGTAGGTCGATGGATTGGCAACCCGCCAGTCCGTTAGTCACTGGCCCACAGGAATGGCTAACCCAATACCCGGCTAAAGGTTAACCCGTGCCGCGTCTCGCTTCTGAAAGACGTGCTGTCATTAGGCGTTTGGAAAACAGTTTTTTAAATAGGCTAGGAATTAGTTGTGACGGTGGTGCAGGGGTTAAATTGGAAAAGAATCGATCCTGATAGTGCAATTATAAATATATAAATTATAGATGAATCTATATATTTATAATTTTAACATCCTAATACACTTTCAGGATCGATTACCTATCACGTTGGGTGCTGTCTATCTAGTGATACGCGGGCTTCGAATGACCCATACCTAACATGTCTTCGAAATTTCGGAAATGGGCATTCAAGCCTCTGACTACCCCGCCATAATAAAAAAGGGAGTGTGTATACACAAGTCGTGAAGCGTATGTATGTATTATAGATGAATATGTTAATATCACGGTCAAGTTACAAGCTCTTATTCTTCGATATTATGGAGTCGTATGCCTTGAATATATTCGTAAATATGGCTCTATAACCTATTAAATTCATTACCCTAGAAGAGGAAGAACAGTGGAGCGTATTTTGTATGAATGTTAAATAAAATAAAAGTTCTTTATCTCTTTTCTTTATCTTCTCAAAAATATATCATCTTTATTTCCTTCATTTTTCTCAAAGTAGTCAAGTTTTATATATTAAATTAAATAAGAGTAAAATCTATTCCATAATCATACCATCAACAATCTACAATTACATTTCCTAACCATTATTCATTTAGCTCAATTAAGTATACAAACTATACCTTTTTGTATAGTAACCTCATTATTTTGATGGGCGGGAAAATGCTCCGCCGTGATTGGTCGCTTCCATTCAATACGCGACCGTATATGGAATGCGCAGACGCATATCCAGTTACATGTAGCGAGTAGGAGGGGGGATGTATGGAACTATGTGTATGTATTAAGTAAACAACGCGTATATACACATCACGCCCGTTTCCCTGTAGAGGGGTAGGCAGAGATTATGGATCCCACTGTCCTGATCCTGACAACATAACACAATAGGATATAATAGTTAATATGTTATAGGTATTAAGTATACAACATTTTATACTAGATAGACCGGTCGCCTAGTATGACAGTCAGATAGACGCTATATTGAAAATGATAACGTTAGGAGTACCTTATAACCGCCGAGTGAGCATGAGAAGATGTATGAATATCAATGAAGCGACAGTGGTATGTCAAGATTGGGACAAATGGGAATCCTCTAACCTAACCTGATCTATCTACAGGGAATCGTGATGTGTATGTATGTATACAACACTTTATACTAGATAGTACTTATATGTTAACACGTGTTAGTCAGGGACGTAAAAAGAATGATTAGCTGCCGTTCTTACCGCAATGTTGTATGAGGCGACTAAGGAACTAGGGGTCAATTAAATTAACTAGTTGTAGAGCTGGCAATCTGTCACTAATGTTTACTTTCTTTCTTTTTATCTTGGCATTTTTGGCCGCGAGGCAATTGCCATATACAAGTCCCATTTCCCCAAAAGCGGGGAAACTTATTAAACAACAAAAAACCCGAAAAGTTTTTTTTTTTAATATAGTGAAACAACTATTTTTAAAATTTATTTACACAAAATACACATTATCTACAAAAACACATTATATTCATATATTAAATATTTACATCATTGCTATTGATAAGGGAAGCCCAGGCTTAATGTTAACATTTGTATTGAATTTATGTGTATATGTTATACTTATATAGCCGTACTATGAAACAACAATATTGAAGTATACATGAGTTGTCCTTTACTGGCATATTAAGAGTTACTTTAGTGTGACAAAGACGACAAATCTAGAAAGCTGTATTAAAATACAGTGTGTATTAACTTTTAGTATAAGTGTTTTGAGATTGGACTTTTAATGTAGATACTTATTTTAAGTAAATATCTTAAGTATGAATAACTAATCTACACCATATTAGCTAGAATATACATACATATATTAATATATTCACGCATCTACGTCCCCAACGGGATAGGCAGTCTATCGATAGCCACCTGGAACGATCCTGACAGATCTCTCTTGCTTCACTCACACCCATACACTAAACGAGAATATTAAAAAACAAATAACCAAAAAGACTCATGTTAACATTTAGGGACACCTGAATTGTAAATAGACAAACGCGTTCACGACCACTAGCCCTTGCGGGGTAGTCAGAGGTTCAGGTGTCCATCTCCGCAATTGCGAAGGTAGTAATGCTATGGACATCTCGAACCCTCGTGTTGACCAAATAGTCAGTACTCAATGTGACAGGTGATAAGCCATTTCGCCATAATTTAATGTAAATACTGGTAAATATTAACAAAAAACATTACACATAACAAAATCCCATTTAGAGCCTTTGTTTTTCAATTTCAGGGCGTAAAAATAGTCCAAAATTGTATTACGGTTCACATTTTAATCTTTTACTGAAACATGGAATTCTCTGAAATACTACCATCACGTTTCTGCGTAAATTGAACTGTTTTCAGTATGAGGTCGGGCTTAATCTCTTTCGGAACAAACAAACAAGCTAAACAGTTCAAACCATACATTCACGACCATTATTTACTCTTGCGATGTGGTCAGAGGCTCAAAGTTCCAACACCGAAACTGTGCAGTTATTCAAATGAATGTGAAATAAAATGGTTACACAATCTCGTCAAAACCATCTTGTTGTTAATTATACTTATATATATATATATATATATATATATATATATATATATATATATATATTCACTTTCTGTAATCCCTTTTGGGGTGGACAGTGCCTTGGAGAGACCATAATATCATTTAAGTCACATTCGAGAATGAATATTGGGCTTACAACATTTTTTTTTACCATAGTTATAATTTTATTTACCCCCAGTCCCATAGTCGGTTTCTACTCATTCATTATTTGTGGTAATTGAAAAACGCAGTAGGAATAAGATCTATATCAAATATAGTACTGATTGTGTGCCAAGAATAGTATTTATTTATTTATTTAAAGAAAACAGAAATGAACACAGAAAATTAATACATAAAAACAACAAGTACACTAATAAACTACATAATACATTTGATATACAATTACAACGTGAACTTTTATCAATACCTTTAACGATATACACTACAAGCAACTAACTAACTATTACTACATTAATGATCCAAGTATTTAAGATAACGTACGATTCATCTATCCGCCCAAACCACTATAGTCTTATAGTCTAATCTCCCCATTAAAGCGTGGCTTCTGCCATGAAAGACTTACTTAAGGAGTCAAGAGGTTCACCAAGCCACCAGGTGGCGCCACTTGAGATTTCATACCCAACAAGGCTTTGAAACGCCGTCGGATGTAGTAATATTTAGGACACTATTACACCAATTGAACTAGCCCCTTGGTAAGTTCCATAAGACTTGCCTTAATGGTTCTAGGTGATGTATTTTAAATAAGTATTTAGTAATTATATATAGATAAATACGATTATACATATATAAATATAACATCCTCAATATTCATGGTTAAAGTGACTTTGGACATATCGTCTGCAAGGTTCTGTCCACTAAAGGAATTAGAGGACGTGATTGTATATGTAAGTAAGGGTAGTAGCTTAAAACTTTAAAACAAAAACCTATATTACCAGACTACCTATATATATATATATATATATAACTATATACCTGACGACATCCGTGGCGCGATCGGTTAGACACCTGAACGCTAATCATGAGGTACCGGTTCCCGGTGGAGGCAGAGTTAAGAACTACGCTTTTCTTCTGCTTTCCAGTCTGTTCGTTGATTATATATGCTATATATGTATTTATCTATATATAATATGTATATATTTCTTAAATATACTAACTAGTACCATTAACACAAGTCCTAAACGTACTGACCAAGGGGCTAGTTCAATTGGTGTAACGTCCAAATATTATTATTATATCAAACCATTTGCCTGCGTAAACAAGCACTAACCCCCCTGAAGCCACAAGTGGGTGACAGATAGGTGGAAAACGCACTCACTCGTGTATCGATGTCAATGTTCTGCGGAGCGTGGCAGGCTGTCACCATAAAAAGGTTTCATGGGTCAGTGTTTACATCTTCGCCATTAGCACGGCCACTGGGCGCACAACCTGTGTAGGCTTTATGTATGTGTGTGTGTGTGTGTGTGAGTGTATAGTGTAAAGGTACACACATAATTAATAACTAACGGGACTTATCGCGTAAGTTTTTATATAAGCGGCTGTAGCCCAGTGGGTAAGACCTCGGACTTCTTAAGAGAAAGGTCGTAGGTTCGAATCCCGACTCTGGCATGTACCAATGAATGAAATTTAAATGTGTTTTTCATTTACGTACATAATTTACAGTCGCTAACGGTGAGGGAAAACATCGTGAAGAAAACCTGCCTATCCCTCAGGATAGGTAATAGTCAGTCAGTGCCTATATACGGCGATACGGTTCACTACCTCTCACGTTGGGTGCTGTCTATCAAGTGCTACGCGGGCTTCGAATGACCCATACCTAACATGCCTTCGAAATTTAGGAGATGGGCACTCAAGCCTCTGACTACCCCGCCATTACAATAAAGGGAGTGTGTATACACAAGCGTATGTATGTATGTTATGTAGTTACCCTTATTAACCCATGGCTGCTGCAACGTAGCCGAAACGTCGGGTTAATAAAGGTAACTTTATTATATAAAAACTTACGCGTAAGTTAAGTCCCGTTAGTTATTAATTATGAGTATTAATCGCGAATCACTTAAAACTATAGGTACACACATATTTTGTATGTATGTATATGATATTATATTGTAAAGGTACACATATATATTTTACGGTTATTCTGTTCTTGGTTTCATAAATACATATCAACCTTGTCCTAAACGCTATTTATGTATCTATAGAAAAAAGTGCATGTATGTAAGAGATTCGTTTGTATCTATTACGAGTTAATTTTAACGATTGTAGAGTAAGAGGTATACATTAAAAATTTTAATTAAAAGACTACTGTGCCAGATTTATTTCTAGATATTTTTCATTTGAGCTTATAGCACACTATTCATATGTTAATAACTTTAACTAATTTCCTATAAAACAAAATACTACGTTTTAATTGCAAAATTTTATGTATTTCAAACTCCACTCCGACACCACCTAATCACTACAAATTTCTCCACATGCCATCTAGGTATAATCTATATTTTAATTAGATACTTTTACAATAACCTACCCAAATATTGAACCCAAAAAAACACTACCGCCCTCTCTCGTTTCATCAGGGCAATCTCGCTAATTTTCGCCCAAGGTCCGCGTCTTTACACCTCACTTATCTCTGGTAACAACAAATTGCTACACAAAGCAGTTGACGTCACGAACACCTTTCATCCCCCTCAGATTAAGTACAAAAAAGAGGAACAAACGTTTTGATACCTTAATCTGGTAAGCTTCTTTGCTCGTGTGTATACAGGGCTGAAACAATTTGGATGGTTGTTTATGGATTCTGTTTCAATTTTCCTATTGGGTATTGTTTTTTGTTCGCGGTGGCGGTTCGCGTACCCACGTTTATGTATTTTGTGCTATATTATTACTTAGTCAGATAGACGCTATATTGAAAAAAGGTGACGTTAGGAGTGTATAACCGCCGGGAGTGTATGTGAAGATGTATAAATGTTATTGAAGCGAAAGTGGTATGTCAAGATCGAGACAAATGGGGATTCGTGATCTCTGCCTACCCCTCTACAGGGAATCAGGCGTAATGTGTATGTATGTATGTATATTAATAACATATTTTTTTTATAAAAAATGTTTTTTTTTACTTTCAATAAGTCAATTTATGATCCTTATATTGAATAAAAATATTTTCATTTCATTTTCATTATACTTATGACATACTGAATTTTGGTAAGGTATTGAATGTTTTGTCTTATACTACGTGCTTGTAAGTTTGTTCAATAAAATTCATAGCGCTTAACTTCAGGTAATATAATATCTTTGTAACTTTAATTTCAATTCATATTGGACTGTTCCATTTGTCGAGACTGTCCTTTAAATCGTGGTATAGTAAAAGTTAATATCTTTTATAAAGCAAAAAAATCTAATATTTGAAAATCCTGAATTTTAATAGTTTCAAGAGATTCGCGATTTATACTCATGATTAATAACTAACGGGACTTATCACGTAGGTAATGTGTAGGTCGCGTGTTATTGATAAAAACGTAGCAGTGAGGGTAGTCGGAGGCGAAGAAATATGCATCGCCAGTCTGCCCGTGACCATGGCTGCTGCAACGTAGTCGAAACGTCGGGTTAATAAAGGTAACTTTATTATATAAAAACTTACGCGATAAGTCCCGTTAGTTATTAATCCTGAATTTTAAGTTTCCTCTCTATTACTACAAAATAATATCGAAAGGTACTTACTTATATTTCAATACCATACCAACTTGGATTTACAAAGATTATACTATTAAATCATTAAGCAACATGATTCCAAGAAAGGTTGATATTATCTTATAATCCTATCGTAACCATGGCGACGGCTACCTAAATTATATTGTTGTTTGCCGTCTTTCAAACTCTGTATAGAAGGAAGCTAAGCAATGCTTTTCCTTAAGGAAGATCAATAATTAATCCTTGTGTCGATTCCAAGGTCATATCACCATCTATCAAGGTGAAAAATGATGGATATTTGGTTAAAAGTGGGCTTTGAATGACCAAAAACCTAAACTAAATCTATCACACTCTATAATATCTATTTCACTGGGCAATGACATGTAAGTACATGTAGGATTTAATAACTTACTCAATGTGTTTTTATGAATAAAGCTTAATATTATTATTAGAAATTAAAAAGATTTAGCTCAGAAATGTTTCAGTCAATGTAATAGCTCTTTCATTTATTTAGAATGAAGTTACATGCAGTTATGTTTAATAAGTATATAAAAGATAGCATATAATAAACCATAATACTGTTTTATTACATCAACGTACTCTTGTTTCATACATAAATAGTAATGTACAAATACTATAAAAAAATTAAGGTGCAAAAAACCGACCTACATCTAACTGAGGTTTGATATTGTATAAGTTCGTAATATAATTAAGGTACAATAAGAACCATGTCGGCTGCTCAAGATGCCACGTCATGAAGACCACGACCGCTCTGATAAGAGCGTAACGATTGAGAAGAAGAAATATTCAGAAAATGAAAGTAAAAGAATTTTCAAGAGTGTATGAGAAGATGTATGAATGTCAATGAAGCACTGGTCTGTCAGGATCGGGACAAATGAGGCTCCGTGATCTCTGCCTACCCCTCTACAGGGAATCAGGCGTGATGTGTATGTATGTAAATGTGCAGAATAATGTCGAATAGAACTCATACAGATCAAATTGGAGACATTCTTCTCAAGGCAGGTGTACGTAGTGAAGAACAGAAGAGCGTGTAGAAGGTAAATGGGAGTGAGTGAAGCAATAGAGATTTGTCAGGATCGTTCAAGGTGTATATGCGTGAATATATGTATGTATTTATGGAAATGGCTGGCAGTTATCTATTAATATAAATAATTTGATCAAAAATATAATAAAATTATTTATTTTATTTATGCAGCAACATTGATTAGTACGTTTGATGCTAAACTTATGAAATTTTATACGCTATTTGATAGATATTCATTTCATAGCATCATTATACCACAAGGAAATAATGGAAAACATAAAAAATCATTGAGCACTACGTTGAAACATATTTAACACGGCTTTTTTTAACCTTGTTCAATTTTCGTGAAGAATTAAATATTTAGAGTCATTAAGTTCAGAGGAAAATGCGTTCTATCACTCAGTAAATTGATTGAGTACCTGGAGAAGTACTGTGGGTGGCGTAGGCCGGTTGCCATGACAACGCCCACGCGTGAAGCCTCCCTTCCCCACTGCTCAGCATTGACCCGGCAAACCTTGACCTCACCAGCTGATCGACCGCCGCGAGCCAAAAGCGACCCTAACACAACCCCACAAGATTCACTTTCTAACTCCACACGCGGAATCAAACTTCGAATGACGTAAACAAATTCCCTCCGTCTTGTTTCCGCACACCACGGCACGGCAAGTTAGACAAAGACACGCGACAAACACTGTTTATTATTTATTCTCCGTGACACTTCCGTAAATCACGGTGGAAATGATATCGATGTGATGCTTTACCTCACTGTATGAGAATAAGGCTACTCTAACACACAACATTATCACTAAACAAATAAACTACCCTATTTTAAGCACTTTATTAATACCAATAAGATTGCGTAACAAAAAGGTAGGTTGAAAAAAGGTTAGTATATCTAGGTATCAAACTTTAGCCTGAGTAAAACTGTTATAGAGGTACGTCTTAGCTGGCGTTCCTCCGCACATTGCCACGGCGACTCTGGTCGGCATGATCCGTGTATTTTCGACTCCACTAAATCTGGATGCTGAGTTTTTTCCAATGTTAAGTATAGATTTTATAATTATAAACAGGGCGAGAATAGCACTCTATGTTTAGCACGAAGAAGTATGAGTACCGTTTTAGCTGCGATGCTTTTGGTAGGTGCTCTTGACCTGATGCTGACCAAGGTGGGAATGCCATTCATAAATGATTGCCACGTGATTATGTACTATTTCGACACTGGTTCAGAGGATTTATGTGTATGATTGTATGTATGAACGCCATTAAAGAGATAGAGATTTGTTAAGATCGAGGCAAATGGGATACGTGATGTCTGCCTTACCCTCTATAAGGAAACAGGCGTAGTGTGTATGTATCTATGGTTCTGGGGGTTACTGCCATGATTTGACAAGTTTGTGTTTAAGAGCCTTTGGGTTTGCAAACGAAAAACTGTGAGTTCAAAGTAGGTTTCATTGTCTCTTGTATATGCATATATTGTATACTAGCATTATAACGTGTCAGCATTTTGTGATGTATGTATCTAAGTTAGTTCTGAGCGACGATATGGCGAGTTCTGTCTTATTTTATAAGTAATAGACATTAATTGTACTACGACGCGACCACTGAAATGAATTATATTGTTCTGAGTTCTATCTCTGTATCTCTTACATTGTTACGCTACTTCAAAGTTGTAAAGGCAGTTAAAAATAGAAGATATCTTACAAAGGGATTAAAGAATTTCTGTAGTGTAATTAAGCCTTCTATGACTGTTCAATTTATTTAAGTACGCTACAGTAATTACAAGAGAGTTAATGATATATTATTATTTGTTATAAGGAACATTGCCAACATATTGCGTCATATTTGATACATCATAGTATCATTTAAATATACGTATTTTTCTCTTATGTGTACGCAGCGTGAAGAATATAAGAGCATGTATGAGATGTATTAAATGTATTAATGGGCGTGTTTGAAGTAAGGGAGATATGTCAGGATCGTTCCATGTAGCGATCAATAGTCTCTGCAAATCCTGTTAGACGTAGATGCGTGAATATATGAATATATGTATCTATGTAAATATACTTAGAATCGTGAGACATGTCTGTGTACTATAAACGTTTGAATAAAATGTCTATGCTACGAATAAAGTCTACGTTTCCGACTACGAAGTAACAAAAGCCTTGGCAAGGATATAATTATTTGTTATTTGTGTAGCAACACCCCAATTGAAATGTTTGGACAGGCTAATTATAGAAACGTCAAGAAAGTAATTTGTTTCATTCATTCTTTTGAAATTCTATGACGCTGTTGAATCCCCGTTGGAACTTTAGCGGGGTGAGGAAATCTTCAGTATTCTAATGTTTTTGTGATGAAATTCCACTCGGGGAATTTTATTTGCTCAATTTTTTATGTTTGCCTTAGAACAAAAGATGTAGGGAAAAGGGCTGGATTGTAACTAAAATATTTGGTCAAATTATGATCATACTATAAGACTACGTAGTATGAATAAAACATTGAACGTATAAATCAATTATAGTGTACATAATTATATCATAAGCATTTAATTGGTCATCGCAGGAAGGGAGCAAACAAAATTAGCTTCCTGATAATTATTTCACAAATAATTGACCATTTTGGTTCAAAATAATGTTACGGTTACGATTTCCGTCAAACAATTATTGTAGGTTACAATTAATATGTGAAATTTCTTCCTATAAGAAAAATATAAGATAAAACAATAGTAATCAAGGATTTCTTATAAAGTAAAATAGCCTTAGGTAAACAACCTAATAATCCCTTAATGCCTCCGTCCGTTTTATTCACAATCTGTTTTTCAGTTTACGTCAAGGTGCCTACTCTGGTAGGGCAAAGAACGAAATTTCGATCACTCTCTATTTGTATAGTGAAAGTGAAATTTAGTTTCACGTAACATAAACAATAAAATAAATAAGTGTGTATGAGGCAGTGTATGAATGACAATGAAAATGTTTTTTTGCTTGCAGCTAGGTAGAAAAACGAGTTTGATATGTTTGTGTGTACAATAAAATAATCGTAAAAAAGCTTTTTTAGATTATCTAGTACTAATTTTATTAATATTTAAGCACTTTAATACTTCATTGCAAAAATAATTCAAATACTTCTTACAAAAAGAAACAAGGCAAATCTCAAATCATCACGGAACATACTTATCCCTTAAAACAAGGTCTCAATCACCTGTATATAACCGTAGAATAACTTCCCTCATAACAACTACACCTCTCTAACATTTATCAACGGAGCAACTAATAAAACTTTCGTACGAGACATTATAACTTTCCGAACCAGAGTAGCCGCACGTCCTTCCGATGACGTCAACGGAGCATTGGAACAAAGCAAACAGGCCGATACAAAAAATATACAAATTTTGTTGCATTAAGGACTCAGGTGTATTCATGGAGTAATTAATAAGAGGAGTGGGCCTTACGCAATATTTGTATGGAAACTAGCGTGGCATTACGCGGGGTGAAACGAGGTACGCGAGATGGAGGGGAGATTTTACAACCAATTAAAACACGGCATTTCGTGAGACATAACCATAGGTATCTTAATTTTTAGACTCCGCACCAATTAAAACACGCCATTTGGACTCCGCACCGCGTAACGGGGACCGCTCCTTTCGCCGGGTCCTCTTTATATTTGGTTCGTGGGTGTATTCTACAGCGTGACCTCTTCTTGCTAGGAATAGATTAAGTTGTATTTCTAGGATAGTATTTAAATGAACATACAAATTAATAATAATAATATAAACTTACGCGATAAGTCCCGTTAATTATATATTAATCATGAGTATAAATCACGAATCTTTTAAAATTATAAAACTATAATAATAATAAGGTTAGGTTAACAATATTAGAGTGTAGTATTATATTATCTGTGATTAGGGTAAATAATTATATTAGGTTAAGTGACGTATAATGACAGTTAGATAGACGCCATTGGAAAAGGAGTGACGTTAGAAGTACCTATAACTGCCGAGTATGTATGTGAGTATGAGTTTTGTGATCCAGTCAATGAATCGAAAGTGGTTTGTGATACAGTGGGGATCCATGATCTCTGCCTACCCCTCTACAGGGAAACGGGCTCTATGTATAGAAAATACTGAATTGCACTCCAAAATAGTACAGTTGTTAATATAACATTTGTAAGTAGGTATTTTTTGATTATAAAATCAAGTTTTGAAATGTACTTTTAAATATTTTCCGTAATTACAGTGAAGTTTTTGTATGTGCCGATGGTGTATATTTTCTTCGAAAACGATTCCTCATTACAATGAATATCAACCAACTGTCTGACCAACTAACAGACGTAGTCGTCTATCTCTATCTCAGTAAAAGTTGAAAACACAAATAAAAAACCGAAGAACAAGGAAGAGAAGAATTGGAGCTTCAACCACGTTTTTCTTCGGTTGTAGCGGCTGGCGGCGTTGGCATAACCATGGCGACTGAATAACAAGAAGTGCAAACGCCGTGGCATTAGTGTGTTGTGTGAATGGCATATGAAAGAATTTAAAAAAAACTATCAGACGTTTACGTATATAAGAACAAAAGACAATATTTTTCATTTCGAAGCACGCGAACGTATAGTGGCCATGACAATGAATAGTGGCGCCAGTTTTAAAATGTAAAATTTTGTATTTTGTTCTTATAAACTTAAACCTTATAAAAAGTTACTGGGAGTGCACTTTTAGCGCTGACTGTACCTATAATCCACACTTACGCACTACACAGCCTACTTCGGTAAGCTAATGCAAACAAAGTTGGAAGCAAAAGGACGGTGAGTATATACCCACGAGTATATACTCGAGCACATAGGCGGACACGTGAGAACACATTGTTGTGCAACCTCCGTGCTTGTTAACTTCATACGTCACTACCCTTTACTTACCCTTTGCGGGATTTAAGGGTCTTGTGTCCATTTGTGGTACTGAGTAGGTTTTGTAGATATACTTTGTACCAGGGACCTAAGTTCACTAATGTTTAAATATCAGTTCAATATCACTTCAGTAATATTGTGAAGTTGTTCGTGGAAGCAAACGTGAAAATTTTGCAATTTATTAATTGAAATTTTGTCACTTATGCTAATCCATTATAAAATTACACTGATACTGAAGTGATGTTTAATAACGATTCTGCTAAAAGGCAATGACTTGGGCCTCAGATAGTCTTACCCTTTTCATATGAATGCTGCATATGAATAAATAAATAATTTACCTTACTATCTACGCCTGTAATGTACTTAATTAAATTTACATTAATACATTCATATTCATTCAGAGAACCAAAGTCGTAGACATTGTCTATCGATGTTGCAAGCTGAAGTGGCAGTGGGCCGGTCACGTCTGTAGCAGAACCGACGACCGTTGGAGCAAAGCGGTTCTCGAATGGCGACCGCGTCTCGGTAAACGTAGTGTAGGACGCCCCCCTGCTAGATGGACCGATGACCTGAAAAAGGTCGCTGGTAGTGGTTGGCTGAGGGCCACGAGTGATCGTGTTTTGTTGCGTTACCTTGGGGAGGCCTACATCCAGCAGTGGACTGACACAGGCTGATTGATAATACATTTATGTCGAATTCGACGTAGCTCAGTTGTTTGGGGCTTGGCTCTGAATCAGTGGGTACAGGGTTTAAATCCCGCTTGAGCATGTACAAATGGAAATGAAGGTTAATCAATTACTATATACATTTTCGTAATAAAAATATATTTACGAAATGCGTTAAATGCTACGGTGAGGGAAAACATCGTGAGAAAACCTACCTGTTCCCCGAACAGGTAATAGTTAGTGCTCGTAAATGGCAAGAAGTTTTACCACCTGTCACATTGAGTACTGACTATCTGGTCAATACGTGGATTCGAGGTGGTCATAGAATTACTACCTTCGCGATTGCGGAGATGGACACCTGAACCTCTGACTACCCGGCATGGGTAAATGGTTGTGAACGCGTTTGTCTTTGACATTCATGTCCTTAAATCCCTTTCAGAGTGGACAGAACCTTGAACACATTAAAAAATCTTCTCGGTCTTTAAGTAGCATGTATATCGTTTATTCCTAATTAAATTTCCGGTTACAATATACCCGATATCACTACATAGTATAAAACAAAGTCGCTTTCTCTGTCCCTATGTCCCTTTGTATGCTTAAATCTTTGAAACTACGCAACGGATTTTAATGCGGTTTTTTTTAATAGATAGAGTGATTCAAGAGGAAGGCTTATATGTATAATAACATCCATTAAATAGCCAGAAGTGCGAAGCCGGAGCGGGTCGCTAGTTATTAATATAGTATTGTATAAATAACCATTTCCTTTGCGTTGTTATTAATACTTCTACTTATATGTACTCGTAAACTATAATACCTCCACAAGTAAGGTATTGGAATAACTTAATAAGAGCCAGTCACGTTACATAACTGGAGGTGTGTCTCTTTCTATTTAAACTCAACTAGTTGCCGTTCTTCCGCATCCTTGGTTTAAAGTAAACCGCTTACATTGTAGGGTTTAATAAGCATAAAACTGTGTTCACATGGTTAAAGGCAATATTTAATACTTTTCCTGATACTATTTTATTTTTGATGTCATATATTTATGTGAGTATGTATAATATGTTTTAATTAGATTTATCAATTTCAGAATTAAGGGGGTACACATAAAAATTTTGGTTGACAGGTTTTAGGATAGTGGCCAGTTCGATTGTGGTTATTTGATCTTTCTAAAAAATAGTTTTAATGCATATGTATTATTTAAATTATTTATTTAAATTAATACGTATGTAAAGTATATCAGGCATGACGTGTAAGTATTTCGATATACTAATGCTAACGACAACAAACTATATTAAAAACAATATTATCAATGGTCAAAAATTTTTTTCTCAACGTGACCACAGCCTTTACTCTTTATTTACACAATAAGCTCATTGAGTGTCATAAGCCAATAAAAACGACATGCTTACACTTATCAATAAGTCACGTGAAACATGGTGTGCGAATGGCTGCATCACAGTCTATTTATACACTACTACGATGCACTTTATCAAAGCCTTTGAGTCACCAGATGTTAAGTTTAAAACGCATCCAAAATCTACCGTCTTTCCAAATTATAATGCCCAAAATTAACTACATTATTAAGACATAGTCCTCTGCTAGGTGGGATGTAAAAAGAATGCTAACTAGCTGCCGTTCTTTCCAACATGTCGTAGGAGACTTAGGACAAAGGCTCATTTGAGTCACTAGAGTTCTATGTTAGACTGGGACGTCAAAATACTGTTAACTAGCTGTTATTCTTCCCGACATGTCGTATGGTGTCTAAGGAACTAGATATCAATTGAATCTACTGGGAAATCGGCTAGTAGCCTGTCACTACTGTTCAATAAATCGGGTGCTGCCGGAGGACTAGTGAAGCAGCCTAGCTGCATCATATACTGAGGCAGCACCTTTTCACTGCATCAATGGTTTTCATCCTCGATGTTTATTATTTGTGTGTTTAATGTAATTTGTGCAGTGAATAAAGTATTTTCTTTCTATATAACTGCCTATATATGTGATTCTATATATATGATTACTTACATTACATTTATCCCTTAGTCACCTCCTACAATATGATACTATTAAAGCCAGATGAGGAAGGCAGTGATCCAATAACCATGCTTACTTAAACATAGGTAAGTAACACACGTCATGCGTACACTAGGCTTATTCAGTTAATGGGTGCATATTATGAGTCATCATTCTACGTAGCGCGTGAAACCTTAACACTGTACATACCTGAAAGGTTCTTTGGGAGTTATTTCTCTGTCTACCCTTTGGGTTTATAAGACGCGAATGCATGTTTATACATACAGTCAACTCTAAAAGTGCAGTCCCAGTAACTTTTTATAAGGTTTACGTTTATAAGAACAAAAGACAATATTTTTCATTTCGAAGCACGCGAACGTATAGTGGCTATGACATAGTGGCGTCAGTTTTAAAATGTAAAATATTGTCTTTTGTTCTTATAAACTTAAACGTTATAAAAAGTTACTGGGAATGCGCTTTTAACGCTGACTGTACATTATACATTCACGTCATTCAATTCCTTTCTGGGCGGACAAAACTTCAGAGACTTAATTATGTTAATAAATTATTAATATTGTGGTTGTGATGTCATATTGGAGATATGTTGCTAGCCTATCACCCAATAGATTCCATTTACCCCTAGTCTCTTATGACATGCCGGAAGGAACGGCAGCTGGTTAGCATTATCTGACGTCCCAGTTAAGCTAAGGTTAGCGTAGCGTTAGGTTTTCCAGACTAGCTAACTTACTTCGTTTAAATGTTGATAATTTCGGGCACTATTATTCAGAAAAGCCTGAAGAGATTTTAAACATCCGTTTTTTCAAAACTTACTATCTTTTTTCATAAGCGAATGATTATGCGGATGATGGGTGATTAGATTATCAATTACATAAATGGTAAAGCAGAGCCTGTTGAAATACGAAGGCCTGATGTTTACCTAGTATTAAGGGAAATAAAGTAAACAAGTTTGTGGCATATATAAGCCGAACTGATTTCGAAAACACATGTATATATGCATGTATTTAGTAAATATATAAGTTTCTAGCTAGCTGTACAATTTACTGGTAAGTATGAGCAGATGTATGAGTGTCAATGAAGCGAAAGTGGTTTTTCAGTGGACTCCGTGATCTCCGCCTACCCCTCTACAGGGAAACGAGCGTGATGTGTATGTATAACTTAATTATATCCTCGAAGCAGGTCTTAAAAAAACAAAGATGGGAGTAAAATATACTTTATTCCTTTCTAGGATACAACGATATAATCACATCAAACATATATTAGGTATTCATAACATTAACATAGGATTCAGATAACCTTTAGCAAAACATACATATAACATATTCTTTTATATATATAATGTCTAGAAATTCAACGCAATTTTAACAGATTTAAGAAGTATACTAAAAACGCTTTAGAAGTGTTAAGTTTAACTTATTAAGTAAAATTTTTAAGTGTTGGTCACAGACTTACAATAAGAACATTCATTAATAAATATATTTTCTTAGGACGACATTAAGTAGACGAAATGTAAACAACATTGATATATCTTAAGTAGAAAGCATAAATACTTTATTTAAACTAGTCTAGTTTTAACAAGTACTTAAAACTCAAGTACTAAAACAAAATATTTTCTAAATTTGTGACAAGTACCAAAAAAAGTGTTCAAATAAATTAACATAAGTTTATTTGTAGACAATGTAATTTAAATCGTGTCAGGATGATAATAAAGATATACACATTTCGATCTTGGTAAATTTGAATGCATTCACAGTTGATTTATTTTAAGATGATTAATACTTTGTTTATAACAGTAGAAATATTTATTTATATTTTATGAAACAATAAACATTCGAATATCCGTGTGTTTACTGAATCATTATGGTCACCAGTACATATAATAATCAAGTACCACGTTGTTAAATATTCTGTTACCATTTAGTAGTATATATAAGAACTGCTATGAGAAGATAATAATAATAGTAAAGAACTAAATATTAACAGAGAGCGTCAGACGCTTGTAAGCAGTAAATATAGTATTTTTCAATATTTTTGATATCACACAATGATATTTCAACAACTACAGTTAAGTAACGTATATAAAATGCATCGAGTCCTTAGTTACAGCCGAGGTCGTCAAAACAGTAGTTTACGATCAAAAAATACACGTATCTATAGACAGATGGCGTTAAAACACTTTTGCCCTTATATAATAATTTACCTAAACTTATTTACTCTAAAATATAGACGAGAATACACTTAATCTCTTATTTCTAACTAGTAATCATTGTTACACGATAGAAACATCATTTTAGGTGCAAATAGGGATACAAGACGTGTAAAAAGGCTAATATTCCTTGTACATTACAGATGCAGTGTTTAAGTAGTAGAATCTTGAGTTACCTTGAACACATGATATATATTTATAATTATATATAAGTATTTTTCTTTCTCATTGTACCTGCAATGGGTAGTTACTTGATAATATAATTTTGTTTGGCATAGTTTCTAAACATGTTTTTTATAACAGAGTCTTTTTATCTTTAAAAAGTTTGTGACAATTCAACTAAATGATAATCACGTATTTTATAAAAAATGTTTTTAAATTTATAACCTATTTAAAAAATAATCACGTATTAAGTGTTAAAACTTTTTAAAAATATATTTTGGAATAAAACATTTTTTAATAGGCAAACATCATTTTCTCATACTAATGGCAAAAATTGTTTAAATTATTTCTTGCAACAAGACATGTTACGGCTTATAATAACTCTTCTTGATTCGGTTTCAACGAGGACAAATATCTTATATACATTTATTAGAAAATATAGATCATTCTAAGTACTATAGATTTAATTAAAATTTACTTATCATGTAGTAAAATTACTGCTTTTGAAACAATGCTGAATACCACATTTCATTAAATATATTTGAAAACCACAATTGATTGTAATGTTATACACTTAAAATGTTTTGTTATGTCAATGCAATTTCATTGAATTTTCTTACATATCTCTGGAATGATATTAAGTATTTAAAGCCATAGATTAAGTATAAAACATTATTTGATAAGTAAAAACATTAAAATGTCAACATGGAATGTAACTATGACAAATATGATATTCATTAACATTTTAAAAGTTAATTTTAAAAAGTTAGTTCTTAGGATCATCTAATAGTTAAATTTACCTAAATAACTAAAATAAAAATTCACATTTGACTAGAATTAAGCACATCAATAAGAGATACAATTGGAATTGTTTTCTAATTAAATGTTGACCAACCATCAACTTTTAAATTATCAGATCTTATCCCATAAAAATTAAATCAAAAATAATTCATTGGATTTTACAATTCAATCAATAAAATCCAAGTTAGATTACATAGTTATAATTGATAAATAAAAGCAAAATCTTTTAGTCCTGTTCTCAACTGAGAAATACGAGTTCTCGTATTTATAATGAAGGGTATTAATTAAATAATATTAATTTCAATGTTCAATCCATGTCATTTCTTTTTAGATTTCAAACAAAACTAGCAGCTAACAAATAAAAAACTAACATTGCACACAAAATAATTTACCTAGGAAAATACTATAACAGAAAGCTCGTATATTCACGAAGACGATTCAATAGGGCGCTATCCCTGTCGCATAAATTCATAAAATAGAAAGTTTTCCCACGACCACGGCCTATGCAACTGGGTCGAAACGTCGGGTGATATAAAGGTGAATCTTTATTTAAATTATCGTGATACGACCCGGTCCCATATAGTAAAAAAAATTGGGAGTTATAGTAATCTTCAAGCGTACCTAATTCGATTATAAAATTATTCTTACAGATATCCTACAGGACAAAATAATGTTAAATAGCTGCCGTTCTTTTCTGTCGTAGGAGGCGACTAAGGGTAACTTGAATCTATTGAAACATCTCCGTGTATAGACTATAAAATCCTTTGACAATTCGATTAAATTTTTACACTTCTGGTATGTTATTCAACTGTTCTACAGAATATTTCCAGAAGTATTTAGGCGGGCCCATAGTGAAGCAGTATTTCCTTTCTAATGGCGTATCGTTTTCTACCCAGTACATGAGGTAAAAGTTGCACATCTCGTCCTTGTTGGTTGCTCTGAAAAGGGAAAAGAAAAATTTATGAAAAAAAGTTAAGAAAAAGTCTGCCCGTGACCATGGCTGCTGCAACGTAGCCGAAACGTCGGGTTAATAAAGGTAACTTTATTATATAAATACATATGCGATAAGTCCCGTTAGTTAATTAATCATGAGTATTAATCACGAATCTCTTAAAACTATAATTGAAAAGAAAAATATTAAGTTTAGTACAATATAGACAATTAAAACCAGCTAGCTAGCCCATCACCTAATAGATTCTATTCATCCCTCGTGAAGTATTATTAGAAAAAATTGTTTGCATCTTGGTGAGGGATCGTACCATTATTTTTCAGAACGGGTAATAGACAGTGCTTGTAAATGGCGACATTTACCACCGGTCACATTGAGAACTGACTACGCGTTCAACACATGCAATAATTATTCGATCGATTCGATGTGGCCATAAAATCACTACCTCCGAAATTTTAGAAGATAGACTCGTGAACCTCTGTCTACCCTGCTAGCGTTAATGGTTGTGAGTATTGTGTTGTTTGTTTTGAATGCACATCATGTATGTATATTGCTAGCCCATCACCCATTTGATTTCATTGACACTATGTTAAGTGTTTTATATACTCAGGTGTACATATACGTTATTTTCCATATTTTTTATACATACTAAATTTACATCTTTTAATCTCTATCGGTCAGTACAGAACCTTGGAGATATAATATCACCTAGCTCACTTTATAGCATAAATATTGGAGTTGTAATGTCATATAAATTTTATGCCCAGTTCCATTACAACTCATCATCATCAGCCTGTATCAATCCACTGTTGGACATAGGCCTCCCCCAAATGACGCCACTTCTCCCTGTCAGTGGCCGTTCGCATCCATTCGATGCCGGCCAACCTGCGCAGGTCGTCTTCCCACCTTGCCGGGGGGCGCCCCACACTACGTTTACTGAGACGCGGTCTCCTCTTTTGGACTATTTGCTCCAGCGACCATCAGTCCTTCGTGCTAATTACAACTCACCCAATCCAAACCGGGCGATCCTCCCCATTGATCATATTGCACCGGGCTGCCAGCACATCGCCCTGTCGGATGGGAGCCGTGTCCTCCACTGGGTAGAACATCTGCGGCAGCTGGGGGTCCTTCTTGCCCAGCAGCACCCAATGGTCGCCACTCGCGTTGCGGTGCACTACGTAGCCTGATACGAGGTGGCCTGGGGGAAGATCAACAATATTAAGTGTATGTTAAATCTCTGCCTACCCCTCTACAGGGAATCAGGCGTGATGTGTATGTATGTATGTTAAATAGCTGTCGTTCTTCTCGGCATGTCGTAGGAGGCGCCTAAGGAAATAGGGGTGCATTGAATTCATTGGGCGATGGGCTAGCAACCTGTCTCCATTGTTACAATGACATCACAACACCATACATAAACTATTCACAACGTTTTTATATAACTAATAATAATAATATTTGGACATTATTACACCATTTGAACTAGCCCCTTGGTAAGTACATTTAAGACTTGTGTTAAGGGTACTAGTCAACGAATATTTAAGATTTATACATATTATATATAGACAAATACATATATAGCATATATAATCAACGACCAGACTGGGAAGCAGTAGAAAAGCGTAGTTATTAACTCTGCCTCCACCGGGAATCGAACCCGGGACCTCACAAATAGCGTTCAGGTGTCTAACCAATCGCGCCACGGAGGTCGTCAAATAAACAATATTGGGTTAATGTATGTTAACTAGCTGCCGTTCTTCCTCGTAGGAGGCGACTAAGGAAATAGGGGTACATTGAATTCATTGGGCGATGGGCTAGCAACCTATCACCATTGTTCCATGTGACATCACAACACCAATATTAATGATAAAAAGGCTCTTGGAGATATTATTGCCTCCAAGTTCTGTCCACTCCGAAAGGATTAGAGGATGTGAATGTATGTGTATGTCTAAGCATAAATATAGCTGTCTTTACATCCTTTTTTAGCTCAAAAAGTTAAGTTAAAAGTTACAGTACATACATAAATACTCATACATAAACTTTCCATAACGACGTTTGATATAACTATGTATATTATAAGTTCTATCTAATATTGATAATCCTGCGTTATAAAATCCAAACATTTGCTGAGATCGTCCTATATATGTTTCTAAAGTAATATGATAAGCATATATAAGAAAATTAAAGAAGGTGATTGACGCGAGAGAATATTATCAGGTTTGTCCAAGGTTAAGCCATTCATTCCATATATACATACACATCACGCCTGATTCCCTGTAGAGGGGTAGGCAGAGATCACGGATCCCCATTTGTCCCACTGACAGACCACTTTCGCTTCATTGACATTCATACATCCTCTCATACACTCTCGGCGGTTATAGGTACTCCTAACGTCGCCATTCATTCCCTTAGAAAACTTCCCTTAAGGACATATACAAGTAACAGAAGTACCTTAATTTCTGATAATTCACTTACCATGTAATCTATTTAAGAAATGCGTCGAATACTACGGTGAGGGAAAACATCGTGAGGAAACCTACCTGTTCCCAGAACAGGTAATAGTTAGTGCTTGTAAATGGCGACATGGCTGACCACCTGTCACATTGAGTACTAAGTATCTGGTTAACACGTGGGTTCGAGGTGGCCATAGAATTACTACCTTCGCAATTGCGGAGATGGACACCTGAACCTCTGACTACCCCGCAAGAGCTAATGGTCGTGAATGCGTTCGTTCGTTCGTTCACTTACCATGCGCATGAGTGTGAGTCCGGAATGCGAAGGGATGGATAACCTTGGGCTCTTCAACAGTACACGCTGTCTCCATATTCTCCACGATGTTGGGCCTGATCACGCCACCGGTACCCAGGAGTATCACTCCTGCTTCACGGGACATACTGAAATGAGTATACTTTAGGTATTACACATTTAATCATAGTCTCTGATAATACCCTTGGGGACATAGAGTTGTGAATATATGTATATGTGTATTTTATAATAGATCACAACCCCAATAACATAAACATATATAGTCTATTCGAGTTAAGTAAATAGTGACGTCTTAATATACAAAAGTAAACTGATCAATAAGACGTTAGATAATAAGTAAACAAGTATCATCGACAAATGGCAGACAACTGTTGTCACGTCTCATTGGTCAAATCGTGGAGTCATGATGACGTCACTATTTTCTTAATGCGAATATACTATAGGTATTACACATTTAATGATAGTCTCTGCTAATCCCCTTGGGAACGTAAAGTCGTGAATATGTATGTACGTATTTTATAATAGATCACAACTCCAATATTTATGCTAAAATCGTGTCTGTAGTTCTGTCCACTACAAAATGAACTAATGGACGTGAATGTATATGTATGTATGTATGTAAATATTTATTAAAAAAATTGGTCTTGTGCTAATCCAAAATGAAAAAAGAACTAGTTGTCTACCCCAAAAGGAATATAAATACGAGTATTTACAGAGATATGAGGATTATGTATTAACCAACTATAATAAGAAACTTACGGTTGCTTTGTGTAGCTCAGAGTAACCCCGGATTTATCAGTCATTCCCTCTGAAAATATAAAAAAAACATTAATTCTCATCCCTTCACTATTTAATGCAAAATAAATAAACTTACTTATGTATTCTGGTCCTTTTAGGCGTCACAAGACACAATAAAAATTCTTACCCATCAAAATAACTACTAATTTGACGTAGCTCAGTTGTTTGGGGCTTGGCTCTGTATCAGTGGGTACAGGGTCCAAATCCCGCTTGACCATGTACCAATGGAAAATAAGTTTAATGAATTTCAATTTACATTACGTAATAAAAACACATTTACGAAATGCATCGAATATAACGGTGAGGCAAAACGAGAGGAAACCTACCTGTTCCCCGAACAATGCTTGTAATGACGACAGGGCTTACCACCTGTCACATTGAGTACTGACTATCTAGTCAACACGTGGGTTCGAGGTGGCCATAGAATTACTACCTTCGCAATTGCGGAGATAGACAACTGAACTTTTGACTACTCCACAAGGGTAAATGCTCGTGAACGCGTTTGTCTTTGTTGTTGTTGTTTTTAAAGAACTACCTAATAGATATGTAGACGTGTCGCAAAAGTAATAAAAGGATGAACATGTATGCATAAAAACAAGTATTGCCTACGATTAATAATTAACGGGACTTATCGTGTAAGTTTTTATATAATAAAATTACCTTTATTATATTTTTAAGGTTTAATAAAGGTAATTTTAGTATATAAAAACTTACGCGGTAAGTCCCGTTAATTATTAATCATGAGTATACTCGGGAATCTTTTAAAACTATAAGTATTGCCTATGTCTTGATAGTATTAAAGTAAAACTGACCTGGAAACCGCGACATATAATGCACCTGCAGCACCAAGTAGGCTATAGGCGACCCTTCACCCACGTGGAATCCTACGTCTTCTGGCAGCTTCAGGCTTGGAGCGTCTCGAGCCCACGCGTACACTATCTGGAAACAACAAGGTACAAACAGCCTTTGTCAAAAAAATCAAAAATTGAACTGAGTATGCCAAGCTATTAAGGAAAACTTTGCCCACAAGATGCTCTTTACTGATTTTTGAAAAACATCCAAAGTCACGAGTAATTCCATAAAAACGATTGTTAGGTCACTTGGAAGAATAACGTATATCATAACCTAAATATCTCGTTTTATACTAAAAACTTATTTGTACCATATTGGAACTGTCTTGAATATTGTTTGACATCCTAAATAGGAGTAGATGAAAAGCAAAACCTTCATATTAATAAAATAAGTACAAATGATCAAAACAGTTTTTTGCCCATACTAGAAATTCAACATTATTGACTAAGGCTGTTTTTCATTTAAGCCCTTCAATTGAGCAAGGGTTCCAAAGAAAGAAAGAACATCAAATAATAGGAAATATGTAAATTCTGGTCTGATTCGTAAGAATAATGCAAAATGGTTGACTTTCTTCACGGCATAGAGGAAGCGATTAAGTGTCTGCTGGTGACTGCGTTTCTCACCTCTTTTTTACCAAGAAAATGTGACTTATCGAGTATATTTTATAAACAAAGTAGTATCTTTGTTACCTGATGTTTCGGCCATGTTGCAATGGCCATGGTATCATGTCAACTGTTGAAAAACTGATAAAATATACGGCCGTCCCGTCCCGTAGTAATCCTTAGTCCCGTATTGTTTCAAAAAGATTAATCCCTTTTTCTGTTTAAATGTATTCAAATGTTAACTAGCTGCTATTCTTCCCGGCATGTAGTAGGAGGCGATTAGGGGTAAATGGAATCTATCCAGTGATGGGCTAGGAACCTGTCACTAATGTTTCATTCGACGACCTCCGTGGCGCGATCGGTTAGACGCCGGAACGCTATTTGGCAGAGTTAAGAACTACGCTTTTCTACTGCTTTCCAGTGTGGTCGTTGATTATATAATATTCTATGTATGTATTTACCTATATATAATAAGTATATATTTGTTAAATTTACGTTGACTAGTACCCTTAACACGAGTCTTAAATTAACTTACCAAGGGGCTAGTTCAATTGGTGTAATAATGTCCAAATATTATTATTATTATTCTTATTCATGTGACAACAAAATCCAGTAATCATGCTAGGAAACTAGAAGAAATGTCTTCGTGCTCCGATCCACCCCAGGAAGGATTGAAAGGTCTGATTATAAAATGTAATGACACATAATGATACCTGAGACCCAGAAGCACAAGGGCTGGCCACATCATATCGGTCGTCCAGTTCGTTGGTAGACATCTCACCGCAATTCCTGAAAATATATAACAAAAACATATTAGCAGGTACAAGTAATTACTCTGTTATACATTAAATTTTAGGATAGATAGTTTCTGCCTATCCCCTTAGGTATGTAGAGCTGTAAATATATACGTAAGTATATATTAAATTTATAAGAATAAGAGGCCGGCTTAATAAGACATATAGCAGTCACATAGACGTTACATTAGGAGTACCTATAACCGCCAAGAGTGTATGAGAAGATGTATGAATGTCAATGAAGCGAAAGTGGTCTGTCAGGAAATCAGGCGTGATGTGTATGTATTATATTTGGGAAAGTAAAGCTAATTATATATATCATTATTTAGGTAGTTGTATTCCTACTTTATGTGGTGTTTAGTTACTTCAGATGGAACATTGGCAACATATTGCTAGCCCATCACCCAATATATTCCATTAACCAATAGGCTCATGCTATCTGGCTTGTAAAAATAGTGCTAAAAACCTGTTTATCTTCCCTGAAAGATGTATGTCTTTATACACATAAATATTTTAAGATTAAAATGTTTATAAGACAACACAACCCCATCACTCATGCTAAAAAGTGTTTTAGGAACTAATCTCGAAGGTTCTGTTGATCCCAAAAGGGATTGAAGGATGTGGATGTATATATAAACATTTTCTTTACCAAACAGAAGCCTCAGAGCCTGGCGCTGAGCATCCATAAAGCAACATGTGGTGCGCTGTATGCATGGTGGCATTAGGAGCAAATCCCACTGAAAAATAACAATAAGCACTTAATTAAAAGACAAACGCATCACAACCATTAACCCTTGCGGGGTAGTCAGAGGTTCAGGTGTGTATCTTCAAAATTGCGAAGGTAGTAAACTTAATGGCCAACTCAAATCCACGTGTTGACCAGATAGTACTCAATTTGACAGATGGTAAGCCATGTCGTCATTTACAAGCACTAACTAATACCTGTTCAGGAAACAGGTAGGTTTCCTCACTATGTTTTCCTTCACCGCCAATAAAATATACATGGTAAATCGTAAATGAAAAGCTTGTATAAATAAAAGCACAAGAATATTTGCCACCTATAGAAACCCTTAGGGGATGAACAAAATATATTAACAGAGCTCTGTCAATCAATGCACATTGTGAAAATGAGCGTTCATATGTCATACCTCAATGTATAGACACCAATAATTGACTATTTGTAGAATAGATGAATTATGTTATAGAGTATGATCTGTTACTGATATAAAGAAAGTAGGAAACGAAAACATTTGTTTGGTCACTGTCGGTTTTACATACACATACTTATGAAATACGTGTATCTATAACATAATGAAACAACTATATCCAAACATACCAATATAATAACTGCGATCTGGTGCTATCCGAATGGGAGTGCAAAGATACAGCTCATCCTGTAAGCAAAAAGGTGTATCAGTTAAATCTGTTCTATTTACTAGAATGAGATTATCTGGCAGAGAACCAAAGTCGTATACATTGTCTATTGATGTTGCAAGCTGAAGTGGCAGTGGGCTGGCCACGTCTGTTGCAGAACCCACGACCATTGGAGCAAAGTGGTCCTCGAATGGCTGCTGCGTCTCGGTATATGTGTGTGCTAGATGGACTGATGACCTAAAAAAGGTCGCTGGTAGTGGTTGGCTGAGGGCCACAAGTGATCGTGTTTTGTGGCGTAACCTTGGGGAGGCCTAAGTCCAGCAGTAGACTGACATAGACTGATTGATAGATATTTACCAGGATTAAATATAACTAATACATACAGGTACATGTTTTCTTCTCTCTTGAAACAAAGTGTTTTGTAACCTGGCCCAACAATTCATGTTGTACATTGTTTTCCTCCTAACATATAGTAGTTATGTAGAGATCTTTATAGATGCTGTGTGGTGACAATATCTGCTTACATCATTAAAATTACATGCCAATAACTTAAACAATTTGTATGGCATGAAAAGTGTCATTTTATATATTATTAAACATTTTATATTTGCTTACATTATTTTATTGATTAATAATTGTTTTACATCATAAAATCTTTATAATAAATTTTATTCTTATGAATTAAACTGATTCAGATTTGTTATCTGTAGAATAAACTTCCTAACCATTCTAATTAGCATAAGACACAGATAAGCTGATAATCTGTATATCATAATTGTGTAATAATCCCACTGATCAATCAATATTATCAGTGTTTTCCTTGTAGTAAAACCAGTTGTACCAAATATCTATTGCTACTGGTTGGTAATTCCTAATTGATAAGGAGCAATACTGATAACAAGAACGATTTATAACTGGAAGTTAAGATTTATGTTTTCTTAATGGAACTATAAACAATCTCACGCATGACAACACATAATGAAATGATTAATACTAAATACATAAAAACTACATTACCAAGCATGCAAAACAGTTAAATTATGGTATATGAAGCAAAGGAAGTTATTGTTATTTGGATAGGGAAATTTTCCAGGACAATCAAGCCATCATTTACGGGATAAAATAGGAACTAAGCTTGTAATTTATGGGCTACTTGAAGCTCACAATTTACTAGATAGACTGCAGTCAACATTATAAATAGTGAACTAACTGTATTGCCATACAGAGACTATGGATATTTCCCATACCGAGGGATGGGCAGGCTTCCTCAACATGATTTCCCTCACCATAAGTGTATGTGATTGTGTGTAATGGAAAAACAAATTTTATTTTTTTATTCATTGGTAAGTATGTATGCCAGGATTCAAATCTAGGACCTCTACCAGCCAGATCTTCCCTATTAGGCTACAGCATACACATGTTGAAATGCGTATATTATTAATGATATTTTATTGTAAAGTTTTGCCAAATCACCACTGTTTTCGCCTCTCGTGTGTATGAGGCATGAGAGAAATTTAGTACCAATATTTGAAATATGTAAAAATTCTGTCCTAAGCATATTGAACAGGTTTATATGAATATAATAAATAATGTAAACTTACCCTGTGAGGCCAGACATGAGGCATAAGCAGCTCATATTTATCTACTTCGTAAGTCACTGCTTTACTACAAAATGATATGCACAAGAAGAACAGGGGTACAAGCCAAGACATTGTTTTCACTATTTCCTTACACGGTTTGGATGAAAAGTTTAAATAAATCACAATTAATAAATAAACAAGAAATAAAGTTGCAAATCGTAATCAACTTGCAGGTTTTTTTATGCAATTATCACTGGTTGCTTTAACTTTGCTTCCGTCGTCACAGACACACGGTTTTTCCAATATCAATAGATTTTCATTAAAGCTGATAATATGCTTGTTGTAAATTATATCGATCAATACAAGCAAAATACTTCAAACAAATCGTGTAGGCGGATTGATTGTTTGCGCGACTGCTACTCAAACTCAACAAAAATACGTCATGAGTAGAGATGGGAATCACACTCAAGAACCTGTCTTAGAGATCGCGCCACATAAATTGGCAGCCGGCAAACTTGGAACTAAATTTGACGTTTCCGCCATTGAGTGTTATTTTGTATGAAAGGTAAATTTAGTATTACCAGCGTTGTGTTTTTTGCTCACTCTTTGTAATTTTTATGTTTGTTAAGGGTGATTATAATAAATTGATTTCCGGAGTTTCTTGTTAGCTCTTCTTCAAGGGTCTATAGGGTCTCCGCTGAACTAACCTCGGTAAAAAATATGTAAAGACAATGCTCAGTGCCATGTTTGAAATAATAGTTTTAAGAGATTTAAGAGATACGCGATATATTTATCAAGTTCGGAGTCTATAATCCTGTCACTTTCAAAATATTTGTCTTCGACGTTCAGTACATGCTGAACTTGGGTTTTCCAGTCTTCCACTGTTATGCTAGCAAACGCAGCTTCTGTTAGTTTAATTTAGTTAGAGTTTCTTGTTAGTTTTTCTCCACTGAACTAACCTCGGTAAAAAATATGTAAAGGCAATGCTACGTGCCATGTTTGAAATAGTTTTTTTAATTTATACTTAGATCATAAGATAACATTCAAAGAGAGCTTGTGATAGGGCCTATTTTAAATAAACATATTTTGACTTTGATATATTAATATGTTTTATTTGAGTTTATAGCTCTGCAACCAAAGACCGTTACAAATGAAACCTATAATGTATCGAGCCGTATGGCACAGTGAGTGCTAGTTTTGGCGTGTTTACTGGTAACACTGAATTACGCGACTGTGGCGAAGCCTCCAACTGCCAATTTATGTGGCGCGATCTCTAGTAGCGCAGCTGCAGAGTACTATTACTATTACTAGTACATAACAAGAAATAAATTTGTATTGCTTATAAACGATAAACGTTCTTCGGAAAAAACGTCGTGCTCTAAATGATCTACGTTATGTTATTGAATATTTTAATTTATACACATAATTGTTACGCACTTCCACATTTTAAATACCATTATTTTCTTTAAGCCGAACTCCGATTTGGTATATAATATTGCTAAGTACAAACTACACAGTGTACTATAAACTACCATCACTACATCTGTCAGCATAAGTAGAGTACCCGCCACATAAGGTGGCAGTTGGAGGCGTCGCCACAGTCGCGTAATCCAGTGTTGCCAGTAAACACGCCAAAACTAGCACTCACTGTGCCATACGGCTCGATACATTATATTGAGGTTTCATTTGTAACGATCTTTGGTTGCAGAGCTATAAACTCAAATAAAACAAATTAATATACCAAAGTCAAAAGTCAAAATATTTTTATTCAAAATAGGCCCTATCATAAGCTCTCTTTGAAAGTTATTTTATGATCTAAGTACAAATTAAAAAAACTATATATTGACAAAAGGAATATATATGAGTGAAGTGGAAGGGCGGTTACGTAGGGGCCGGCCTAATAAGACATATATGTAACAGTCAGATAGACGCTATATTGAAAAAAGGTGACGTTAGGAGTACCTATAACCGCCGAGAGTGTATTAGAGAATGTATGAATGTCAATGAAGCGAAAGTGGTCTGTCAGGATCGGGACAAATGGGGATCCGTGATCTCTGCCTACCCCTCTACAGGGAATCAGGCGTGATGTGTATGTATGTATGTAAAAAAACTATTTCAAACATGGCACTGAGCATTGTCTTTACATATTTTTACCGAGGTTAGTTCACCAACCATTTCGGCTGCTCAAGATGCCACGTCATGAAGACCACGACCGCTCTGATAAGAGCGTAGCGATTGAGAAGAAGAAGTTCAGCGGAGACCCTTGGAGAAGAACTAACAAGAAACTCCAGAAATCAATTTATTATAATCACCCTTAACAAACATAAAAATTACAAAGAGTGGGCAAAAAACACAACGCTGGTAATACTAAATTTACCTTTCATACAAAATAACACGCAATGGAGGAAACGTCAAATTTAGTTCCAAGTTTGGCTACTGCCACCTTATGTGGCGGGTACTCTATTCTCCATTCTTGTAACAACGAACGCTTCGTTGTAGAAATAAAAACATACGAGGTGTTTTCTTGGAAACAGTAAAAAGACGATGAAATATGACATGTTTGCTTATCCAATATACCTGCATGTATTCTATGCGGAATTCTTCTTTTAGACCTAGATAGTAAACAAATCTTTTTAGTTAGCTGTCATAACGCATTCCGAGGTTAACATTAACATACATATTAAGACCACTATCATACGAGGTATCACATTGGATGAATAAATAAGCAATTAGTTTATTATTTTAGGAGATTCGCTTTACAGCATAGCAGCCAATGTACCTAGATAGCTTGAGGTCTTACATGTCTATAAACCTATAGCAGCAGACTATTATGACGTTGAATAATAATAGCAATATTCTCTCACCGTTGACAATTTTTACCTGAATTATTTACCAAAAAAGTTCCAGAGAGTAAGTATAGATGGCAGTTTACAATTTGCTTCATTTAGATGAGTCGATTGAAAACAGATGGCATAAATATTATTTTCCGCACTTACCCTGTTATACCACTTTTTTATATTGAAGAAGGGCGAGAGAGACAAAAGATCAATTCTAATGCACTCAGTTCTTTAAGTACAGTAAGCGTCTTCAATGTCAGCAATTACATAAAAATATTAGTTGACAGATTTCTTAACATTGAATACCTACTTAGTTTCGAAGCAGGAAAGGGAATGTGTATACAAATGTTTCATTGTATCATTGTATATATAAATAAAAAGTATTGTTCACGATCTTCAGCTGCCAGCATAAATCTATTACATAAATTAGTAAAAGAAATATTCATAAATAAAATATATTATTTCGGCTCTGAGGTTCTGTCCACCCCACAAGTATATATAAAACCTTCAAACCTTTTAGCAGTTATTTCTCAATCTTTGTTTGTGATTTTCCCATCACTACGTTTTGACTATTAATTTTACGTTCGCTTATAAATTACTTCTGGTTTATACCGTGCAAAAAAGCATTAAATTAACATTATTGTATAAAAACCACTTTCTCTGTTGCGGGGTAGGCAGAGATCATGAATCAGTATCCCTCCACATTCATTTCTTTATTCTTCTGGTTATAACGTGAGTTGTGCCCATATAAATATTTATGGGAATGGATTAGCGCTTCTGTATACTCCGTAAGAGTTAATGGTCGTGAAGTTCATGTTTGTCCATCCTTACGAATGTATCATTTCATCATATAATGTATTTATTTGTAAAACAGGTATTCTTCGCAGTTAATAAGCAGTGCTTGTAAAAGGCGACACGGCTTACCACCTGACACATTGAGTACTGAATATCTGATTTATCTCTATCTATGAATAATGGAGATGGACACCCGAACCTCTGACTACCCCGCAAAAGTCAGTGGTCATCACCATGTTTTTTTGTTTCAATAGATAAACTCCTTTATTAAATGTCAAATGTATAAACAAAATTATGAATACTACGGTGAGGTAAAACATCATGAGGAAACCTACCTGTTCCACGAACAGGCAAATAGTTAGTGCTTGTAAATGGCGACATGGCTTGCCATCTGTCACATTGAGTACCGACTATCTCGTCAACACGTAAGTTAGAGTTTGCCATAGAATTACTACCTTCGCAATAGCGGAGATGGACACCTAAACCTCTCACTACCCCGCAAGGATTAATGATCGTGAACGCGTTCGTCTTTTTTTTTGTTTAACAATGAACTAACTAGTAACAAATACACTTAAATCTCACGTGGTAAGTAATAATGAAAGTTAATCGAATAGTCACGTCAGACAGAGCCTTCTCCGCAAATAGAATAACTACTGGCTCCCTCTATTGTTATTTATTAGAACTCGTAAAGCTAATGGGTGTAACAGGGAAAATCTTTTTGGTGCCGACTCGAGACGTTTGCAAGTATATCATTGCCGGACAGCGGGGCTTCGATTCTACTAATTCCTTTTTAAACACACGTAAAAAGCGGTAATAGATTATAATGGCGATGGAAAACATCGTGAGGAAACCTGCCTCTCCTTCGGGATAGGTAATATCCCGTGTCTGTAAATGGGTGTTGTCTATCTAGTGAAACTGCTGCACTCCAGCATCTGACTACCCCCCCAAACAAAGTCGTGAAGCGTATGTTTATGTTTTATATGTCTACTGTGTTTCTTTGTAGTTTTTCGTCAGACTACTTATTTCAGACTATAATTATATATAGGATGTAAATAAATATCAGAATACACTAAATTACTTCTTAAGTTAATGTAATGTATACACTTATATTCTTTAAGCTTTTTCGTTGAGACCTGGATGGCTAAAATCGTCGCCTTTGCTATAATTACGGGGGTTAAAAGCACTCATATGCAATAATGTAATTAGGTTGCTACATCATCGCGTAATATATTTCGTAAGTCCGTTTCCCTGTAGGGGTAGACAAAGATCACGGATCGCCATTTGTTCCGTTCCTGACAAACAACTTACACTTCTTTGACTGTCATACACCTCATACACACATGGCAGTTGTGGGCGGTTTTATATGTTTATATATTTACAAATGTAATCACAGTTAGCCTAGCTGTTCGGGTGCTGGCTGAGTATCAACGCTGAAATCTGGCTGCAGCAGATACTGAGCCAGAATTTTTCACTGCACGTTGCTAATTAATTATGTGGTAACTTAGCAACTAATTAATAAACCACTTTCGCTTTATTTAAGCTTTACACCTCCTCATAAAAACTCGTCGATTATACGTACTTCTAACGTCACCTAATTTCATTAAGCGTCTATCTGATTGTCTTATATCGCATCGAGCCGGCCCCTACGTAACCGCCCTTCCATTTCACGCACTGATATTCTAATGAATAGTACTGTAATTGTTATAATAATTATATGTTTCCATTTTAAAAGAAAGAAAGAAAATCATTTATTCACTGCTATACATACACATTTTAACATAACACTTTTTATACACACTTTGATACAACAACAATACTCGTACATATAAAGAGTAGGCACTTGATGCAGTGAAAAGGTGCTGTATCAGTATTTGATGCAACTAAGCAGCATCACTGATCCTCCGACAGCACTTAAACACTTAACTTAGATACTTTATGTAAGGTAAACATGTGGAATGAAAACGTGAATGTTAGGAGAATCGATTCCCCTGCAAGGAAGGAGTGTTTTGATTGATGTCTGGACCACTTCCCTAATTCCTGTGCATCTTATCTCGGTTCCTTTTCTTTTGTTTATTTCAATCTTGTGTGCGTAATAGGTGTAGATAGAGGAATGAGAAAAATATACGTAACTCTATAGTTTTTTTAATCGTTTAATTTATTTTTTAATTGTTTCTATGTTTTTTATCGCTTAAGCCAATTTTATCCAGATTTTATTGTCACAGACACAGATTGTAAAAGGTTCATGGTAGCTATAAGACCTGTATGAGAAATGGCATGCTATATCCTTTGGTAGTTAAAACGTAAATATATGTTACTATATTTACATATGCTATGACAATTGACTGGCTGTTAGGTTGCTGGCAAAATACCAGCGCTGCTGGAGAGGCTGAGGGACTACCTTTTGCAAGGTACTAATTGACTATATAAAATTAAAACATTAAATTAATAATAATGGTAACTTTTATCGACTACATACATATTTGCATAAATATGTTTCTCTTTCTAAGATTATAATACTATCTATTTTTATTCGTGGCTTTATAGATATTTTTGTTAAATAATAGGGTACTCGTTAGAGTGGTCACAAAATTATAATGATAAATTAGTTCACGACCATTAACCCTTGCGCAGTAGTCAAAGGTTCAGGTTTCCATCTCCGTTGCGGAGGTAGGAATTCTATGTTCACCTTGAACCCTCGTGTTGACCAGATAGTCAGTACTCAATGCGACAGGTGGTAAGCCATGTCGCCATTTACAAGCACCTGTGAACACTGAACAGGTAGGTTTCCTAACTATGTTTTTCTTCACCGTAGTATTCAATTTAAATTATCAACCTATATTCTTCAATATTATGGTTACATTCTAAAAGTCCCATATTAACTCAGCTCTGGTAAGGTAGGTATACCTATCTACTTCAAGTTCAATTTGTCTAAACATCGACACGACAAACAGGGTGGAAATTCGTTTAGTTTCAAAACATGGGAGGTGGTACTTTGTAGGTAAATAAACTTAATTCGCAGCCTTTGAAACCCGATAGCTGGGTGGCCTATTCTGCGAAGGATTGACAACCTTTTCAAGGTATCTGTACAAAGATAGTTGTTCTTTGTTTTTTTAGGAAATGAAAAAAACCCCACAATGTAACAACAGTAATAAATAAATATTAAAAAAGTAATTATAGTTTTAAGAGATTCGAGAGTTACACTCAAGATTAATAACTAACGGGACTTATCGCGTAAGTTTTATATAATAAAGTTTTAAATAAACCTTTATTAACCCGACGATTCGGCTACGTTGCAGCAGCCATGGTCATGGGCAGACTGTAGGCGGTAGTCTAGACTCGTTAGTAATAGTACTCGTTAGTAGTTAGTAGTAGTAGTAGTCTTCGTTCGTAATCATGATTAAAAAAGTACCTATAACATCCGAAGAATTGTATGAATGACAATGAAGTGAAAGTGATTTGTCAGGATCGGGATAACACGGATCCCCCGTGATCTCTGCCTAACCCTCTACGGGGAATCAGGCGTGAAGTGTATGTATGTACCAATAATTATTGCCCGTATGATACGGTTCAGTACCTCTCATGTTTTTCACTATTTACAATTTTGGAAACTGGCACTCAAGCCTCGCCACACTAAAAAAGGCAGTGTGTGAAAAGTCGAAAAGAGTATGTATCTATAATTACTAATTTACTTAACCACCCAACTCAGCCATTTTCTACAAAATGTTACTAAAAAGACAAAGACAATCACATTCACGACCATTAACCCTTGCGGGGTAGTCAGAAATTCAGGTGTCCATCTCCACCATTGTAAAGGTAGTAATTCTATGGCTACCTCGAACCCACGTGTTGACCAAGTCAGTACTCAATGTGACAGGTGGTAATCCATGTCGCTATTTACAAGCACTAACTATTACCTGTTCAACGAACAGGTAGGTTTCCTCACGATGTTTTTCCTCACCGTAAAATGTTACAATGTAGTTAAATATTAAACAGACTAGACTAACCAGAATAACCCCCGTCCTAATCTAGTTATTCGTCGTTCGCGACATCGAAAATGAAAATAATATAATTATGCACAGGCTTTTAGCCGGGCCCAGCGTTTACGTTTTAATAATCGCATTAGCAAGGGGAACCCGGCGGAACAAGGTAGACTTCAAGTTCATTTAGTCTCTTATTTATAGAATAGCTGCCTTACGTCTCGGTATGTCGTAAGAGGTGACTTAGAGATTAGACTAGAAGTATATTCGTGGGTAAACCATCTATTAGTAATTTTCCTAACAAATGTTATTAATTGTAAAAGGCGACATAACTTACCTGTCACATTGAGAACTGACTACCTGGTCAACACGTGGGTTCGAGGTGACCATAGAATTAGTACCTTCGCAATTATGGTGAACGCGGTTGTGTTTTGTATTTGTCAATGTCCTTAATTGATTTCCTATGATGTTTCATTGTATATTCCATTCCTCACGTAATTGTTGTCTGAAAGAAAAAAGACCACCTATTTTTATTGTTTAATATTCCTTGTTTTTATTTGTTTCTTGTTTATGTTTAAGAAATGCCAAAAAAGAATTAAATAAATACATTTACCGTTAGTTATGCTAGAAGTGCCTTAGTATTACTAGATGCAGTCTCAGATATTCTGTCTACTCCGAAAAGATGAAGGACGTGAATATACATGTAATGACAATGGCAAAGCATTTATGGATCCTAATAACATCAATATATTTGACGTAAACAGGGATAAGGGTAGACTAAGGGCTTTTATCGTTCGAAATTCAATTTCGGTGTAGTATAGAAGATTCAATACTGGGAATATGACAGCTTGTTCCATTCTTAGTCCCATGCCAGCAAAGGCTTGTTGGTTTGAACTATCTTCTAGTTTTAAAAGATTCGCCATTTATACTCATGATTATAACGGGACTTATCTCTTTATTATCTTCCATAGACCTCCTCATACACACGCAGCGGTTATAGGTACTTCTAAATTCACCCTTTTTAGTAAATCTTATACCATGATATTACGTGCCCTGGTGCGTGTTAGCTGGGACGAAAAAAAAACCTACTAGCTGTCATTCTGTCGCGTATGACATAGGAATGAATAAGGGACTATCTATAAATGCAATATATTGGTCGATAGACTAGCAACCTGTTTCATGTGACATCTCTACCCTAATATTCATGCTATAACTTGACTTTCATGATATTATCATTAACCTAAGATTCTGTTTACCCTGAAATGGATTAAATAACGTAAATGCATGTTAAATATGTGTATTTTAAATACAATTATAACAAATAAAACACTTCGCAACCACAGAGAAAGGCATGCAAACTTTTCCCTACACCGCAAGGGATTAAAGGACATAATTACAAGCATTACCAGATTACGTGCCCTAGCCAGTACCTAGATAGGAAATTCGTCCCTTGTTTATTCGTCAGGGGGCGTTAGCGTGTACAGACAGGCACGCTCCGCCGCGCGGGTTAATTGAAAACGGATTCAGACGGATATATCCGCAGATTTAGGCCTCTGTTTGATGGTATATGAATTGACAGGTTTGGTTATGAATTGTTGTTAGCTAAGCAGTGTGGGTAGTAGAATAAGGTTCTTGTTGGTGATGTCTAGGAGTATGATTAGGCTCTTGGTAGCTAATTTTATTAGAGCATCAAAGGTGTGATTACTACTGTACTACTACTTGTCTATAAATGAAGTAAATAGGTGACTTAATGAATAAACTTTAATGATACTTTTAAACAAATTGTAAAATACAAAAAAGAACTAACTACGATACACTAATAGTAAAATAAAATATATTTCACTCTACATTCCAACATAATTCCCACTACAAAAATTTCTATACTACGAATCACCACAACATACATACATAGATATATAACACAGTTTTTTATACCACCACCACTTGTGACCAAATAAAAGGGCGTTCACATCCTCGCAGTAGTGTCACCTCATATCTCATTCAATTAACGCGCGCACGGAAGCGCAAAGTGTGAGGCGCCCTCTAGCGCCATTCGGATGCCAACTCAAGCGGCGGAGGGACGAGCCATAGAGTAAGGGTTGAATAGACTTGGTTATTTGGTTTGTTATTAAATAAGATCGTAAATTATTAAAAAATGTAGGTACATTAGTCACTTTTATAGGAGGAAAATAAATGAAAGGATTTTACGAAATCTTTAAAACTCTTCTTGCGTTAAGGGTACAAAAGAATAGGAGCAATACCTCTAGACCTAAATACTGAAGAAGATTACTGTTAGTGACTCAATAAGGGCTACGAGTAACTATGTTTTATGGGGTGCTTTTGCAAAAAATATGAGCAGCAGTAGACTGCAATATACTGATTAATTTGAATGATATTTTGAAGTCTTGTTTGATCACAGTTACAGATAAAAGAACAAATATTATTATTACAAAAATGTGGATAGAAATTCAAAACTTCATTTCCATTGGTACATGCTCAAGCGGGATTTAAACCCTGTACCCACTGACACAGAGTCAAGCCCCAAACAACTGAGCTAATGCGAATTTATCTTTTCTATTTGGTAATGTAGTCTAGGCGTGTGGGATACGATGCTAATTTTCACTATTTAGAGCTTGTAGGCCTCGGATCGTTGTTTAATGAGTATCGTTGGGCTGTCTGCGTGAAGCGGATTGCCTATATCGATGTGACAATAATATAGCAGTGATTTATTAGTTTGTAGGTATGTATAGTTCAGCGTAAATTAGAAGTTGCGGGCTTGACTCTGTATCAGTGAGTACAGGGTTTAAATTCCGGAGCAAGTATTGATAGAAACGTAGTTTTCCAACTTTCTACATACATTTTGGTTCGTGGAACAGGTAAAAGAGCGTGTAAATGGCGACATATCTTAACACACCTTCACAATGAGTTCGGACTGACTGTACACGTAGGTTGAATATGGCCGTAGAATAACTAGCCCCGCAATCGAGATGGATACTTCGACTTTTGAATACCCGGCAAGGGGTCCACCCTTGCAAACATGACGGAATTGAATCTTTAACGAGAGATTAATTCGTGACTTGACACTAATATCTATTGTATATTAATGGTAATTCTTTTTATTTTTTTATACTTTTATAAAGTTTTGATGGGACTAAATAAAGATGAATCCAACTTTATTTAGTCCTATCTAAATTTGGAGTATTTTGACTTTCGGAGACTGACCTAACCTAACCTGACCAAAAACTACCAAATTATTTGGTAAATATGTGGATCAATTTGTAACGGAAAGTTGACGTATAAAATAATGCTCCTCATACATATACTTCTAACATATGTATATACGTACTTTCTTTTTGATATTTTAAAAAGGCAGAGAGGTATCTACGAAAAACATATATACATAATATATTACGCCTGATTCCCTGTAGAGGGGTAGGCAGAGATCACAAATCCTCATTTGTCCCGAACCTGCCAGACCACTTTCGCTTCAATGACACTCATACACCTCCTCACACACTCGGCGGTTATAGGTACTTCCAACGTCGCCCTGAATATATATATTTTTACAAAAAGGATCGATTTTATTACCCGAACATCTAGAGAGGAAGCAAAGGAATATAAGGAATATAATTTATCGAATTCACTGAATTTAGTGATACGCAAAATCATTTATGATGGGAGCTCGACTTGTGGAGGAATCCTAAATATGTCGCCGCGAAATTCAATGTTCCTCTGTACTCAGTTCAATCGCTTCGGATCAAACCTTTCAGCGGGAATTAGGATTGCACTGGGGGTCCACGACATAGGCGGTAGAGATTTAAACAAGACCTATTTATACTACCTTGAAAGATTTTAATAAAGCTTTTCACTTCATTTATTTGTCTATTATTCAACCTATTCATGCATGCTCTTCAGAGTTTGTATGGTATGGTATACAAGGTGGGTTAGTACATATTCTTTTATTAAACAAAATTGGAAAAAAAAATTGACTGGTTCTGCTAAATACAAGTATAGTAGAAATATGATTTTATGAGCAATATGTGGGTCGCCCATCATTTCACAAATATAAATTATTAAAAAATCGTTTACTTATTGATTACACTGTACACTACTTATATTGTATTATTTGTTATTATTATACAAATCACAAACTACGCCACATTTCGAACACAAGTACTTTTTATCACAAGACTTCTTCAAGTTACCTGCACGTTGGGTATTGAACGGCCTAATGATAGTGAGGGAGGGATTCCATGACAGCAGTATCATTTGTCCGCCCGTAATTAGTTTTTATTTCGCCTTCTGATCATTAGTGGTTTTATTTTAGATATATTCACGCCTCTACTTCCCTAATGTATTCCTATCGATCCCCACCTGGAACGATCCTGACAAACCTCCCTTGCTTCACTCTCACCCATTATTTTGCTCATATACGCTCTTCTATTCTTCACGCTGCATAAGTACAACCCCTTGAAGAAGAAGAAAAAAAAGTTTTTTATTTTACATTGCAACGATGTTTCTTAAAAATTACAGCTACCGACATGAAATCAGGCATTAGATACATAATTATATGTCTGATATATATAATTCATTAAATGAATCACCGGAATGACAATTCAGATACTGTACTTTTACTCGTTCATTCGCTCAAATATCATTTGGTCGTTAGCTATCAAACGAACTGGACAATTGATAATGTAAAGTCTTAATTAATCGTGGTTATTAATTTCTAACGTATACTAATAAAAGTGTATAATGTAATTAAAAAAAATAGTTTTTCGTGCAAAACTTGCTTGCTACTGTAAGAAATCCCTAAGGTGATTGTACCAATCAATTTTATTAAATTAACTACTACTTTTATTAGATAACCTAATTGTTTTTGTAAATTAACGCCTAATCAATTTGGTATTAACAGGACATTCATTTATAGTTACGGCATTGATTTCTTATGAACAACCAAATCAACTTTTCCATTTATATATTTCTTTACTACTAAAAAACATAAGAACGTCACCAAGACGTAAACCCATTCGTTAAAATCTATTCTCCCATGCCTTGCACCACGCAAATATCGCGAGCAATCCCGCAGTGTTCGCCACCCGTTCACGCGGCAAAATGAGATATCAGTGGGTATTGAATGACAGTCGGGAAACTTGGGGAGTGCTCTTTGATGGGCGAAGGGTTAGTAACCCATCCCGTCTTGTAAACAAGCGCTTCCTTGATTGTTGATGCAAGTTTTGCAGGCAAATATTTGGCTATCTATTGGGGAAGCAATTTATTTAAAACGGGGAAGATATTTTACAATTAATTTCCGCTGTTTGTTGTTATACCTAATTGGACCTTGCTAGACTGGGGCTACAAAGCATGCTAACTAGCTGCCGTTCTTCCTTGTATGCATTGAATGGAATATATTGGATGGAGTAGCTAGTTGAAGAATAGAAGAATATATATGAGAAGGTAATGGGTGTGAGTGAAGCAAGGGATATTTGTCAGGATCGTTCCAGGTGGCGATCGATAGTCTCTTTTATCTTCTTAGGGACGTAGAGGCGTGAGTAAATGTTTGAGTATCAACTAGTCAACAATATTCCCTCTTATTTACATTCGTTCCAGGTGGTAAACGATAGTCTCTTCTATCTCTTTAGGGATGTAGAGGCGTGAGTATATGTATGTTTGAGTATCAACTGGTAAACAATATGCCCTTTTTTACATCCATAGAGTGAAAGGAGATATTCTTTATATCTCAATAGTTCTGGACAGAAATTAATTATGAGACGTGACTGTACATCTGTATAGGTATGTAAACAGTGGATATCTAGCTGTAAATTCAGAATTGAGTCAATATTCACGGAGGCTGTCAGACGCAGATTCCGTGACGAGGGTCGGAGCCTCCATGTTTACAATACATCAACACGAGATGACCTAGTACTGGTGGATTGAATTGAGGATTTAGGAAATCAAGTGTTTGAGTGAATAAGGTATTGTATGATTAAACTATGAGCTATAGGCCATAAAAGGTGAAGGGGATGTTAATGCATCTTTAACTCTATATTCACTGATAAAATCCATCATCATTATTTTGGGTGAACTTATTTCATTTGACTATCATCTAATGGACTATTTTTTGTTCAAGGTGAATTTTAATTTGCTTAAATAAGTAGGGATACTTTGGATCTATCTATACGAGTTGTAACTTTTGGTCTCTCTACCTCTAGTTATAAATTAAAACCCTCCATATAATATAATATTATGAGGTTTGTGGTCGTGAAGTTTGTTTATTTGATGTCTAGAAAAGATAACAGGAATATTTGATATTAATGTGGAAGGAAATGCAGACGCCCATCATTTTCTTTGACATTCCTTAAGTCAGGAGTACACTTGAGAAATACAATTTAATAACACCCTATAAAATATTGAGTTTCTGTATGGATTTAATTGTTATTGAAATAACTCTGTGTTTAGTTTACACAAGACTTCCATTAGGAGTGTCACCCCACGTTCAACCCAAAAAAAAAAACATATAATATAACAGTCAGATAGACGCTATCATTAAAAAGAGTGACGTTAGTGTGTGTATGAGAAGATGTGAAGTGGTCAGGATCGGGACAAACGGGGATCCGTGACCAGTGGTCCCCTCTTTCAGGGACTCAGGCGTGATGTGTATGTATGTAAACAAACAATTTATTCACAAAGACACGAGAGCAACAACGATTTCTGTTTTCATTTGAGTAAATATATTTCATTTAAATCAAAAGCTATATAAAACTCAGTTTCTTAAATTTGCGCAAATTTAAGTTTATAGTCTCATTAGACTTTATAGAAACATAACTGGGATTCATGTTTTAAATAGAACATTTTTGATTATAGTGTTTGCACCTCCTAGTTTCAATATCGTAGGAAATCGTCCTATGATATACCCATTCTTATTGATGGGAATTTAGACGGATAGGGTCAGTGTGCCCTCAGCTTATCCGAGGGTCCGATGGCTTCAATATCAGCTGATATTGCAAGGTGTGAACGTGACACCTCGCCAGAGGACGTGTGAAAACGTACACCGTTCACCTGCGTTATTTATTTTACAAACATCTCGAGCGGTCAAAGGAGATTTTTAGGGCACCCTACACTGCAATGGAATGTTCTGGTGTTTCTTTGATATGTTTTGAAGGAATTTTTCCTTATATATTTAGAATAGAAGGATGTGTTTACTGAACATGAGTTTGAAAAAGAATTTATAAACTCAAAGTGGAAGGTAGAGTTGGACGGGGTTGGCCGCGTAGAACTTATACAGATCAAATTGAAGACATTCTTCTCAAGGCTGGTTTAAGTAGTGTGAAGAGAAGAGCATGCATGAGAAGGTGAATGGGTGTGAGTGAAGTAAGAGAGATTTGTCAGGTTCGTTCCATATGACGATCGCCTGCCTATTCAGTTGGGGCGTGAATATATGCACATATGTATTTACTGGAAAACCCAGCAGTTTCAATTAACAATATATAATAGGACACAATTATATCGTTGGTGACATTTAGCATGACTATTTCCAATCGTGAGTCCATCGCCCATTTAACTATAGCCCAATATTTTGCTTGCATCCTACGACAAAGCGAAAAGAAAGGCAGGTTTGTAGCAATTTATTTATGTCAAAGACTAATACAAAATAAAATTTAATAAGGTGTGAAAACAGCAAAGTTCACATGTTTTGATAAACAATAAAAGCTTAAAACATTTTCTTGGAGCTTCCATTTTATCGAAGTTTTGCCTTCGATTTGAAAGAAACTTTAAGTGAAACGGAAGTCGCAGTCTGAGCTTTCGTACTCGATATATTCAGCACTTCCGGTCCAATATGTTCCAGGACAGGAAATGAATATGTCTGCTGTTCCAAGTTTAAAGTTTTCGCAATTTAAGCGCAATTTTAACATTTTGGAATCGGTCTAGTATTTAAATGAGTAAGTATTTTCGGTGTACAAACACTAATATTTCCATAATCTCTGCTCATTTTCCTTTGGAATGGAATGGACACAAATTAGGGACAATATCTCAAGTTTTATTGTGTATATAACGTACCTGTAATTTCAATTATAATGTAAATCAGGTGACCGATTGCTTACCTAATAGCCAAATAGGATGCATTTACCCGTAGTCTACTTAACGGGTTTTGCAACTTACTAAAAAGACAGGAAAGTAAGCATTGTGTACTCAAACTCATGTAGGGCAGGATAAAAATACATACATATTCTTTCACGTCCCTATATCTCCCAAGTCACTTTTTGGCATTAATATTGGCGTTGGAATTTCAACTTATATTTATGCTAAAAATATAGCTAACTAACAATATACATACTAACATCAGAAAAAACAAGAATTTTGCTCGTATAAACCCCAAAAAAGGATGAAAGAACATGAGAATTTGTAAATACGAAAACATTCGCAAGATTCAAAGTATTTATAGAAAATCCCATCAATCATTCAAAGCAGGAAAACGGTCAAACCCCTTCACGTGTCATCAACCATCTCTTCAAAATACGGCATACAGCCTCAAATTTATAAATACTCTTTTCTATAACACCCTTTTGGAACAACCATCCCTGTCCCGAGATAATTTGGGACGTATAAAGAATTTTATGTAGCTGCTTTTTACAACGATATGTCGTAGAAGACTATAAAAGGGTTAATGAAATCTATTGGGTCTTAGACTAGTAATCAGACATTAATATTTGGCTAGTATATAAACGAACATAATAACTACACGAAAATACACACCAAAATAATACAGTCCCAACGCAAACCTAACATTTGGTGTATATTTAACTATAGTTTTTGTGTATTTAATTACTTTCCGTAATATTTAATATCAATGCCATTACGACCAAGACAGTTTTATCGACTGGACAAATATTTTATCTTCAATGTTCTGTTCACCCAGAAAATGAATAAGCGATTTGCAAGTATATGTATGTATACCACTCTGTACGATGAGTGGGGTCCGCGTAGGTGTTCAACCAAAACACAAAACCATAGTCACCCATGTCATCGTATCTTGCTGCGGGTGACAATGCGTTCGGAAAATGTGGGATTTGTAAATTGGAATTTGTTTTTGAAATGCTCTGTTGAATTGAATTGGCTAAGCTGAAAAACATATTTATAATTTTATTTAAAAGTAAAAAACGACAATGGTACATTCAACAGCTTCAGATACAACAGCACGCATATATTTAAAGCCTTCTCTTTTTCTAGATGGACAGAACTTTGGAGACAACATTTCTTCGATTACATATATCTCAGCTACAATGCTGGCTTATTCGTGAATAAATCCAATTCCAATAACTTCCAATCTCTTATTTAATTTTGCTCTAAAACATACAAATAATTCACTTTACCAACTACATTTTATCTAACTTAAGAAACAACATACATATGTTATATAGTATATTTAGTCCGTAACAAAGAGCCTGCACAATCCATCTGCAAACTCGTAGCAGGAGACTGCATCTGCCGCCATCTGTGAAAGTTTGTTGCGAAACAAATATGATGTATAAGGCGTTGAAGCGCAAGGATTCATGTGGAGGTTGTTTTATTGCTGTGTGTATGGAAAGGAATGGTGAAAGTAAATAGAAATATGTATCTCTGAATATTGGGTAAATAATACTTAGCTGACAGTTCTGAATTTAATTGAGTATAAAACATACATACGTTATACACATCACACCCATTTCCATGTAGAGGAGTTTTATTACTTTCACTGCATTGATACTTATATATCTCATACGCACTTAGTAGTTATAGATATTTCTAACGTCACCCCTTTCAATATGGCGTATATGATTTCGGCTTAGGTTAGCCCCTACTTAACCGTCCTTCCACTTCCACCACATACCTAGCATGTATACAAATACTATTCTCTAAATTTTCAAATTCATGTTTGCTATTTACATCCACGACTGTACAACACTTTCTGTGTAGTCAGAATTTAAGTGTATACCACCAACAGAGTTTTTGCGATGATCTTTGATAACTTAAAACCGACTTTTTACTTGTTAATCAATATCTATCGGCACAGTTGATAAGCCATATCGCCTTATACTGTACTGAGTTTTGCCTTTTAAGTTTTACTCTACAAACAATGTTTATTATACTTACTAATCAAAGTTCACTACCTATCACGTTGGGTGCTGTCTATCTAGTGATACGCGGGCTTCGAATGACCCATACCTAACATGCCTTCGAAATTTCAGAGATGGGCATTCAAGCCTTTGACTACCCCGCCATAATAAAAAAGGTAGTGTGTATACACAAGTCGTGAAGCGTATGTATGTATGTAATCAAAGTGATAGTGCATCTTTTTGTCACTTCCACAAGCAAATATAACAAAAGGAAAGCAAACAAGATCTCTTTGTCGTTTTGCATGAGTGGAGAACAAATGCAACCGGCTATGAAAGACTGGCCAAAGCGAGAGGGAAAAGGAAAATTAACACTTCTATCGCTGAACTAGTATAAAGTTATTCTTTGGAACACAAATATAAGTTTGACATACATAAATACATATATATCACAGCTTGTAGAGGGAAGGTAGAGATCGCGGTTTTCCAGTTTTCATATCCTGGCCAATCGAATTCGTTTTATTGAGATATATACAACTCCGGCAGTTGACTTATTTTAACCTCGTCATCAATATAATTCCTTACACTATAAAATTATTTATTTGTTAAACTAAATAATTTATAAATGCATTAGTCATATATATTTTTTATATTATTAGCAGTTAACTTAAAATCGAATCAACTATACAAAAAATATCGACTCTGAACTTTCTTTCCAGAATGCCGTGGCTTAGTAACTAGAGATACATAGAATCTATTGTACCATAGACTATCAACCTGCTATTACTATTTTATATCAAAGTCATCACTACGACGGATCGATGTAGGTGTTAAAAATAACGAGTAATATGAAAGAAGTGAGTATAATAGCAAACTAGTGTGTATTATTTGTTGCTATTAATAAAACGATATTGATTCATCAAAGACCTATAACAAACTTGATCCAAACCCAAGAAGCAATCACAATTAATTCCCATACAATCCCCAATCATTGTTAAATTAAATCAATCAATCCATTCCCATTCGAAAACCTACCTTATCCCTCTGCAATACATCTCAATTTCCTCTCACATCCCCCTGTCAAACTTTGTCGTGTACGGACACCAAATTGAGTAACTCTGCAGACAGACTCACAAATAATATGAGTTCGACACCGCTTGTTGTTTGCTTTTTGCACCCTCCCTGCGAAAGCCTCAAACACCTGTGTCACTCACAACCAGAAGTAGGTATACGTTTGTTTGGGGTGGTGTTGATACTTTATTATTTAATATAATAGTCTAGTTAAAAATAATAGGCGAATATGGGAAGAAGTGATTTAATATGAGACGTATGCATGGATATCAATAAAGCATAACTCATAATATTTACTGGTCTTTTAACTATGACAGCCAAAGATTAAGAACTACCTAAAACCACCGAATGTGTATGAGGAGCTGAAAGAACGAACCAAATATAAAGAGGACCCGGCGTAAGGAGCGGTTATCGTTACGCGGTGCGGAGGCCAAATTGCGTGTTTTAATTGATGCGGAGTCTAAAAATGTGTAGTAGAAAGAAGGTACATAATTTGATTGGCCGATGTCGTGTTTTGATTGTTTGTAATATCTCCCCTCCATCACGCGTACCTCGTTCCACCCTGCGTAGTGCCACGCTAGTTTCTATACAAATATTGCGTAAGGCCCACTCCTCTTATTAATTACTCCATGACTGAAAGTGTCTATTTATGTCTAGGATTGTGACAAATAGGGATCCGAGATCTTTGTCTTCCTCTCGATAGGGAATCGCGCGTGATGTGTACGTAATTGTATAGATATTCTATTATCAATGAGTTTCTATAGATTTATTAAAAAATGGTTTGTAATCAGTCTCGATTATATCAAAAATAGTTGTGTTTAAAGTAAAAGAGGTAATGTAATATATCCGACGTCTGCGATTTAATCTACTGAATTTTGAGCTCAAATTACATAGTACGATTAGACGGACTGTAAATGAATATGTATGTTATCGCAGGTAACTTACCTTCCTTTTCATTTAATGTCATTACTTAGGGGCAAGGGACGATCATAGATAGGAGGATATTAAGGCACAAGTAAATGACTTACATACACACTTCTACATACACCTTATTCTATCTCCTTCAATGTCTTTTAGCTTTCAGAAAACCATGGAGACACTCATTATATTACCTCAAATACCTTGAACATAACTACATAAAGCATTTGAGATGACATTCACATCGATTATTTATGACATACGACGAAAAACCGCTTTTTAATCATTTTGTAGCGTTCCAGTCTATAACAAGTTCCTTTAAAAATAAGTTATTTACTTTCGTGTTTCCTACTCAATTGTTACAATCCACTACCTTTACCAATATGTGTTTATCGTTGTCTTGTAAAAGAAAATAGTTACCAGCGTGCAACCAAGAAGTTTCTCAAAGCCAACCTTTGACAGCAGAGCAAAAACTAAAGAGTCACTTGTCGCCTCCAAGGATATCAAATTTGGAACAAAAAATATTCGATTTCACTTATAAATACAACGGCCAGTTCAACTTGGTCCCTCGCAGAATAAAACTCAGAACATTGCCTACCAAAGTGAGAGGTCAAAGTTGGTTGGTGGCTATCCTGTGCAGAGATTTTCTTCTGGAAATATGATGATGAAAGTTGGCAAGGAACTCTTTATATCTAGAGAGTTTCAAAGTAAATGTAGCACGACACACTGCCGTGTTTGCCGGAGCTTCCAATTTGCACCTCTTGTAATGAAGTGAGAATATAAAATGGTCCGTTCTAGTCTTGGTTCTAAAAATCTAAAATGGTTTCAACTCTATGTTGTAAAGAAAAAGGTAAGTGCTGCTTTTTCCAGTGTGTATGAATTTGAGAAGCAACGATATTTCGGTTATTGTTTTTGTTACGTATGAAAATATGTCTTGTTTCTTAATACGTGTGTTTTAAACTTTATTTGCCTTGAATACGATGTAATTTTGGGAGATTATTAAAACGTTTATTTGTAGCCTTTCTTTTTATAATAACAAAGGAGGAAGCTAAGGGACTATGATTATAGGATATCTATCGGGTGATGGCCTAGCAATCTGTCACCAAAAAATTAATGTAAAAGCTATTCGAAATCCATTGTTTAAGTTCATCCATTGTTTATTGTTTAATCCAGTATTCGCAATGTTCTGTCCATCCCAAAAGGTATTTTAGAAATTTGTAAATGTGTGTGTGTTATCTCTTATAATTCTTCCACTACCATTTAACAAAACCTATCAAACCCAGACTTAAACTGACGCCATGTACAAATCTTCGTTTTTTCTCCTCTGATAGATATCATTTATTTACAAAGTCCACTCACAACCCTCTTCCAATCTTTCACTAAACGTATCACAGGCATAATGGGCCCCTAAGGGTTGTTCTCGCCCTTAAAGAGATCAGTAGGGGCCCCAAGTGCCCTTAGCAGCCCCTTGGAGACGCGGCTGTTACGTCACAGATAAAAGAGTAAAGATTTCCATGTTACGGTTAGAGTGTTTACATACGTAATAAAGTAATATTGCAATGTTTAAAAATTGGAGGATTTAAAGGATTTTTTCTTCGTGTATTAGAACGTTACATAATCTCATTATACAGGTTATATTCTTAACTAGTACACAATCATACTGAGAATATTAATAGTCAGTTTCATATATATGCCATCACAACCCGAATAAAAAAAATAACCCCAAATTGACTTAGGAAGTTTTATGTCACAAATATTCTGTACAGCCGAAAGAAATTCAAAGACGTGATATGTATGTATTTAAGAGTGAGTACCTATCTAGACTGATATCTAGAGAAAAAATGTATAACATGTGAGATTTATAGGACATGTCAGATCATCATAATAATATATTTCAATGATTCATGTATTTTATCACCTTATTATATGTAATTATCAATATTATTGACTTTAATTATACATTATACGTCATATACTTCAATTATATAAATTATACATCACGCTTGAACCCCATTTGTCCCGATCCTGACAGACCACTTTCGCTTCATTTACACTCATACACACTCAGCGGTTATAGGTACTCCTAACGTCACCCTTTTTCAATATAGCGTCTATCCTAACTGCCTGAGATGATGAATTCAATAATCAATGAATTTTATCACTCTATTTTCCATAATATAATTTAAACGACCATTTTTAACTTCAACACTAATCCATATTAAAATCTTGCACGCCCGTATCTTATAATCCGAGCTTACTACGAATTGCATGATATTCGTAGCAACTAGGTTACGACACAAAAAGCTCCCTTAAAATGATCTATAGCCTCCAAAATTCGTGTCCGAAGATACCCAATATTATTGGGCAGGGATAATATAATTTATGGGGTCAGGTTTATTTCGGTACTTGTGAATTTTGTCGTGAAATTTTGTATGAAATGTATACTTTTGTGTTCAAACACCGTAATCGTATGTATGAAAGAGTAGTTAGAGAGATTGTTTATGAAATATTTCATTACTAATCGAATATGACATGAAGCGTAATATTTAAGCTAAACTTGCCTAGGCGATAGTATCAAGTCTCTAAAGTTCTGTCCACCCTGAAAGGGTTTAAAGGACGTGAATGTACATGTAGGTATGGAATGAACAGGACCTAAATGTATATTATTTCTGAAATTTTAATACAATTTATTCTAATGGACAGAATCTTTTTATTAGTATTGAAGTTTCTTGAAAAAATACATCAGTTCTACGGAACGTGGTCGCTTTATTTCTAATTACCCTGAAAAGGATTACAGTCTCGTAACAAATACCATGTATATTTCTCTTTCTTTCTAAAATTCCTTTATACCACGAACAAAGTAATATCATATAAAATTTGCCATAAATTTTATATATTCCCATACCAGGGAATAAAGGAAAACAGTTAATATTTATTCGTCCTCAAAACACGCAATTTTTAAACATACTTATTTCGTTATGAGCATTATAATCTTTTATGATTATCATAAAATGGCAGTATGTTGCATGACAGGTGTAACCGGTAAATGAAATAGGAAGTGAAGTGTATATATATGGTTTAGTGCACACGTTTTTCTGTAAGCTAGGTCTTAGTACAAAATAACATTTGTTAGAACCTAAATATTATGGTACACAAAAGTGTACAGCGTATCAATAAAGACTTACTACAAGGCAAATGTGCTAAGTAAACTAAATATAAAGGATTTGCGGAGCCAAACACTAATACGTTTACTTAGCTGTAGTGAACATTTTCAAATAATAATACACTTACCGCCTGTGTGTTGTAAACCATTGATATTTATGTGTGTAAGTTTATAATTCGTATATAGACTTATTCCGCTTTTGGTCTTGAATAGAGAAAAACCAGCGAAAGAATTTACTATACACGGTAAGAAGACAAAAAACAAACGCGTCAACGACCATTAACCCTTGCGCGGTAGTCAAAGGTTCAGGTGTCCATCTCCGTAATTGCAAATGTAGTATGTCTATGGCCACTTCGGACCCACGTGTTGACCAGATAGTCAGAACTCAATTTACAAGTGACTGACTTTTGCTTTATATTGTAATGAATAAAAATAACCACAGTTCCCTACTAATCGTAAAAGTTGGATTAAAAGTAAGGGGTGTAAATATTGTTTCGGTAATTGAATTTATAGTTCCTCAGAACATAAGAAAACAATTACCAATCTGTAGGAATTTCATACAACTATTTTCATCTAATATTAAGCAAATGTAGGTAGTATGTCTATTCTTTTTCCACAAAGTTTATTTAATATAAACTCTTATTCAAAAAGTTTGTAAGTAATACAACAACTTTTTTCATATATTTCGATAACTTTTCGTTAATTTCCTTTTTATGTATTCTTTCACCATTCAAACGTTCCTTAAATGTTTATGTGATACGTTATGGAATAAGTTTCACCCTTCATGTACTGTTATATAAAATATTGCAATAACGTTGTGTTTTTACCTAGACTTGGTTTTTCGGAAAATAATTCTTTTCCACAAAAATGTGTTTCGAAGGAAAACTTACGTTAGACAGGTTATATAGATCATATATATCAGACGATCTCTTGTCATATAAGTTAGCTCTGGAAAAATGCAATAAAATAAAATATATAGATAAGGATTGTTACCTAATTATCATATCAAAGACATTTCTAGTTATTATTTTAGTTTTAAAATGCACCAATTTACATAATATTAAAATTTTATTCAGTCCCTTTTTAGATACTATTATTTTTAACTTTTGTATCGGTGTTAAGAAGACATTCATATTTGTAACAGGCTACTAGTCAATCACTCAATAAAGCCAACAAGCCCTACACCTTTATTCGCCACCTACGACAAATCGAGACGTAATGCAACTAGATAACGCTATATTAACGTTAGAAGTACCTATAACCACTGAGTGTGCAAAAGAAGGTGTATGAGTGTCAATGAAGCGAAAGTAGTTTGTCGGAATCCAGACAGATGGGGATCCGTGATCTCAACCTACCTCTCTACAGAGAACCGGACGTGATATGTATGTATGTACTAGCACAGGACTAACTTAACTAATGAGAAACAATGTCAACTATACAAAATAATTCTATTCTAACTATTCCTACACTATCCCCCATAAAATATAATCTCCATTCACATAGTTAAAACTGAGTCAACTAACTATGCAGTAATAAAGCAACTTCGCTCAATAATGCGACGAAACTCTAGCGGCGACGCCCGATGATATTATAAAGACACGGATGTATGAAAGATTTATCTAATGTAGGAATACACTTGATATATTATTCTTTAATAAATTTTTGTCCTAATAGTAGCATTGGAGGTTGGTAAAAAAATAGTGATAGCAAATATGTGTTTTTATCTATGAATACATAAATTTATCTTTTTATATCTTTACTTTTATATGTACATAAGCGAGTTCTGAATGCTAAGCATGATAATTTGTTACAAAAAGTATATTTTATACTTTTTTACAATCAGATTGCAGTTTTAAATAACCGACATTATCTAATTAATTATGACGATAATAAATACGTTATACATACATATATTTACGCCTCACGTCCCCAATAGCAGAAACTATCGATCGCCGCCTAGAACGATTCTGACAAATCTTTCTTGATCAGCGTTATATCTAAATTCACTAAGATAATCAAGAAACTTATTGACTTGGCGCAATTTTTCCAATTCCAATTTGCCACATCCATTATCTTTACACCTCCTAGCCACGCGTGCATTGTGCTCGTTGCCAGCGCCTGTATGTGGGAACTCGTCACCTGAAGTTGCGAAGTTTGTACTCATATACTCCCTAACACTGCGATAGAGTGTATTGTATCATAATACAATTAGAAATTCACTTTCCTATAGAGAATGTCTTCATACAAAACTTCTGTATTATCTGACTGTATGTTTATAAACACCATATTTGAAAACGGTGACGATAGAAGTACAAAAGCAATAATAATAAATACACCGATAAGTCCCGTTAGTTATTAATAATGATAGAAGTGCGTATAACCGCCGTGGTTTGTCAGGACCAGGACAGATCGGAATCGTGATCTCTGCCACCCCTTTACAGGGAATCAGGCGTGATGTGTATATACGAGTGTGTATGTATGTTTATTTGTCGGTTTTGGGATGGGTTAGCAATTTTTATAGCTATTGCGAGAGTTTGAGACGTTTTGGTTGTACACGGTGTAGGAATTACTATAGGTCCAAACATAGTAAAGGTTTTGTTCTAATTATGGTAAGTTAAAAAAAAACAGTTAAAGTTAAAAAGTTAAAGTTAAAGTTAAAAAATCAGATCCTTGCCGAGCCAAGAATAGCTGCTATAAAGTACAAAATACTTATAGATTGTACGAGTTTTAAAAAACCACATGAGTATAAGTATAAAAACATAATGGTTAAGTTATTTCTTGTTATTTAGTCACCCCTGTACAAATATCACTAAGCCCAGTACCCAACATAACATTAATTGACCACCCTTCCAAATACTTTCTATCTCGAACTACATACCCAATTTCGGTCAAATCACCCACTTGACTACCACCAATCTAATACGTAGTTATTTACCTCTTATTCCGAAAGGGACTTGCCAATTTGCATAGCATTTCGCGTCTTTACGATTAAACTTACGACCCTAGACTTGACAGGGGCCTTTGTCAAATAAATTGCATTTTGATTCGGGCCCCTTCCCTTTTAGAGGTATTTTCAAGGTCCGAGTTAGTATGAAGTAAGTTAAATGGGATTTTTATATAAATGTGTATTAACAGAGGTGGAGTTAATAATTTAGTAGCCTGTTACAAATATTCACAGATAAATCCATGACCAACATAATATGAAAATAAACAAAAATAAAAAAAATAAAAATTCCTTTTATTTACACTAGCTAGAAGCAGTAATTCATATACACAAATAGAAAAAAAAATTAATAATATAATAATTTACATTAATGGAAACAAGCAATAAATGAATGAAAAGAAATAAATTAATTATGTTTAAAATAACCGATAAAATAATATTACTCTGAGACTGTTCTAGTTCTGTGCTAGTCTGGGACGTAAAAAGAATGCTAACTAGCTGCCGATCTTCCCGGCATGTCGTAGAAGGCGAAGAAGAGAGAAGGGGTAAATAGATTCTATTAGGTGATAGGCTAGCAACCTATCACTAATGCTTCGTTATAACATCGCAACCCCAATATTGATGCTAAATAGTGACCTAGGAGATATTATATCCATGAGGTTCTGTCCACCCCGAAAGGAAATAAAGGATATGACTGTATATGTATTTTACATTAGATCTGATAGGATAAACTACACTAAACAAATTAATCGCGTTGTTTTTTATTCATAAGATTTATATTCGCAATTTATTAAATGTGTATCATATCAGCTTAATAACGCAAAGCTTACTAGTTTACTATTTTGCATAATACTCCAATATGTTAAAATCAGAAATGATATTATGCAGGCTTCGTAATTTGGGCCTATCCTGGCTAATTAAATTAGCTTAATGAACTAGACCGCGATTGAAATAGATTATACCCAATCGCGTAGCCATCAAATAAACTAACTACAAATAATTTAAATCTCTGCATGGTTTTTGTTTCAATGTTAACCGTTTATAATATTATTATGATGTCAGTGATTTGCCTTAGAATAGTGATATCATTTCGGTTATTTTGTGTATTAAGTATGCAATTACTTTCTACCATAATACACGTTCACGGCTATTAACCCTTGCGGGGTAGTCAAAGGTTCAGGTGTCCATCTACGCAATTGCGAAGGTAGTAATTCTGTAGCCACCTCGAACTCACGTGTTAACCAGATAGTTAGTACTCGATGTGACAGGTGGTCAGCCATGTCGCCATTTACAAGCTCTAACTATTACTGTTCGGGGAACAGGTAGGTTTCCTCACGATGTTTTTCTCTCATCGTAGTATTATATCTACCATAATCTCATCACTTAAGCACTTCTCGACCAGTGTTCCTTTTGGTGTAATCAGAGGTACGTATGCATTCATTAGGTATGGAAAATAATTTTCATACCAAGCGGTAATAAATACCTCTGAGAATCGCTTGACCATCAAATATCCACCAAAATAGGAATACATACATACAAATCACGCCTCTTTCCCTACAAACAAGTAGACAGAGATCACGGAACCCAATTGTCTCGATGCTGACAAGCCACTTTCGCTTCATTATCATTCATATACCTCCTACACATTTAGTGGTTATAGCTACTTCTAACGGACACCCTTTTTACTAGAAATAATAATATAATACTGGTTATTTACAATAATCTTTGTTTATGTAAATCTTTAGTAACATTTGTGATAAACACGATCCATCAGTCATTTATCATCATTTCCAGTTCATTAAGCGATCTCTTGAAAAGCTTGTAGCTTCGGAATATCATTAATCATAATTTCAACTTAAACTTCACCTAAACTTCTGAAGTAAATATTCACAGCTTGTCATTTAGTTTTAAGAAATCATCAACGATTGCTAAATTATTCTTTAACTTTTGTTATTATGTCAAATGTTATGACACAATATGTTACAAGATTGAGTTCGTAAACATACACCAAAATTATACTTGCAGCTTTAATATTAGTGCACTTATGTACGAATTTGTATTGTACCTTTATACATCACAAGGATCTGTCTGTGATAATGAGATATATAGGAATTATATTAAATATGTCACATTTGCAATATAGTGAGAAAATCATACGTGCTAGATTTAATACCACATAATTTAAGAAAAATAATTAACAGTATTAAAAAACTAATTATTTATTTAAGCCTCTGCAATTATAAAGCACCTCCCATACCACCATTAAACTCGTCAAAATTGATTGATTTCTACAAAAACACTTTGTAAACATCTCAGCGTTGCGATTGCAAAAATCGATCCTATGAATTAATACTGCGAGTCATTACACTTGAGTCAATAATGCTCCCCCACTGAAAGATACGAAGCTTGTTCCAAGGAATATTTAGGTATATATATATTTAACGGTGAGGGAAAACATCGTGAGGAAACCTGCCTATCCCTCAGGATAGGTAATAATCAGTGCCTATACACGACGATACGGTTCAATACCTATCACGTTGGGTGCTGTCTATCTAGTGATACGCGGTCTTCGAATGACCCATACTTAACATGCCTTCGAAATTTCGGAGATGAGCATTCAAGCCTCTGACTACCCCGCCATAATAAATAAGTCGTGAAGCGTATGTTTATGTTTCAGAATATTTAGAATCGAATCTGTGAATGTTATTGAGATCACGTCATGTAAACAAAGCCTAACGCATATACTGAGTGTTATAAAAAATCTTGAATTGTATTTTCTGTAGGCGTAAGCTTCAGTTTACCACAATTTACATATTTGTCTCTGTTTTGTAGTTTAAGTTATACTATTGTAAACAACATCTAGGTCAACGATGTTGTATATACAATTATTTAATTTAGTAAGCTTAATGTTATTAACTTTAATCTATTGTATATATATATATATATATACAGACCAAAATAAAATGTAAACTTCTAAATAAAGTTAACTAGCTCTCTTAACGTATTGTAATGTAGTTTACAGACTAAGTAAGTTAGTTTTAGTGAAATATACTTGGCTAAGGCTTAGATATCCATTACCTAGTATCAATATTTCTTAATCCATGTACTAATTTGATAGTAATACTAAACATGTTTATAAAAACGTTATCTTTTAGCGGAAGAAATTTTGTACGAAACAGCGAGTTTTAAATCAGAATTCTCAGCTATCTTTACATTAATATACAACCTGCCTGACCCAACGAACTGATGAAATTATCTACCTGGAACCGAGATGTTTGTTTTACGAGTTAATGTAGCATATATAACATAATTAAAGATCTGTTATTTTATAGAATAAAAATAATTTTTCCAACTAGACAAAAATCTAAAATAAATCTTTCATATTAAATACTATTCAATAAATGGGGATTCGTGATCTCTACCTACCCCTTTTATAGGGAATAAGACTTGATGTGTATTTATGTATGTGTGACCAAATTATCAACACTACATGTCAGCATCATACTGAACAAGCATTGCATAACGGCTTTCATTATATTTGATTCAATTACAATACATCGTACACAACTTTTAACACTACTCTGATACATTGATAAACAGTACATATATCCTAGCTTACATTAAAAGCTAGGTTTAGCACTTATTTGTTCGAGCATCTAATAGAAGTACACTGATAAACAGCACATAATTTCCTAGCTTACATTACAAAAGCTAGATTTAGCACTTATTTGTTCGAACATCTAATAGTAGTAAATTACACAGGAACATGTCAGAAAGTCCAATTTTCAATCGAAAGCGGCATCATGAATTTTAGATCTCATAATTACGACAACCTGTCAGGGTGCCTCGTCATCAAACTGTTAAGGATCAGTGACCTCAGGTTCCTAATCGATAGTGTAATAGATAAATATGTTCTTATATATTTACGTTTACGTTCCTTTAAGGGTGTGTAGAATTTAGAAGATCTAATATCAGTTCGCTGTAAGATAAGACTGTCAGTTATATATTATGACAGTCAGATAGACGTAATATTAAAAAAGGGTAACGTAAGAAGAACATAGCTACTTGTAACGGTTATAGAACCACCGAGTGTGTATGAGGAGGTGTATGAGTGTCAATGAAGTGAGAGTGGTCTGTCAGGATCAGGATAAATGGTGTTCCATGATCACTACCTACCTCTCTACAGGGAATCAGGCGTGATGTGTATGTATATATTGCTATAGGAGTATTAATTACATTATTGTCATTACAAACACAAATTTATAACTGTTTGCTAACCCATCGCTCAATAGATTGCATTTACCCCGAGCCTTTAAGTTGATACCTACAACATGTCTGTAGAAACACAGCTAGTTTAAATTCCAAACTGGCTATCATTACACTGATAATTAGGTAATTATATCATAAGACTGTGAAAAAAACAATGTCTCTAAACTTCTATTCTTCTCAAATAGTATTAAAACCGTAAGTATTATATTCTTTGACTCAAATAGTATTAAAACCTTAAGTTTACCAGCATTCTTCGTTTGAAACAATAACTTAAAACCCCTAAAACCTTAGCAATCTCATTATCCTAGCAAACAGTAGTCTTAACTGAACAAAATGATTTGCTGAATAGCAATTTTAAAATGCACCAACCCGGTTTTAGCTCATTCCACAAATTGAATCCCTCGGGTATTAAGTTAGTGTTTTATGAATATCTAAGTTGGCCCGTAATGCATAAAATTAGATTAGCTTATGGGCTTGGCTTTTAGAGTTAAGTTTATATTCATTGCTTAATCTGCGGTTAGGTAATAGGTCTTCGTGACATGCGAAGGGTGATAAGTTAGTTATAATCATGGAGTGTATATTCACCAGTGTATAATGATAGTGAAAATATAGTAAACTAATAGTCACTACATAGTATAAAACAAAGTAGCTTTTTCTGTCCCTTTGTATGCTTAAATCTTTGAAAATACGATTTTGATGCGGTTTTCTTTAATAGATAGAGTGATTCAAGAGGAAGGCTTATATGTATAATAACATCCATTAAATAGTGGAGTAGGTTATATATTTTATACCTGTGCGAAACTGGAGCGGGTCGCTAGTGTATTTATAAATATGTATTCTTTTAATAATTTTATTCTATTTAATAATGGGTGTGAGCGAAGCAAGAAAGATTTGTCAGGATCGTTCCAGGTGGCGATCGATAGTCTCTGCCTATCCCGTTGGGGAAGTAGTGAATATATGTATGTCAGTGTCATTATTTCTATTAAAAGTGAACGTGGAAAAATATATATCCGAAGTTGTGTACATTCGAATAGCAGAGAAAAGACGTTAGTGTATACTTCATTTAAGCTTTTACAGTACAATTTTGTCATTAAAAATTTCAGGTTAAATGTATTAACTTAATCTTCATTACAATATTTCAAAATTTTCCCAATCAACGATAACTGTCCTATAACCTGTGATAATACCTTATATAGCAAGTAAATAAATCTCACTTCAACACAATACACTACATTCTAAATCCGTCAACAAAATATTCTATTCGTAATACAAATAGGGGTGCATTCACATTAGTAAACTTTTTCAGTGCGACAAAGAAACGCAATTAAATGCAAAGTAGAGATCCCGCCACATAAGGTGGCAGTTGGAGGCGTCGCCACAGTCGCGTAATTCAGTGTTACCAGTAAACACGCCAAAACTAGCACTCACTGTGCCATACGGCTCGATACATTATAGGTTTCATTTGCAACGGTCTTTGGTTGCAGAGCTATAAACTCAAATAAAACAAATTAATATATCAAAGTCAAAATATGTTTATTAAACTATTTCAAACATGATTAATAATTAACGGGACTTATCCTTCTTATTATATATTACATATATTATGTGTTCCTTCACTCTGTCCGCAATAGACCGTTTAGTGTGTTCGACGTAGGATTTCTCCCACAGCTGCAATCAATCTTATACACACCCTTATATCTTATAGCATGAGTATAAATCGCGAATCTCTTAAAACTATTATTTCAAACATGGCACTGAGCATTGTCTTTACATATTTTTTACCGAGGTTAGATCAGCGGAGACCCTAGCTTGGAGAAGAACTAACAAGACTCCGGAAATCAATTTATTATAATCACCCTTAACAAACATAAAAATTACAAAGAGTGGGCAAAAAACACAACGCTGGTAATACTAAATTTACCTTTCATACAAAATAACACGCAATGGCGGTAACGTCAAATTTAGTTCCAAGTTTGGCTACTGCCACCTTATGTGGCGGGATCTCTAAGGGTGCGTCCACGTGACAGTGTTGACAGACCGTGACGAATGGGGAACGTGTTAAGTGACAGCTGACTTGCACTTGACTAGGCGCTGTCACGTGTAAACAAATCATGGGACATTGAAAGGTTTGATTTAGAAGTGACTTTGTATTATTAGGAAAAAAGAAAGATCATACCAGATTGTCAAAAGGAATATATATGAGTGAAATGGAAGAGCGGTTACGTAGGAGCCGGCCCAATAAGACATATGACAGTCAGATTGACGCTATATTGAAAAAGAGTGATGTAAGGAGTACCTATAACTGCCGAGTGTATATGAGTGTCAATGAAGCGAAAGTGGTCTATCAGGATAGGGACAAATGCGGATCCATGAGATCTGCCTACCCCTCTACAGGGAATCAGGCGTAATGTGTATGTATGCATGTAAAAAAAAAGAAAATACTTTATACACTACATATTTAAAAAATTCAAACATGAAATAAAACCATGGATGCAGTGAAAAGTATACGATGCAACTAGGCTGCATCACTGGTCCTCCGGCAGCACCTATTTATATTAAGTATCGTATCGTATTAAGAGCTTTTTTCCTTAACTTTTAATGCATTAGTAATTCCTTGCAAAGAAGTCAAAGGTTGTATTAAATATTGAATAATATTATGACAAGAAATATTTAATATTGGGGTGTAGTTAATATGTGGCTACATAAATCTACGTTTAACATAATATGACATTTCATGAGAAAAGTTTTGAATTAGGTTGTTGAAGTTAGCTTCCTTACAATAAATAGCTAGCAATAATTTCTTAAACGCAAGCTTTAAGTAATTCGTGAAATCTCTTAATTATAAAACAATCATATCGCCTCTTACGACATGCCAAGACGGTGAAGCTATAGTGTTGCTTGTCAGTGAAGCAGCAATATAGTATGTTAGTATTTTTTAACATACATAAATACACATCACGCCTGATTCCCTTTAGAGTAGGCAGAGATCACAGATCCTCATTCGTCCCGATCCTGACATATCACTTTCTCTTCATTGACACACATACACCTCCTAATACACACTCGGCGGTTATAGGTACTTAACGTCACTATTTTTCAATATTTTTTTAACCTACAATGAAAAAACTTACAGCCTTTTTAACTTATTTATCAACACGGGATAATTTATAACTATATTGAAGAAATAAACAGGACTTTCCGTGTCTCAACTTTCGTATTCCGTTCCAATGCTTTTGTGAATGTTTTCATAACATTCCTAGCAATGGGGTCATGCACGAACGAGCGTCTAAGCTAGGACTACCTAGTCCTTACATGAATTCATAAGCAGGCAGTGCCTAGGTTTTGAATTCATGCCAACTGACATTTAGGTCACGATTTGATTTAATGATTCCTAAGCTTATGTTTGAATTAAGAATGTATACTGCAAGACTTATAATTAACACAGTTAGATAAGTTTTAGGAGTACCATAAAATAATATTAAAGTTATAATACTAATACCTTTAGTTTGGTTTATTGTTGCAAGATTACTAGCCCATCGCTTATTAGAATAATATATACAATACCAGGTACTCAAGTATAAATAAATTACCCAGACATTTGTCATACTAATCTAGGACATAAAAAGAATGCTAACTAGCTGTCGTTCTTCCCATCGCAGGAGGCGACTAAGGGTAAATGAAATCTATTAGGTGATGGACTAGTAACTCCAAAGTTCTGTATACCCTAAAAGGGATTAGAGGACGTGAATAAATGTATATGTTTTACGACAGTTTGTCTACGATTTGTAATTTTAATGTTCCGTACGTAAATAATTACTTTTTAAACGAACGTCTTGAAAAGCAATTATGAAAAAAAGCACTTTGCGAAATAATAAAAAACAAATCTAAACAACTGTTGAGAAAATTGCAAACTTTTGTCGTCAGCGCTATGGAGTGATTAAAGAAGAAAGAACAAATTCTCTCGAGAAGGGACCTTAGCAAAATATCACCTAAATGTTGTTTGAGAAGTTAACTTTGTTATGTTCTTAGATAGCCCTTACGTTTATATACTAAGAGCTGTAGCTTCCATTGCTTTAAAAGCTACATATATGTAGCTTTAAATTAAATATGAATATATATTGTGTAATAGAAACACAAACATACTTACGCTTCACGACTTGTGTATACACACTCCCTTTTTTATTGTGTCGGGGTAATCAGAGGTTGGAGTGCCCATCTCCGAAATTTCGAAGGCACGTTAGGTATGGGCCTTTCGAAGTCCACGTTTTTCTAGATAGACAGCACCGAACGTAGATAGTGAACTGTATCGCCGTATATAGGTAGTGGCTATTATTACCTTTCGCAAGGGAAAGGTAGGTTTTTTCATGATGTTTTCCCTCATCGTTAGCGACTGTAAATTATGTACGTAAATGAATACCACATTTATAATTTTATAAATTGATACATGCCAGAGGCGGGATTCAAACTTAGGGGTTTTATCCACTTGCGGCCTCTATCGTATATAACCAAATATACTATTTGGAACTCTACTAATAACTAGAAATGTAACAATATAGTTTATATTTTCAGTTCAATGGCTTCGCTTTTCGTGGGTCGTCATTCGTGATGCAATATGATTGAGTAACCACTAGCCCGCACAAGGTTAACGTTTCCTGTGTGTTATTGTTATGGGTTTACCCAAATGGAAATATCCCAACTATTTGTGTACTTATATTGAAAAGCTGGAATTATTTGCAGACGATAATTGGGTTGGGGTTGTGAAATTGTGAATTTAATTTTAAAAAAGAGACATTTAGTTTTTAAGGACAATGATTGACAAGATAAAGGTAAAAAGTGATTAATGTGATGTGAGAAAACCTGCCTTTCCCTCAGGATAGGTAATAGCCAGTGCCTATATACGGCGATACGGTTTACTACCTATCACGTTCGGTGCTGTCTATCTAGTAAAACGTGGGCTTCGAGTGTCCCATATCTAACATGTCTTCGAAATTTTAGAGGTGGACACTCAAGCCTCTGACTATCTCTACAAAAAAACGGGAGTGTGTACACAAGTTGTGAAGCGAATTTCTTTCAAAGATCCAGTTCAATTGGTGTACTAATGCCATACAACATTATTCTTATACCAGAACGGAACAATACATTACCCGATACTCATAAACTTAGGTACATTTTCAAGTAAAATGAATCGGTTAAGCAAAGACTTAACGAACAAGTATTGTATACTTTTACCATTTATTATAAGTTAAGTTTTCTTGGGGCCCATCGATCACCGCCATGATTGTATCTGCGAGTAAACATCATTACTTATGCAATCGAACCACTAAGTAAGGTAAGATACAGGAGGCTTATAACATGTGTTAAGTTTACTCTTAGACAATTAATTTTATGTTATTAACTTACTTAGGTGGTACAAAATATGCGTATATCTAACATATGTATAAATAAATACACTGAGATACGTTTTAATTTTTTTTCGGCCTATTCAATATTTAACATAACATAAAAATTTGGTCCTTGGTTTCCTACACTTTTTACAATTGTAACTTTCATAAAAAAACGTCGAGTGTGTATGGGGAGGTGTGTGAGTTTTAATGAAGTGAAAGTGGTCTGTCAGGATCTGTAAAGATAGAGATCTCTGCCTACCCCTCTACAGGGAAACGGACGTGATGTTTATGTATAAAAAACACGCACATATTTCATGTCTTTTGAATCTTTCATTCTCCCAGTCTTTTTTGTCGTATTCACTATGACTGTAAAGTTTTCAATTAAGATTTTAGTCTTAATTTTCAATTAAGTCACTTATCCATTGTCCTATAGATTCTACTAACACCTAGTCACTTAGTCGCCTCTTACTCGCACAATACAAAGCAAGCAGCTAGTAATATTTCGCAAGATCTACACACGACGAGACATATATATTACATACCGTTTTACCCTTGCAGGGTACTCAGAGATTCGTTTGGCTTCTCAATAGCGAACATATAATGTTTAGGGTGGTTTAGGGTTATCTAAAAACTCTTTAAATGTGAGTTAACCAGATAGTACTCAATGTGACAGGTGGTAAGCCATGTCGCCATTTAGAAGCACTGACTATTACCTGTTCTGGGAACAGGTTTGTTTCCTCACGGTGTTTTCCCTCACCGTAGTATTCGATACATTTCGTAAATGTATTTTTTTTACGAAAATGTACATAGAAATTCATTATGCCTGTTCATAGGGTGAGGTAGGTTTCCTCTCGGTGTTTTTACTCAGAGTGGTAGACACAATTATGTCAATCACTACATAGTATAAAACAAAGTCGCTTTCGTCCCTTTGTATGCTTAAATCTTTGAAACTACGCAACGGATTTTGATGCGTTTTTTTTAATAGATAGAGTGATTCAAGAGGAAAGTTTATGTGTATAATAACATCCATTAAATAGTGGAGTAGGCTATGTTTTATACCCGTGCGAAGCCGGAGCGGGTTACTAGTAATATATAAAGAAAAGCTAAATCTCTCAGCTTTCCACTATCCACTAAGAACAAAGTGCGAGCTTTCCACTTAGGTGGAGTGATGGATTGGCAACCGAGCCAGATGGATGCTCACGCCCTACAGCCAGCGGAGATTGATAGTGCAGTGGGAACTTTGTTAGCGTAATTTGAAACAGTTGCTCTGATATTACATATTGATGTAATATTTTATCTGTTTTTAAGTGGACAAAACCTAAGACCGTGCGTTTGTAGGTTAATTTAAGTATAAGTCATACACATAAGTACATACAACATAACTGCATTGATAGATTAGACGACCTTCGTGGCGCGATCGGTTAGACGCCTGAACGCTAATCGTGGGGTCCCGGATTCAATTCCCGGTGGTGGCAGAGTTGAGAACAACGCTTTTCTACTGTTTTCCAGTCTGGTCGTTGATTATATATGCTATACATGTATTTATCAATATACAATAGGTATACATTTCTTAAATATACGTTGACTAGTACCCTTAACACAAGTCTTAAATGTACTTACCAAGGGGCTAGTTCAATTGGTGTCATAATTTCCAAATATTATAATATTATATATTATAGATCTATACATATGTATATACACATCACGCCCGTTTTCTTATAAGGTGTAAGCAGAGATTACAGACCTATTATTCTTTTTATTCGCTTTATCTACATTTATTCGCATTTGGCTGTTATATAGATAGTATGCATTATATTACAATTGGTTGCCTACCCCTCTACAGGGAATAAAGCGTGATGTGTATATATGTATGTATTGTTCATAATCGTATAAAACATACCCATATAAATGTTTCCCATGAAGATAGGCAGCTAGATACATTATTACAAACCAAACAATCAAAAAACGGGTTTAAAGTAATCCCTTTATATGATTGTATTATAAATTAATCCGCGTAACACGTGACACCGCAGGCAACGGTTGTAAGCTGTTAAGCCAAAGGGATTCTTGGCCCAATAGTCGCCTGTCGAGCGGAAATAACGTCTGTATACCCTAAGGGTATTTGTAGAGAGGACCCCTAGTGTACTGTTCATGTATAAGGGCGTAAAAAGAATGCTAACTAACTGCAGTTCTTTCCGACTATTTTCACATCTATATATGAGTATACCTATGATACATACATATGCTTCACGACTTGTGTATACACACTCCCTTTTTTATTATGGCGGGGTAGTCAGAGGCTTGAATGCCTATCTCCGAAATTTCGAAGCCATGTTAGGTATGGGTCATTCGAAGCCCGCGTATCACTAGATAGACAGCACCCAACGTGATAGGTAGTGAACCGTATCGCCGTATATAGGCACTGACTATTACCTATCCTGAGTGATAGGCAGGTTTCCTCACGATGTTTTCCCTCACCGTTAGCGACTGTAAATTATGTGCGTAAATGAAAAACACATTTTTTTAATTTCATCCATTGGTACATGCCATATAAGACATATAACGTGACCTTTGAAATGTTATCGTGTTTCCGAGTTTCTGTTGACCCCGAAAGAGGACAAAGTATGAGTACTGTAACGTATGTATTTATATGCTTATAGTGCCTGCAAGTAAAATTCATTTCTCTATAGAAGCACAATAATCAAAGAATTTCATTTTTACCGAGCCTAGACTATTTGTACACAGAAGATCTAATTGTTTTATATTACGTTACATCATATTAAGTAATATTATCATTTAATTTACATAAACTATGTATGTATCCTTATCTATATACCCTTATAATGTTATCTATAATATATATATATATATATATATATATATTTATATCCCTGTAAATGAATAAATGTAAATAAAAAAAGAACTAAATTCGAAAATTATGTTTTTCCTTACTGTCATCAATCTTTGAACGACATAAAAGATTTGATTAATCTTAAAAGGTTAACAGTCTAGCCTCCCCGAAAGGATTTGTGATCGTGAAGAAAGAATATATGTATATATATATGTGTGTATTTAATTATTTTTAAACACTCGCGGTTTATAATCATTTTATTTACTATATGTTCCGGGTTGTATCACGATGAATTAAATAAAGATAATTATACCTTTAAATCACCCGAGGTTTCGACCCAATTGCATAGGCCGTGGTCACGGGAAGACTGGCGTCTCAGCTAATGTCTGGTTACCCTCACATTTGGAGTTATATATATGTATGTGTGTGTGTATGGTCGTTTATGAAACCCCTTCCGATATTTTCTTCACAATCTATAATATCTTATATTTATATACATACACAATACCTTTCCAAGTATCAACTTTCAACCCTCTCAATACAATATTGTCCAAACAGACTGAAGATCAGAGTAAACAGTGTTCCCATTTTACAATCCAATGGATATGACAGTTTTAGTTAACATTCAGACCTGTTACAATTATTCGTCCAACTGTTAAGATATTCAAAATAAAGGGCCGATCAAAATAGGTGGAGTTGATAAACTGTTTGATAACTGTAAAATATAATAAAAATAAAATTCCTTTTATTCACACTAGACGCAATTATACGAATAGACACAAATAGAGAAAAGAATTAATATATAATAATTTACATTTATGGAACCAAGCGCACATGGCAACCCCGCGCAAGTGTGAATAGGATTTGTCTTAGCTAATGTTGATTGTGTGAACTTCACACTGCCATATAAATGAGATGGCATCTCAACTTTTTATTTATACATAGATTACTCTGTATTATACTATAGCGGAGGTAGTAATTTTATGATAAGTGTAAGTAAACCAGATAGTACTATATGTGACAGGTGGTTAGCCATTTCTCCGTTACAAGTACTAGCTATCACCAGTTCGGGGTATCTATACAGGTAGGTTTCTTGAAGATGTTTTGCCTCACCGTAGTATTCGATGCATTTCGTGAATGTATTTTTACTACGAAAATGAACATAGAAATAAATAAAACTTCATTTTTATTGGTACATGCTCAAGCGGGATTTGAATCCTGTACCCACTGATACAGAGTCAAGTCCCAAACAACTGAGCTACGTCGAATTACAACGTGAATATTGGCATTATACAATACAATAGTTACAAATGTTTTATAGTATTATTGCATAAATAAAATACCACACTTAAGCATAATTATTTAAACATTCTAAGAGCTCTTGTGATATTATAAAACACTCTGGTAATATCTTCGTCAACACTAGAGGTAGTGTAAAGAAACACTTTAGTTATAAGGGAAATTAAGCGAAGTTAATGTAGTAACTTTATCTTAACCTGTTTGTTATAAAAGGCACTCTCTTATAGAGCAAATAGCTAGAGATAAAAACAACAACAGAATAAAAAATAGTACTTAGTTCAATAATATTATCTTGAGCAGTAACTAAATAAATCTAACAGATGGTTTCAAAGAAATTTCACAAACACTTCAGAATAATAACTAATAAAACGTTTCAATAGTAATAAATCATGATGTTTCAAGCAAATTTTTTTGTTAAAACTATGACTACTAAATTTCTTTACATTTCTTTTTATTATGAATTCACAGGACGACTGATTATTTTTCTAACCTTTGTGGCATTTTAAATATCCATCCACCAACAGTTATACATTTTTATTGCGACCTAGTAATACTACTAATAGTAATTACCAAGAGATACATTATTCCAGATATGATAGTCCTTAGTGATACAAATAAAAATTGAATCTATGTGATTTCAAACAGATAATAACACACGAGTTTCAATTTTAATCGTCCCTCAAGATAGAAGCTTAACCTACCTCTTGTTGAACTTGCAGTAATTAGTTAATGTGAACTCGGAAGTTTGGCAAAGAGCTGATGCATCTCTTATTAAAGGAACTTAGAGTTTAATGAGGCCACTTAGTCTTAGTACTTTCCAGTGTTCTTGTGAAAGTACCTTATTATGTAGTGCCTGGAAAAGAGATATGGAAGCGATTGTATTTATCTTTATACTTGTGTATTATGCACGGTTTTTCGTCGTAGATTTAAGTGGTATTATAAGTTCAGATTTAGATTTATATTATAAGATTATAAGTTTATTTGTAATTTAGATCTTAGGTAAATTCCATTCGTGTACAGATTAAAAAGAATGCATAAAGTCGAATAAAATCAGTAACATGATTATGTATAACATACATTCTTACAAAAAGACAAACAAAAAAAAACGCATTCAAGACTAATAACCCTTGCGGGGTAGTCAGAGGTTCAGGTTAGCATCCACAATTCCGAATCCAATTTGTCACGTTACTCTTATTATCACATGACCCGATTCATTAATTCTCTTTCCACTTAATAAGAAAAATAATACATCAATCAATCAGTCTGTGGTCCCTACGTACCCCATTAACGTAAAACTAGACTGAATATGTATGTATGTGTGTAAAAGTTCAACAAAGTGATTCCCGTATCTGGCAGAAATATCAATATTTGATGCCCCGAAGTAATAAAAGGAGTGTTTCTGAAGTCCCGTTGGAATATTGAAACTATCGTTGTTTCACGGATCACTGGTCCGCAAAAGTGGTATTGTTTTAAACTACACAATATCAGAGATATTTGCACAAATAAGTGAGCTTTCTGAGCTGGGTTTGAGACTTGAATAGGTAATCAGCTGCTTTATATCTCGTATAACGTATGAGGAGAGATACTATATAGAGAATACTACGGTGAGGGAAAAAATCGTGAGGGAAACCTACCTGTTCCCAGAACAGGTAATAGTTAGTGCTTCTAAATGGCGACATGGCTGACCACCTGTCACTTTCAGTACTAACTATCTGGTTAACACGTGGGTTCGAGGTGGCCATAGAATTACTACCTTCGCAATTGCGGAGATGGACACCTGAACCTCTGACTACCCCGCAAAGGTTAATGGTCCTGAACGCGTACGTGGGATTTGGTATTTCTTAAGAATTTTATAACAGAGTGTGTATGAGGAGGTGCATGGATATCAAAGCAAAGGTGAGATGTCAGCATCGAAAGAAATCGGGTTTTGTGTTGCTCCTCTTTAGAAAGACGGGCGTGATGTGTCTGTATGTATTTTCTATTTATTATATTTCTTTTTGCTTTCAATTACATACTATGTATATGCAAATAAAGTTATTCGGCTGTTTTTATAAGCTCGTTTAAGGTATTATCGTCGTAAATATGTGTACTATGTACTAATAAAGCACCGTTAATACAAAGCCATATTTTTGTATTTTCCTTTAGGTTTTACGCTTTCACTAAATTTTTGAAGAATATAATTTCAAACCTTATATAAAATACCAATAAAGTCAGAATTTTAAACCCGAGGTTCTGTCCACTCTTTCGAAGCTTTCGTGTGTGATGTGGACATTTTAAATAGAAGGCCACTATCGCAGAGGTGCAGGCATAGATATTATTCCGGTCCAACAGTCGGTTTTAATCTGTGAAGCCTGTCATTTAGAGATATCTGTGTTCAATATAAATGGTACGGTTCTAGTATAGGATGTAAAAAGAACGCTAACTAGCTGCAGTTCTTCATGCTAGTAGGAGGTGATTAAGGGACAGACGATTAATGAAATAACTAAATTATGTGAGGTAACTTAAGACATACATATATACATACATGCACGGACCTTAATTCCTTTCGGGGTAGACAGAACATTGGAGAAACGATAAAATCTCTTAGGTCACTTCTTAGCATAAATATTCATTTGATGGGGACTAAGCGACAACAATGTTATGAATACATATGTTTAGCAATGAAATTGCAGCTTATTTCGAATATTTTATATCTATTACTTTACAATTTTGAAAGTTATTTATTTCCGTATATTGTCTACCCTGGAAGTGAAAATAGTTTAATTTATAAACTCTTCATATATTTTTCTTTATAAGAGACATTTAGATAGTCAGTTGTGAAAATAACATGCTATTCTTTTACGATAGAAAGTGCTCTACAAAGTTTTCTTCGAATTGGAGTTAAGTGAGACACACCTATATTTATTTTAATTGGATGAACCATGTGTCATGTCATAAGTGTTAAAATATTCAAGTGATAAAATTTTGATACTCGTATTACTACTTGTCATAGGTTACATTTTGTGAGTTAAAAGAAAATTATGATGGATACAGTTGTATGAAACAATACATTATATACAATGAGATGATTATAATTGAAAGTTTTTGGAATTTCGAACTCAAAGCCCGCTTGTCACCAACGTGACAGGTAGTAAACTATATCGCTGTATACAGGCACTGGTTATTATCTATCCTGAGGGATAGGCAGGTTTCCTCACGATGTAGGGATTGTAAATTGTGTACGAAAAAAAGCGATATATTTTTTATTTGAACCAGGATTCGAACTTATGACCTCTGAAAAAACTCTGAGGTTTTACCCACTAGGCCGAAACCACTTCAAAATGTCATAATTAAAACCTAACGTAGAACCCATCACAATAAGTCATTATAAGCCTGCCCGAAAGACTTAATACAACTAAGAAAATCATAGCACATCCTTTCACAAAACAACAAAAATATCATGCAAATACACCTCTAATACACATCATCGCTACATCTTACCAAGCATATATTGCGCAAATATCCCTCTTAAAGAACACTCCCGAACCGCCAGTATGTAAATCGGAATAAAGAGGTGGATTCTCTCAAACAATAGTCCCATTTCTCTCTCTTTGTCTCTGAAGGCTTCATAGAGTAAATCTCCCCAGACTCTAATGCCAAGTTTATTCAGCATAAAATTGGAGACAATCTTTGTGGCAACGTTATGAAGTTATTCGGGAAATGTATGGAAGTTATGATTTATTATGTTAGGTGGAATGTCTAGTTTGTGAGTGAAATAAGTCTAAAATTTTGATATATGTAACAAATACCTACATAGCCACCGAGAGTGTATGAGAAGATGTATGAGTGTCAATGCAGCGAAAGTGGTCTGTCATGATCGGGACAAATGGGGATCCGTGATCTCTGCCTACCCCTTTACAGGGCATCAGGCGTGATGTGTATGTATGTAATACCTACATACATCCGTCTAATTGACACTCATCCAATGAAATATAGATACATAATCTTTATCCCTTTCAGGGTGGACAAATATCGGACCGATAATATCTTGTAGGTCTCTTTTTAGTATGAATAAATAAGTCGTGATATTATATGGAACATTAGTGAAGTTATGATTTATTATGCCTAGTTTATGAGCTCATAAAGTTCATTCATAACTCTATACTCTACTAATTCACACTCATACTTAACCAGTCTTAGGTACTTTTAAACTTAGATCTTTCTTTATTAATATATTCCCGGCATGTCGTAGGAGGTGATGAAGGGAATAGGGCTAAATGAAATCTATTGAGAGATGGATTAGCAAGCTGAACAAGGAGATTGACAAAAGAAATATATGTATGTTGGTGAAGTAGAAGGGCGGTTACGTAGATGGCAGCCCAACAAGACATCTGACAGTCAGATAGACATCATTTTAAAAAGGGTGACGTTAGAAGTATCTATAACCGCCGAGTGTGTGAGTGTGCGAAATTGGTCTGTCATGATCGGAACAGATGGGGATCCGTCATCTCTGCCTACCCCTCTATAGGGCGTATGTATGCACAACTAAAACTACCATAACCTCAGTCTAAATCACTCTCTTTCAACATAGTTAACCCGTTCACCGCGCAACTTATTGCACGATTGGCGCATTCACGAGGCAGTAACTTCACGTGAAGGAGCCAAAGTTGTCCCGCAAATTGGCTATGGAAGCCCTGGCCGAGTATTCAATGCGACTCCCGTCTGCGAGGTGAGGGTGCCTTGAACGGTTAAATACAGTTTATGGGTTTTAATAGACTAGTTTTGTAGGTTGGATTGAGTATAGTTTGTTAAGGTTTGAGATTTGATTTTATACGGTACATGTACGGTGACCATCTCTGCAATTGTGGAGGTAGTTTTTCTGTGAATATGAATACGAACCTATATAATACTACATGACTAAATGGTCAGTTGGCAATGTGCAACGTGGTAAACCGTGTCGTCATGTACCACCATAATATTGTCTTACGATGTTTTCTCTCGCCCTAGTATTGGATGCATTTCGTAAATATTTTTATACTGTGAATCTATACATAGATTATCAGAAACCATTATTTCCATTTCCACATTCTTTAAGCTGTAAACCCTGTACCCAATCATGCTGAGTCCAGGACCCAACGAATCACCGAATTACTAAAAGATAATACATTATGTAAAAATAACATTATTTAAATGCCTTGTCTAAATTAACTTGGTACTCTGTGTCTTATTCAAACCAAGTTCCGAATTGTGATCAAAGTTCATGAAGCACTTGTTTAGACGTACTAGATTATCTCGTGCAACGCTATGTTTGATGCTGTTTACAAGCTATTTACAAATACATATACTGTGCTTAGTTTACAAGCTATTTTATTCAAATACTAACATATTATTCTGTAGTTAAGATTTTGTACATATTTTTAATACGTGAGGTTTAATTCCTTGCATATTTGTTACATAGAGCAATTTTAGTATACTCCTGTAGAGTGTAGATATCTAGGATAACCAATTTAATAAATCCCAGTAATTATTGTAACTTTCGCTACATTCATGGTTGTCATAATAATATAATCATATATTTTTTTTTTGGTGGGTGTACGCAACGTGATAAACAAAAGAGGATGTATGAGAAGGTTATTGAGTGTGAGTGAACCAAGAAAGATTTGTCAGGATAGTTTCCAGGTGGCGATCGAGTCTTTACATATCCCATTAGGGAGCTAAAGCCGTGAACTTAGTAAGAAATACAGTGTTTATAGCTGCTTCTAATCACACCCGTCCTTAGTATGTTTATGCTACGTCTAGCATATTATGTTTAAACATGAAGCATGAAATGTGTCAACGAATGTTTGCACCGCAGAAAGTCTTCGCATGTCAGAAAATAGTTTTATAAATTGCTGTCTGGTACAAGTCATAAGTGGTAGCGGGTTGGTATTTATAGTTCATCTTTTGTGTTGTTGTTCCGTGCTAGTCTGGGATGAAAAAGAATGCTTAATAGCTGCTGTTATTCGTCCTTGTTGTAGGAGACTAACGTATGATGACGATGAGCTAGTAACCTGTCACAAATGTTAAGTATGGCATCACGACCCTATTTTAAAACTTAAAAATGAACAAGGAAATATTATCGAGTCTCTGAAGTTGTGTCCACCCCGAAAACGATTAAAGGACATGTATTTATCTATAAATTATTATGTGTCCTTTGTTGAGGAAAAACCTGGGAGATCTCTATGTCAACTAAATAGACAGCAGTGAAGTTGTAAAAGCATCGATATAATAATATACGTGTATCTAATCAGATAGACGACATATTGAATGTGGGTGACATTAGAAATACCACCGAGTGAAAACGAGGTGTATGAGTGCAAATGAAGGGAAAATGGATTTTTAGGATCAGCACTGATGTGGATCCGTGATCTCTGCCAACCCCCCTACAGATATACGGGCATGATCTGTATGTATCTACATGTCTAATTCAATGACAAAATTAATTACCATCTAATCATTAGTCAATAGTAAGTATTTATTAGTTTAAATTTTAAATACATATATTTCTATATCGCTATTTCTTTTAACTTGAGACAAAAATCGCATGTTTTATTATGTCAAACGGGTTATAATGTATTGAGGTTATGACTCTCTTAAATGTGTACTGTTGCTGTACGTACGTAGAATAATATACGTTCCTTGCGGGATTAGTAATGCGTGACGACATTGAAAACTATTTACATCAGATAGCTATAGCCAATAACACAACACAGTTCAGTCACTCTTTCATAATTAAATAGACGTAAAGAGACTGGTACCTTGCAGATAATTAAAAATTTGAATCTCTCAATAATTAAAAATCGTTTCAAAATAAACCGTTTATTTCTTTAGTCTTTCTCATAAATAATCTTACAATCTATGATTCAAAACTAATATTAATTGCGCGATTTGTACTCACATTTTTACACTATTCTACAAAATTTACTACCTAAGTCAAACCTCTATCTATCTACCTTTAAAAATTTAGAACCATGATGTATTAATATGGAACTCAAGGTAAATAAAACTATATTTCAATTTAATTTGGGTGCATATTCGGTCGCAAACTTGAAAACACATCAACCTGAGCGAGCGCTTTCTTCAGAGGAATTGCTAGTTCAAATCCAACTGCGCTTTGAATTTTGAATGCGGGCCAAATTTAAGGTAGTTCACACGATATATATGCGATATTAAAGGGTTATGTAGTTATTCATAAAAAGACATATTTTGTAGGTTAATTGTGCAACTAATTTTAGGTAATGGAATTGATTTTAAAATTATAACTGATATCTAAAAATAAAATATGCCGGTGAATAAAAGTTATTATTAAAATTATTCACTTCTTAGCAAAATAACGAAATTAAGAAATATCGGTGATTAGTCTACCGCCCTAAAAGTGGAGTAAACAGCGACTACTAAATACATATTTATCTTTTTATTTCTCTTGTCTTAATCTACATGTGACAGTTAGATAGACTCAATATTGAACAAGGGTGACGTTAGAAGTACCCATAACCGCCGAGTGTGTATAAATTCTAATCAAGCGAAAGTGGTCTGTCAGGATCGATCGGGACAAATGTGGATCTGTGATCTTTGCCTACCCCTCAGAATCAGGTGTGTTGTGTATGTATGTAAGTTCATTATCTCGAGCAGCACTAAATATGACGTTCTTTGGAACATTTTATTCTGCCCAACCGTTGATTGTTAATTTTTTGTGTATGTATTGTTTGTACACTTAATCTAGTCTAGACATTATTAATATGTCGCAAATTAAGAAAAAAAATCAATTTCCATAAAACATACCTCGTGTGACCACACTCCGCTTAAACCCAAATATCGGGCAAGAATTCAAGCCTTATTTCCGCTGCGGTGATAGGCTGCTCTACTTCCTCTCGCAAAAATGCTTAATAGGCACAAGAACCGATTCTTTATATTTACCTATATTGACGTAAATGTGGTTAGAACTAAACAAATTTACCTGCACAGAAAAATTGGTTCTTTTTAGATCAAAGTTAGCTATTGTAAGATTATTCAGCCTACTTTATTTAGATTTATTTCCGTGAAGTACCATTATAATAACTAACGGGACTTATCGCGTATGTTTTTATATAATAAAGTTACCTTTATCATTAACCCGACGTTCAATAACAAAGGTAAACAATATAATAAAGGAAACGTAGGGTTAATAATAAAGGTAACTTTATTATATTAAAACATACGCGACAAGTCCCGCTAGTTATTAATCATGAGTATAAATTGCGCGTATCCTACAAAACCGCAATATTTTAAAGACATTACATTGTATATTAGAAAGCATTGTCGCAACTTCTTTAATGGATAGGTTTCAAATTGCATCACTAGGGGGATGTTATTGAGTTTGAGTTGCAGATAGGGGGCGTAAGTAGGTATGAAATGGATAATATGAGAGCTTTTAAGCCTTGTTTACTCTTAGTGAACGAATGAATGAATGAAGTTGGAATGAGTGAAAGACAACCATTCTTGATTGAAACTTTAGTACACTGCATCTGACTTGAGTTTTTATTTAGAGTATAGATAAATGATTATTATATAAATTCACATCATGCCTTATTCTCTGTAGAGGGGTAGGCATAGATCACCTATCTGTGTGGAGGCGATCAAAGGGACTAGGGGTCAATGGAATCTGTTGGGCGATGAGATAGCAATCTGTTACCAATATTAATATTTATTCTAAATCGTGACCTTGGATATATAATCGCACCAAGGTTGTGTCCATCCCGAAAAGGATTACGGGACGTGAATATATAAATAAATATATGTAGGTATAATAAAACGTGACTTTAATACGTCACTTTGTATATTTTACAAAAGGGTTATTCTCAAATGATCCACAAACTTTGACACCACGTGTTCCACAGCGGCTTTTGTTTCAAGAAATTAAAAGTGTATTTTTGTTCGGCTGAAGAATTCGCGCCCCTTGCCTTTGTGTTAGAGGCGATGTTGAGCGGAAAGTGGATGGGCGGGGCCTGTTTAATGTGGATAGGGCGAATGACTGGGAGTTTAGGTTGATTATAATGGATATTTTACTAAACATACAGTACGATGATTTTATGATTAAGACCAGAAATAATATTAATACTAAGGTGTAGTATAATTAATATTATCACCTTAGCATTAGCCTTTTATGGTGAATATAACCTCGGAGTCACAATTTCTCAGCTACTTTAAGCGGCTAACGGGATTTGGATAATTTTATATGGAATATTGCTTAGTAGCCAATCGCCAAGATACCATTTACCATTAAACATAATACGGTAACTCACATTCTATAATTCAAATTATTTTTGATAAAGGTCAATTAGTTTTAATTACTGCAATTAGATTTATATAATTTATACATTTTACATTTTTTCTAAATTAAATTCTCCAATAATTATGCCTATCTCCATCACCCTTTCCCCCATGTCGCGTAATGTGGCTAGAATGTCAGTTTGATTCACTCAACTCGTGTTTCCCTGAATAAACGCCATCAGCGCCCAGTTAAGGGAAGTTTTTTCCAAAGGTGCTACGAAAACAGGAGGTTGTTTTTATCTGCTACGGATACGGTGACGCAAAGAGATTATTATTGCAGCTGTATGAAAGAAAATGTCTACGTCTGTAGTCGGTAATATTGAATACTTTCTGACATGTTAGATATGTGATACTCATGTGGTTTGGGCACATGGAGTGGATGGCTAAAAACAGGGATATATAAGGAATCTATACAGCCAAAGTGGAAGGTAAAGTTGGACGGGATACGTAGAATTTATACAGATAAAATTGGAGACATTCTTCTCAAGGGTATACGTAGTGTGAAGAACAGAAGAGTATTTATGAGAAGGTTAATGAGTGTGAGTGTATTAAGAGAGATTTCTTTTCTTACTAAGTGGCGATCGATAGTCTCTGCTAATCCCGTTCGGGTAGCTATGCTTCGCAAGTGTAAAGATATACAAATAACCTCAAGCTACCCTTTATTAGGCTAGCTAGCACCCAACATAACTGGTGGTGTTTCATATCGCCAATCACAATCATTGATAAGTACTATCACTTATTCTAAAGGATAGAAAAGGTAACGTCACATTTTTCAAAATACATACATACATACATACACATCACGCCTGATTCCCTGTAGAGGGGTAGGCAAAGATCACGGATCCCCAACTGTCCCGATCCTGACAGACCACTTCCGCTTCATTGACATTCATACATCTTCTCATACACTCTCGGCGGTTATAGGTACACCTAACGTCACCTTTTTTCAATATAGCGTCTGACTGTTATATGTTTTATTAGGCCGGCCCCTACGTACTTTTTCAAAAGTGTGTGAGTGTTTGGGCCTATCGAGGTCATAACGAAATAATATATAGAATAATAGTCATACATAAAGTATCTATAACCACCCAGTGTGTATAAGGACGTGCAAAAAGATGATCATGAAGGGAAAGTGAGTGAGACAAACGGGGATCCGTGATCTCTATTTACTCTGTGTCGACAAACGGGTGTGATGTGTATGTATGTTAAAAAAGTCGTGAGTTTTAAATATGTTTGAAGTATGTAAGTAAACCCATGAATATTTATGTTAAAAATAAGCATGCATGCCTGAAATGCATAAAGGTTTGCATAAATCTACCATTGTCGTTATAAAGCCATAACCTGACTAAGCACTATATGAATAGAGCTGTAATAAAGAAAATATAATCACTAAGTACTATGTACTAAGACGTACGTAGGTATAGCAAAGTACTGTAGAATTCTAGGAAGTCAAAAGTTTACAGCAGGGGAAACCTGTTAAAAAATATAAGGGATATTATTTCATTACATTAGTTATCAAAAATAAATAATATCCAATTTATTTTGACGACCTCCATAGCGCGATCGGTTAGACACCTGAACGCTAATCGTGAGGTCCCGGGTTTGATTCCCGGTGCAGGCAGAGTTAAGAACTACGATTTTCTACTGCTTTCCAGTCTGGTCGTTGATTATATATGCTATATATGTATTTCTCTATTTATAATATGTATATAATGTGAATAGAATAAAGTGAATAGTACCCTTAACACAAGTCTTACCAATGGGCCAAAGTACTTATCAAGGGGCTAGTTCAAATGGTGTAATAATGTCCAAATATTATTATTATTAATTACAAGGTAGTCTCCACTTCTTTTACCCCTCTACAGTGTATGTATAATATGTTACATGTGCGAGATTTTGTGCCCCCATTAACACATTGTGTGCTCGACACACTCTTTTGCATTAGTGCATAAAACCTTTAAGCAAAAATTAAACAATGCATTTATGTAGAATACATACATACACGGCCGAATAATAATTAAGAAATCAAAATATTAGTTACTTAACTCGATAATTAAGTCGATAAAATTCGATATTATGAAATAATTAGATAAATTCTTTTTGTTCTAATGGCTTTTTGTGTTTACAAATGAAGACGTGCAAATAACCGACAAATAAGGACTAAGCTGTTTTTTCGTACTCTTTATAAAATAAATACTCTCAAAAAACATTTATTTATTTAAACTAGATGGCATTTTGCAACGTGTGATGTGACAAAATATAAAATACGGAAAAGGGTGTAACCACACTATCGCCGCGTGCAGACTGCGCTCATAACGAACGCATGTCGCAATTCATAGCTTTGTGAGTGTGGTTGCAGCTTTATTCGTTCAAGTGGATAAAGTGACAGATATAACGGAATATATGGTGTTTTATATGAATTTGTATGGTATGGGAATTGATAAGTAGTTATGGGCTTTTATTTTGGATATATAGGTTATACCTTAGGTTCTGAAATAAGGTTAAAAGAGCTTTATGAGGTTTTATTCAACTCTTTTGGATCCGAAAAGAAAATATTGTACATTAATTTAAGAATAACTTCGTCGCGTCTTTTCTAATATTAAAGTGAACTAGAATATTATAGTTCTTGTTTTGTGTCTTAATAACATCCAATAATGTTCATGCATAAATAGTTTTCGAATCTTTTCCTCTAACCAAATAACTAAATAATATGTCCTTTCTATTATTTCAAATGACATAATATCCAAAGTATAATATTTTCATTGAAACTAATATATTAAATACTTCCGTATAAATTTCTACCAAAGAATACACCGGAAAGGGTTTAACTCAAAATTTTCAGAATTGATGTCGGGGCGAAATTATGAATCGATATTTCGGGAGCGATGCCCCTTAATTGCTTCCATGGAGTGATGACTGGTCAAATAGCTGTCCCACTGAAGTTATGATTCAAAACATTTATACTTGTATATAATTATCAAGTTTATACCACGAAACCGTTGAGAAAAAAATGTTTTTAGATATCTTATAATTTTATGAAGCAAAAGCGGTCTGGCAGGATCTGATCAAATGGGGATCAGTGATCTACCTGCCTGCGTGCCTTCTACAGGGCATCAGGCGTGATGTGTATGTATGTTAAAATTTAAGACACTGGGAAAAACAAGTTTTCTGTATTTAAAAATCTCTACATTATTTTGTTAATTAATGTTTAAGAGAAAACGGTTGTGCTACGTTTGTAAAATTACGTTATATATAATTATTAACATTTTTTAAGTTTGGTCATAGCAATGTAGAAAAGTTATCTTATTTTCTATGCTTTTATAACTTATTTCTATATTGCTATTACCTTTACTTTGCTTACCTATTACCTTACTTTTACATCGTAAATACCAACTAAGCTCTATCAAAACAGTTATGTAGCATTAATATATCACAAAACATCAAATCATTTACTCATCAAATACCCGAATAACCTGCTTAATATACTAATATCAACAGCAAAAGGTAAACAACATAATATGGCTCAACTAAAATGGCACGCTATGCAATAATATTGACGGTAATTAAGTTGAACAAGCGTGTTTACCTCATTTGGCGATCATGTCGTTATGGATCGAGAGTAAATAAAGGTTCCAATATTACTGTGCTAGTTATTGAGTGAACTGTGTCATACATAGGACTATATGGTATAAAAATGCGTTTAAAATATGGTTATAATGTATGTAATAAATAATAATAATATAAACGGTTAATCTACCTCATACCTGTCGCCCTATAAAAGTAGACAAAGATCAGGAGTCCCTTTGGAAAATGAATAAATGTACATCAAATATATGTACTAAAATTAATATATAAACAAAAAACAAACGCGTTCACGTTGTTGTCCATCTCCGCAATGCAAAGGTAGTAATTCTATGGCCACCTAGAACCCACGTGTTGACCAGATAGTCAGTACTCAATGTGACAGGTGGTAGGTCATATCACAATTTACAAGCACTAACTATGACCTGTTCGACGAACAGGTAGGTTTCCTCACGATGTTTTCCTTCAGATGTAGGATTCGATAGAAATTCATTTTAGTTCATTTCCATTGGTATATGCTCAAGCGGGATTTAAACCCTGTGCCCTCAATTCAGAGTCAAGCTCCAACTTATTATTATCAATATATAATTATTTATATTATATGAAATTAATGAAACATACACCAAAAATAAAGCTAAATGTAAAGCAAAGATAAGGTTGGGGTTGAAACTATTTACAATCAAGTATTTTCGGTATACATTTTCTTATTATTTGATTTTCTTTTAAATACCAACCGTCCCTATGTATCTGGATCCCAACAAAACACTTTGGGTTCATTGATACCCATACACATCCTTATACATAATCGACGGCTATAATTTTAGGTCATGTATACTATATTTAAAAACATTGTAATTCTGTGCAACTAAGTATCTGTCACAGGCTTCGCTCGCATAAAATTGCATCCAATAGCAATAAAGATAAATCGTAAATGGCCACTCGTAAACGGCAAAGGGACATTAAAATTAACAGCTGTTTTATGACGTTGACAGCGTAAAACAAATGCATTAGATAAATTAGTTTATATTGAACACTTTAATCTAGGTCAGAGCTTTATGTATAGATGCATATTTATAAGTATTTTCGGCCGTTAGTTGTTTTATACATAGCCTTATAAAAATTAAAAAAAAAATTGTTACAAGCTGAAGTGGCAGTGGGCCGGCCACGTCTGCCGTAGAACCGACGACCGTTGGAGCAAAGTGGTTCTCGAACGGCGGCCGCGTCTCGGTAAACGTAGTGTAGGACGTCCCACTGCTAGATGGACCGATGACCTGAAAAAGGTCACTGGTAGTTGTTGGCTGAGGGTCACGAGTGATCGTGTTTTGTGGCATACTCTTGGGGAGGCCTACGTCCAGCAGTGGACTGACATAGGCTGATTGATTGATTGAATGTTTATCATGTTACAGTAATGTTGCACTTTGATTGCTGATAGTCTGGCACGTGAAGGAAATGCTAACAAGCCGGTTATTTACATATTCTTGTGTAAAAAGATAACTAAGGGATAAGATAAGAGATAATATAACAATTTTGACGACCTCCGTGGCGCGATCGGCTAGCCGCCGGAACGCTAATAGGTCCCGGGTTCGATTCCCGGTGGAGCCAGAGATAAGAACTAAGCTTTTCTACTGCTTTCCTGTCTGGTCGTTAATTATATATGCTATATATGTATTTATCTATGTATAATATGTATGTATTTCTTAAATATACGTTGACTAGTACCCTTAACACAAGTCTTAAATGAACTTACCAAGGGGCTAGTTCAATTGGTGTAATAATGTCCAAATATTATTATTATTAATTTATAGAACGATGAGTTAGCAACCCCTCTCCTACCAGTATTCCGTATCGAAGACTCAGTATTAATGACATGTATACTTAAGCTACTGTTATGCCAAAAGTATCCTTATTAATGTTTTATCTTAAACTTCTGTCCATCCCGAATGAGATTGAATCACATGAGTATTTATACATATGTATAGCATTCTAAACATAAAAATATAATTGCCATTTTCAAAAGCGTTTTCTTTGAACCCAAATCAGTTTCACCATTTACAAACACGTTTATAATATACCACTGAACCGTTGCAAATAAGCGAATCAACTCAATTCCTTGTGCCCAATCTTATTGCGAGTGGGGAGTGATGTTTATTCGAGCATCTTTTACCAAGTGGGCGATTTGCTTTTTTCTAAAAGCTATCAAGAGGTTTATACGAAGACTTGGGGTGATTTGAAGTTTGTTTTGATTTTGGAATGATTTATAATTGATGGTTTTATCATGGTAGTAATAATAATCGTTGTTGTAATTAAATGAAAAGTTTCAAAATGTTTGTTTTTAACAATTATTTAATTTTTATAGAATGGAATAGGAAGCGACTAAGGTGCAAGAGGTAAATAGAATCGATTAAGCGATGGATTAGCACCTTGTAACCGAAGTTCCAAAATTACATTGCAATGCCAATATTCATGCTATTAAGTAACCTAATAGATGTTATATCTCCGAGATTCTATACACCTCAAACGGGATTAAAGGAAGAAATTTAATATGTAATAGAATACATACCTACATACACATCACACCCGATTCCCTGTAAAGGGGTAGGCAGAGATCACGGATCCCCATTTGTCCCAATCCTGACAGACCACGTTCGCTTCATTGACATTCATACATCTTCTCATACACTCTCGGCGGTTATAGGTACACCTAATGTCACCTTTTTTCAATATAGCGTCTATCTGACTGTTATATGTCTTATTAGGCCGGCCCCTACGTAACCGCCCTTCCACTTCTCTCATATATATTCCTTTTGTCAATCTGCTATCAGTCATCTGCATAACATGACCAAACCATCGAAGCATGCTCTTTTCAATTTTAATCTTTTTTAGAATAGAAATCCTTTTATAAATAAACTAGCGACCCGTTCCGGCTTCGCACGGGTATAAAATATATAGCCTACTCCACTATTTAATGGATGTTATATACATATAAACCTTCCTCTTGAATCACTCTATCTATTAAAATAAACTACAGCAAAATCCGTTGCGTGGTTTCAAAGATTTAAGCATACAACGGGACATAGGGACAAAGAAAGCGACTTTGCTTTATACTATGTAGTGATACACACATATATGTATATCTGAACAGCTTACAAATAAAAAAATAGCGTGTACGTCTCTATTACACAGAAATTCTACCAACCCCCTACCATATATGGTAGTGTTATCATAATCCCATTAGTGCAGTCGCATAATTCTCTTTAAATCTCGGTGGGACTTAGTTGAAACAATATTTCAGTGCATTATCTTTGCGCCGTATTCTAAGCACGCAGAGATTGTTTGCTCAGGGCTCTAAAGCCGGTTATCCTTGTTCTATGTGCAATTATAACTATAATTTGGTGGTATATTTTGATTTAGAGGGATAGTTATGAGGTGTATGAGATAAAAAGCTATTAGAGTTTTATTGAAAGGTTTTTTTTAGTGCCATAGAGACTATATTTTATGCAGTTTAAATTTTGTTTGTCGGACAGAACCTTGGAGACATGAAAACATCTACTTGATCACTTATTTGCATAATATTGGGGATGTGATTTAGTAATAAGTGGTGACTGGTTGCTAACTCATCGCCTAGTAAATTTCATACACCCTTAGATCCTTAGTCACCTCTTACGACATGCCGAGAAGAACGGCAACTACTTAGCATTCTTTTTCGTACCAGACCATCACGGGGCACTATTTTATAGGTTATAGATTATTATTAAGGTGTAAACAAGGCTTAACCCTTCCAGTATCAATTCCCAATCGGTCCCCTTTCCCAAATGGAAGCAATAAGGGGGACGCCTCACCATCGCGGTTAAACATTGCCTTCGCATTGTTTGAAGTACGAATGGCGTTTCACAGGTCAACGGAGCGAGAAAAGGGAAATGTTCAATCATTTTTATACTCAGCTACATACATAAAGCCATCCTAAAGTAGCAGATAGGCATTGATCAAGTATACACATATTACCCGATCTATATTCATATAAAATGTCTGTGTCCTTACGTGTAAGGTAGAGGTCACGAAAACACATATTAACCGATCCTGGCTAATCACTTTTGTTTCGTTGATATTGATATACTTGTTTAAGAATATTCGATGTTTATAGATACTTATAAAGTTACCCTTTATAATCATGTCATGAGTTTGATCGTCATATCGTCCATAGTCACTCAGTTATAATGACATGTAAATATAAAAAGTCCACGATAAATTGTTGCGTTTTATGTAATGTGTACCTACGTTATTTTATTTAAGGGGTACAAAATTTTTTAACTTAAAGACAAGTATTAAAATATGAGAAAATATTATTCTTTAACTATATAACACAGTATCACACGTTGTGGGATAACTACCTATTGTAATTTATTTGCAAAACCATATTCTATGCTAAACAATCTTTCATTTGTAAGCTGTCCATGGGTTGATAAATATTTTTGCTATTTTCTCACTCTTATAAAATTGTACATTAGGCACAATATTTAGAATATTCTCATATACATAGTTATATAAATATTATATCCTCTTCATTGTTAGCATTGTCAGGCAGCCAGTGAAGCGCGTCGATCTGTGCAAATATCATACGGGATATCATGTTTGATCTCGTAGACATGTTTGCAGCAAATATTTTATCACAAGAGAACGCTTAAGTATCTTCCTTTTTCCACAAACTTCGTATAAAAGTCACTACTCATTTTTGGGGAATAGAGTCAGAGTTATATGACCTTAGGTTATTTGTCTGACCCTTCAATCATATTACACGAAGAATATGGTATCTTATATTTTGTTATGAAGCACTACGGTTATTAACGACAGATACGTAAATATAATATAATATTATATACTTGAAAAATTAGCAATGGGTAGTATTATATTATCTGTGGCAATGGTATCCAATAAAAACAATATGTACACGTTATTAACAAAAAGAAACCGTTAAAAATAAGAATCGCTGTAAATTTTTTTAATTTTTTTTATCCTATTTATCATCTAGTCATGTCAGTTATATGTATATGTCAACTGATATCTTCAAAATTGAATATGTTAACAAAAAAAAAGAAAAAAATTCGATTACAAAGCATAAAATGCAGATTTTGTCCTCCGATAAAAATGATGTCTGAATAATACATTTTATTTAGTATCGTATGTGTTAAGGCAAACTTTTTGCACTAATATACTAAAAACCTTAACCAAAAATATTATTGTCATATAATTCACAAAAATGTTACCCAAATGAGAGACATAACAGTTCAGAGGTTGCTATTATCGTCCTTTCGTATTCCTCTCACGACTTTGATGTTTGTTTAGGCTTGGAATATAGAAATATGAAGGGAAATTGATATAGATTTTAAGTTGTTTGCTTCCAATGTTTTTGTGAAATTACTGATAGTAGAGGGTTTAATATATACGGTTGCCGTATGTAAAATAGTATAAAAAGATGATATTTAAAACATACACAAAACATAATTTCCATATGTTATTTAGTATGAGGATATATATTATGGTATGTACTTGTGATCAGCCTAAATATGTATATATCGAAGTTGTAATAAAAAATATAAATAGTATTTTTTAATTCCTACTAATAATAAATATTATTTTTAATGAATTAAATGTTATATTTTATTACATATATTATTTCATTATAATAAATATATTTTTTTGTTACCAGAAAATACTTATAATATATATTTATAAACGACTACTTTAAAATTTTACCTAATTCATACATACATACGTAATTGCACAGTCACGCCCCATAATCCCTTTAAGTGCAGACAGAACCTCGGAGATAATTCATCTGTCTCTAAAGATAGAAGCTCCTAAATGCGGAAGTAAACAAAATTCCAAGAGAGGAAGTTAATCAAAATTAATTCATCAATATTATCCTAACATCAACTTGAAGTCGGCAAACAGACGGAGGGTAAACAGATGTCAAAAGGGCAAACGCCTCAATTTGATGCTGTAACAAAATAAGTTCAATGCTTTAATTAATGTGGTACTTTAAAATTAAAGAAATAATAAAACAATCTCTTGTAGATACAATATTTTGTCAAATTCATATTATGTATCATATTTTTGTGAGTTAGATAGTAATTTTGGATAATGTTTTTTTTTTGTCTTGTCTGTGTTTTCGTTATCGTAGTTCTGTCCACGCCAAAGGGGTTAAAGGAGATTAATGTATATGTGTTTATGGTCTAATCATGAAATAAAAAAAACTATTAAAAAAAAACACTGGAATATTTTACTTCATTGATTTAAAAGTGCATATACATACACATCACGCCTGATTCCCTATAGCGGAATAGGCAGCGATCACGGATCCCCACATGTCCCGATCCTGACAGACCATTCGCTTCATTGATACTCATACACACTCGGCGGTTATAGGTATCATACATTGAAATAACTATTTTAAACTCGTTTTTCTCATACCTTTATAAAATCATCGAGTACGAAACTTCCCGATACAACTGTCAAATTATTCACGCAATAGTTCCTTTCGTCCGCCCCGGTATGAGTTTCCAGAATTTTCCACCAGAGTGCGTTAGGTGCATTCGTAGCGAGGGGCAACGAGACGTTTGTGTACCTACTATAACCGGTGGAATGTAGAGCTTGGAGCCAGGTTAGACTTGACGATATTGAGATAAGTATTTTAAAGATTTTTTTTTTTATCTCCTTTATTTTTTTTCGATATTATCATGTTAAGGAATGATTTCTTTTATTATTATTATTATTATTTGTGGTTTTGTAAGCTCGTAGATGTGATAAATTTATAGTAGGACCAAAATATATTTTTTTGTTAATTATTACTATGACAGATTTAAATTACAGTGATGTATTTAAACCTCTTACTACATTATAAAATGCGAGCGAATCACTCTTATGCGAGCGAATCTTATAATAATCGTATTTACATTTTACTTTATTCCTGAAAAATCATTATAAATTCCAATTTTTTCAAATCTATTCTCCCTTAATTTTAACTAAATATACGAACAATATCATTCTTACTAACTTTATTTATATATTTTATCATATATTTCATACGTATTTTTACTATCATTTGTTTTTATCACACGTCACTTAGTATACATTGAAATGAAGCCAAGTCTATTCGCTTCCTAGTCCAGACCACTCACTGACATTTTGTTCGTGAATATTGGATGAAACAGAACGGCGTCGGCGGCGCGTCTTTGAAATGCTTCAACAGTTTTCGCGGACTTTTTATTTTCCGGTTTGAACAACTCATTGGTGGTTGTTTATTTCTGAAGCGATGTGGAAAGACTCGTCCTGATTTACTATGTTTTGAATACTTTTTGAATGGGATGAATATTTCAAATTGTTTTTTAAGTTTGTAATTTATGTTTACTTCATATTAATACTCTACAATAGGTACATTTACATTTACTTAATAATTTAGTTTTAGTTGTATCTTCTTTGCATCTAATACTATTGTAGCATAGTTTTAGATTAGCATGTATACAGCTATCTAACTATATTTTATCTCATGTTGTGATTTGGCATATTTTATGTGACTTATACACTAGAAATAAATAAAATTAACGGTACGATGGACTTGCAACCTGCCTAAAATATGCTAATTTAATTACAACTGCGATAGTCCTTGATGCAAAACGTAATCAACATATTAAAACTATATCATTGCATCAATCTATATGCTATTAAAGAGTTTTTATTTGTTTTCATCCAATCAACAATATATTAATTACTTCTTCGACTATGGTCTATCTAAAATAAATATCTATTTTTAATTGAAAGATTAACTTTATCAGCAAAACTTTTACTAACTTACCATTTAAATACTAAACACGTGCTTCCCATTTAAATCTATTATGTCAATCTCACTTAGAACAAGCAAATGAAGCCACGACTTTAATCTTTTATGCCCAAGTGCGCATGTCACGAACTAACTTGTTGGTTGAACCCGAGTTTAAACGGCAGTGCACGGAACAAACAGGGAGAACCCTGTCGTTTTCTCTTCTCAAACTTACGCAAGGTATACGAACTCTTTGCTTGAATAAAAAAGAAAATGTAGTTTTGTTTTTCCAAGATGGAAGTTCAAGAACTGTCAGTTGTTGTGCTTTTTAAATTGACGTTGTAGTGACGAGGGTTTGAGGGTGGAATGCCAAGATGTCTGCAAGGTGGATCTGGCTGTGTCTGCTGTTGCCATTGGCAACGGGTCATCTCAACGTGCTTATCAGTCAGAGCGAAGTGATGAAATTACTAGGTGAGTGCTCTTGATAAGTTTGTTATTGTTCCTTGAATTGGTGGTATTGGGTTAGCGATTTGAGGATGATTTTGTAGATACGGTTTGGAAATAGAGGTTTAGATTAATGTTTCTTGTATATTTATGACTATTATGAGTTTTTTTTATGGTTTATTGATATCAGAGTATTAATAATATTTATCGACATAGCAGTAATGATAATTGTCTACAACACAAGTGTATTGTTTTATTTAAATACATAAGTTGTATTTCATTTCGACGTAGCTCAGTTGTTTGGGGCTTGGCTCTGTATCAGTGGGTACAGGGTTCAAATCCCGTTTGAGCATGTACCAATGGAAATGAAGTTTAATGAATTTCTATGTACATTTTCGTAATAAAAACACATTTACGAAATGTGTTGAATTATACGGTGAGGGAATACATCGTGAGGAAACCTACCTGTTCGTCGAACAGGTAATAGTTAGTGCTTGTAAATGGCGACATGGCTGACCACCTGTCACATTGAGTACTGACTATCTGGTTAACACGTGGGTTCGAGGTGTCCATAGAATTACTACCTTCGCAATTGCGGAGATGGACACCTGAACCTCTGACTACCCCGCAAGGGTTAATGGTCGTGAATGCGTTTGTTTTTTTGTTTTGTTTTTTTTTGTATGACATAACATATATTTTTACTATAACACTATCCTTAATACGAATTAATTAGAGTTCAGATTAACGTGTAATTAATATGAGCGTGAATTATCACGGTGACAATTTCCTAAATTAACCTATTCTCGAAATAAGTGTGACCTCAAAAGCCAATTCGTAGTTAAGGCTACGTTTCGGCCAATTAATACTACGAGTTTGTGAGCTACGGAATGTGATATCGCTACGAGTTTTATTAATTACTACGCGAAATTGAAATTTTAGTACTTTTGTGAATTGATGGAAATTATTCACGATTTAAGTTACTAAAAGGTTAAGATAGAGTTTTCAGATTTATCAATACTACAGCAGATAAAAAAAAAATTAACACAGAGTTTATAAATGTTTTGGATTTTTATACATTCATATCCCGTTCGGGGTGGACAGAACTTAGATCACATTTCATAACAGCCGAGAATGAGAAGGTGTATTAGTTACAATGTATTAAAGGCATTTCTCGTTTTGCGTACTATACATACAAAACACGCCTGTCACCCTGTAGAGGGGTAGGTAGAGATCACGGATCCTTACTGCCCGATCCTGACAACTTTCGCTTTATTGAGCCTCATACACACTCGGCGGTTATAGGTTTTCGGACCCGATTTGGCACGTTACTTATTATACATAGTCATAATTGCGTGTTAAGCTAGTGAATAAATTCACGGTGAGCTTAATTAGATCAAAGCATGATTTTTATGCGTGGGAACCATATTTCAACAACATTCAGTTAATTTATTCATTTACATTAATTAACCTTAACATAAATTTAAAGTTCACAACATGCATATAATTTTACTAAGTATATAAAACCATGGCTTAGGTCCCGTGCTAGTCTGTAACGTTATATAATGCAAACTAGCTACCTTTCCCACCTACCAACAAGTTAAAAGCAACTAAGGGACTATAGTCCAATGGAATCTATCATATTGAGTGATAGCAATCTGTCAATGATTTTATAAGTCAGTCATCCTAAACTTTATGATATATGCTAGTCCTATGACAACTCCTAATTAACTCTAAGTTACTAATGAGATATTTATGTATTATAAGGAGTTGGGAGTGTTATAAAAAAAAAATGATTAACGAAAAAAATTGTTTACTCCAAATTAAATTATAGAATTTTAAATGTTTAACCGTATTTTTAAAGTTTTGTTAATCTTTTTCCCTGATCTTATCTTAACAATGACTGACACTTTTTTATTTCATCACCAAAATGTTTATAATATAATTATGTACTTAAACCACAATTTCCCTAGCGCTGCTTTATAAGACACGATACATTATTTTTAGTTAATAAGGTTTAATTAACACGTGCTTTTCAAACCGTATTGAATGTCGTAAATTTGCAAAAATTGTTACATACAAGCGCTTATTCACTAGTTGAACGAAGAATATACTTGTACCTATGTATTTCATAAAAAGAATATTATTATGACTTCATCCGAATAGAAAAACATGTGTTAAGAATACAGTTGGTCCCCACAGTTTCCTTTTACGTCATTCTCCATTTCCGAAGATCAAAAATGTAATTATCTACCCTCGGATCTACCCTCGACCGTTTTATTTGTTCTACAAATTTGAAAGACGAGGAATGTCGGGAGCTCAATAATATTTGAGGTAGCGATAGTTAGGAATCGAATATGTAGCGACACGAAAATAAATCGATATGTGAATTAACTTTTTCAATTAAGTTTGTAAACATTGTAGGTTAAGTGTTTGAGGTAGAGATCCCGCCATATAAATTGGCAGTTGGGGGCGTCGCCACAGTCGCGTAATTCAGTGTTACCAGTAAACACGCCAAAACTAGCACTCACTGTGCCATACGGCTCGATACATTATAGGTTTCATTTGTAACGGTCTAAAAATATTTCGACTTTTGACTTTGATATATTAATTTGTTTTATTTGAGTTTATAGCTCTGCAACCAAAGACCGTTACAATGAAACCTATAATGTATCGAGCCGTATGGCACAGTGATTGCTAGTTTTGGCGTGTTTACTGGCAACAGTGAATTATGCAACTGCGGCGACGCCTCCATCTGCCATAATATATTCAAAATTATAAATATCACAAGCTCTCTTTGAAAGTTATCTTATGATCTAAGTATAAATTAAAAAAAACTATTTCAAACATGGCACTGAGCATTGTTTTTACATATTTTTTACCGAGGTTAGATCAGCGGAGACCCTAGCTTGGAGAAGAACTAACAAGAAACTCCGGAAATCAATTTATTATAATCACCCTTAACAAACATAAAAATTACAAAGAGTGGGCAAAAAACACAACGCTGGTAATACTAAATTTACCTTTCATACAAAATAACACGCAATTGCGGAAACGTCAAATTTAGTTCCAAGTTTGGCTACTGCCAGCTTATGTGGCGGGATCTCTATTGAAAATGCCTGTTTATGTACTTATACACTTATGTAAAGGTTATATACATACTCATGTTATGAATCAATAATAAATCATAGTATTTATCCCTTGCTAGTTTGGAACGTTAAAAGAATGCTAACTAGCTGCCTTTCTTCGTGGCATGTAGGAGGCGACTAAATGACTAGTGGTAAATTGAATTTATTGGGAAATGGGCTAGCAACCTATCACCATGACTTCATAACCCCAATATTCTAAAAGTGACTTAAGAGATTATATCTCAGAGGTTTTGTCCACCCGAAAGGGATTATAAGACGTGAATGTTTGTGTGTAAAGTTTTTGATCTGTCAGATTTAGTATTTTATTTTAAACATTAATTAAAAAATGGTAAGGCAGGCGTGTAGATAGAATTTTATTATAGTTTAAATTAGCCCCGGTACAATTATCTTTCATCTAAATGATTCAGTAAAAGTAACAATATCAAACAAGCCGGGAAAAAAACTTAGACGCTTAAATTTAGGGTCCTTTCATTTAAGTACTTATTAATTAACCCTATCCTTTTTTATCTGATGTATACATCTCGTTAATACACTTTTTAACACACAATAAAACCACAATGCTTAATGAACCCACGCTTTCTCACAATTACTTTTAATATCTCCAATAAAACGAATTAAAGTTATAACCCTTACGCCCATTCCTATTTCAAAATGGCTGACATTAATCATTTTAAACGTACAAGAAATGACATTCAGCTGTCAAAAGTAATGACCGCAAGTGACATGTGTCAGTTGGACTAATGATTCTTGTAGCGTTTACTAGGGTGTCCATTGGTTTGTTAAGGACAATATTACTTTCTTTATCAACTAAGGGTGTTTGTAATCTTCGAGAGGGTGGCAAAAATGAGGGTCAAATATTTGTAAGGGACAAAATTGGTGGAATAATTGACATCTATTTTGCGGTTACAGTGGTAGTCGTACAATAAATCTTTATGAAAGGGTCTTGAATGCGATTTAATTGGAATGTCTTTGCAGAGTTTACTGTGATTTTAGTATGAAGTTTTACTGTAGTCCATTATAATATATGGACACCTTAGTCAACAAAAATATCTTGCAAAAATACTGTTTGTTTATTTATTCTGTCAGCTTTCAATCTAATTAGATATTATATTATAATTGCGAATAACATAACACCTTAGATATTAGCCTTTGATAACACTAATGTATCTTTTCTTCGTTTCGGAATAGTCAGCATTATTGACATAATGCTAAAATAGAAAGCTTTAGTTTTAAAATATGAAGTGCTAAATGGATTTTATTAGACCATTCTTTAGCAATATATTATTATCAATCCTTCTCAAGGCGGGTATTGTGAAGAACAGAAGAACATTGATGAGAAGGTTAATAGGTGTGAGTGAAGCAATAGAGATTAGTCAGGATCGTTCCAGGTGGCGATTGATAGTCTCTGCAAATGCCCTTACGAATGTAGAGGCGTCAATATACATATGTATGTATAATACACTAACTAAGATGTGAGTGTGGTATTATACCAACATTAATTACGTTTCATACCTGAGCCCAAATTGGGTAAGCTCTGACGTTGTCATTAAGGGAACAATGCAGTGAAGGACGTTTTGTCCCAGGGGAGTGACAGAGAGTCTGCTCCCTCGTAATGGTGTTTAAATAGCTTTATCCACCTGTTAGGGATGAGGGTGGATTCAATGTGCCTGCTTAAAGAGTCCCGTGGTAGGAAGAAAGTGTGAGGAGTAGGTTTTAAGATAGAGATATTGTGGAAGAAATTAATCCGTTTTGTATTTTAGTTAAATATTTTTATAAGTTTGCTAAACTTTTAATACATAATTTATTTACATAAGTGTCTATAAAAAGTCTTTAACCAAACACTAACGAAATGAAATGCATTTTAACAAATCTTTGTTTTTTCTTTTAACGCTTTCTTTTGGCGTTTGGCCATACAATAATCATCATCATTTACATTCATCATTAACGCATTCTTGAATAAATAAAAAGATTTTAAAGACGCGATTTATACTCTTTTTATTTACTATGTGAGACCGAGTCGTATCACGATAAATTAATAAAGTTAACAATAACTTTATTTCTCCCGACGTTTCGACCCAGTTGCATAGGCCGTGGTCGCGGGAAGACTGAGAAACACTCATAATTCCATATATTTTTATTCTGTAATAACAGTGATAAAAAATGAGTTGATTAGTATAAAAACCTTTTTCAGTATTGCAGTTTACGTTTTGTATATTTGAGAGATTTTAATTGTGAATATTCCCTTGTGGTTTTCTGCAATATTATGCCCAAGCCTGCAATATTTTGTGCATAAATGTTCGTTTTATCGTGAACCAAATCGCCTGAAGGATTATGGGAAGCCAAAAATTATGATTTCCGTAATTCAATGTTTCCAATTTATTGGCAATCATTTTATGCTCTCGTGGACAATGCAGTGTTTGCACAGACCTAGTATTTGTATTGTGCTCGCAATTCATAATTTGCTTTGTTCCAATATGTTTACGACTAAGGGACTAGGGGTCAAGGGAATCTGTTGGGTGATAGGCTAGCAACCTGTCACCAATGTTTTGCCAACATCAGAACCCCGATATGCATTAAAAAACCAGATACTATCGTGTCTCCAAGGTTCTGTCTGCCCCAAAAGGGATTAAAAGTCGTCAATGTATATATAATAATTATCATTATGAGTTAAGGATTCCTGTGTCTATCTATGATATTACATATATAAATTTTAACTGCCAATTATGACAAGAAGCAATAAAAATATCACCACTCTATAACCAGATTAAGTTTTCCAAAACTCACATCGCTCCCTGTCAATTTGAGTGAAAAATGTCGAGTCATTACTAAAGGTAAGTTTACACTGTCGTTTGTCACTCGACGATTGGGCTCATGAAGTGACACTTTTGAGCGTTTGACAAAGAGGTCGAGATGTAGGGACAAATTGGCCAAACGCGTCTAACCGGCGCTTAAATTAATGTCTCATTTACGTAGAGTTAGAATGTGGGATGTGATAAGTAATTGTAATATAAGAGAAGTTTAAAGATTAATTTATAATGAGAACTCTTGTTCGGTTTATTTGCATGAAGTAAAAAAAACGGCTATATAATTGCGTTTACGAGAAATTTTTTTACGGATGTGTTTTAACTAACATTGCTTTTGTAATTATATAAGAATATTACGTATCAGTATTCACCAAAATAGACGAAATAGTCAACTTCATCTGCTCTAGTAGTATGTATACTTAGTAAATACACAAACTATCTCACTTCAATCCCTTTAAAAGTTGATAGAAGTTCGAAGTCATTACTATTAGGTAACTAAATAAAAAAGAGTTAACGTGTAACATTCACGATTCCTTATTATTTTCAATGCGGCTATTATTTTAACATTTTATTCATTTACATGTTAAATATGTTACCGACCAAACCCGATTTTAGGACGTTTTTCCTATTAACCTAACATAACCTAACCGTACTAGTTAATCCTAGCGCGTGTAGGACAAACTAGTTTAGCCTAGGCCAAACTAGTTTGTCCTGAAATCAGGTTTGGCCGGTAACATATACCGTACCAATATTTTACGTCAACCTACACTTTGTAAAGTCTTGGCAACGCTACACACGTGTTTTGTATCCTGACACTTCGGGTAATGCCATCCCTTATCAAGGGTTTTGATTTATGTTAATTGGGGAGCAGGGACTGATACGCAGGTATGGCTTGAATTACGAGAGCGTTAATTACCAAACTGTTATCTTTGGGACGGGAAAAATAAACGAGAATGACGGGTTAAAATTACGTGTTTTAATTTAGAAGGTGGAATGGTTTGTGTGTTTTTGACGGTCTAGGGTTGAGTTAAGGATGAGAAAGCTCGACTAGGTATTTTATTTAATAGGTAGGTGTGTTTGTTAGCAGTGATAGATCTGTTTTACAAGTTTTTTAGTGGGATTCTGATGAAAAATGTTCTGTTATATTGTAGACTGTCCTTAAAAATCTTGAATATTATTAAATACTATTAAATAATTCGACGTAGCTCAGTTGTTTGAGGCTTAGCTCTGTATCAGTGGATACAAGGTTTAAATCCCGCTTGAGCATGTACCAATGGAAATGAAGTTTATAGAATTTCTAAGTAGATTATCGTAATAAAAATACATTCACGAAATTCGTCGAATACTACGTGAGGAACTTTACCTGCTCCCCGAACAGGCAATAGCTTACCACCTGTCACATTGAGCACTGACTATCTAGTCAACACGTGGCAATAGAATTACTACCTTCGCAATTGCGGAGATGGACACCTGAATGTCGTGAACTTGTTTTTGAACGCGTTAAATACATTTGTTATGCCAGTTTTTTATATACACCTACATTCTTAATCCCTAAGGAATAACCAATATTTCTCCCTCTAGCTACATTATAACGATAGTTGATATTATGGAACCTCACCACTTTTTTTATTATGTTCCCAATTTATTCTGCGACAATACCATAGAAAAACCCCTACTTACATTATTCAAAAACATTCCGATATCAGTAAAAAACAACTAGTTATCTAATATCCATTAACTTCCATTTACCCAATAGTGTGACACAGTTAATTTCCCAATTTATAAAACTTACCAATTATTACGTTTTCACCTGGTCACCCCACCATTAATATGCCATTACATGACAGTACTTTACCCAAAAGAAGGCAATTTGCCTGCATTTGACACGGCAACATTGTTCCCTTATTGATTCGTAGACAATTGATGATATAAAGTAGATACAATGGCGAGGGATGTGTGTAGATGATGGTTCATTGAAATTTGGATGAACAAACGATTTGTGTATTGTTTGAATGTTTTGGGGTCATAGAATTTTAGCGGTATATATTTTCGTCCTAAAATACTGGTGTAGAGTAAGGAGACTTTAAAATTATGGGTGGTCTATAGTATATTTGAGAAATGAATACAAAATGTAGTTTTTGTAGCAATTATCAGTTTCAATGTGAAGAAAAGTTCTGCAGATTCATTTTTATTCAGAACAAGAACCAAACCTGAACTATATAAAATTCAGCGTAAATTTAATGGGCTTTTCATACATCCCTAACAGGATAGGAAGTGACCATCGAGCGCCACCTTGGAACGTTCCTACAAATCTTTCTTGCTTCACTCATGCCTATTAACCTTCTCAGGTATGCTCTTTTATTCTTCAGCCTACTTACACCCGCGGCGAAAAGAATGTTTTAAGTTTTGTGATACACTAATGAATGCATTTATAATTTCTACCAGTATACTCTCAAATTCGAAGTTATTAAAGATAAAAAAACATTTGTTAGCACGACATTCCATATTTCGGTGAAGTTAAGTGTAAACCATCAACTGAGCTAACTTCTTATAGTATTTATTACAAAAACCTATACCAAATTCCTCTTTAACCTCTCTTACCACCCAGCAAATAACCCTACTACCAAACAGCTCGACCCAAACCCAATATGGAACAAGTCGCATTAATCATGCACTTCATTTATCAACAACGTAGCCCTGGTAACAATGGAGGCGGGACAGAGGCTCAATAACTGAATACTGTTTTGTCTGTCGCTTCGGTTGGCAGGAAATATGGTACAGTAATAAACTACTGAGTTAGTAGTGGTGATATAGCTTGTACTTATACTGAACTATCTAACTATAGTTTCGGTAAATTTTCGTGATTATATCGAGTGGAGGATTGTTGATATGATCAATAAGTAACAATAATACTGACATATAGTTTAGTTTTATTGAGTTTTTAAGTGTATGAGATAACGCTGTTAAATTAAAAATAAATTATTGAATCAAATGCGAATAGCGTTATTGATTAGACTCAGTTTGAAATTTGACTATTAATATAATGACCTTGGTTATTACTAACCTGTTGGACAGACCATTACATGGGTTCGAAAACCATCTCCATTTACAGAACCATCAAAGTTAAAGTCATTATAATTGTACTAATTCCTAAGTGATCCATTTAAATATAACCTAATTTATAGCCAAATCTATAGCTCTAGTATATTCTATATTGAATATTAATATAAGAAAGAAAGAAAGAAAAACATTCATTCACTGCTTTTATACATATTGACATCACTCTATAACCTTTGAGACAACAACAGTAGGCACTCAGTGAAAACGTGCTGTTTCAGTATTTGATGCAGATAAGCTGCATCTCTGATCCTCCAAAAGCACCCAAACCAAAAACATACAGAAATATATACAAACCGGATTTGTTCAGCAAACTTCTACCTTCTAAAAACAGATGACACATTATGATAAACGACAGAAAGCATCATGAATAAACAAAATGAAGGAAGGAATTCTCTTGAGGGCCTATAAATCTTGTCGTCATCCTTTCAAGAAATGCGACGCTTTAGAGACCATCTGTTCTGTCTAACCCTTTCGGCGACAAACGTTGAAGAGAAAATTAAATATCATCTCTTGATGCCGCATTTTTCAAGGCTTGTCACAACAGGAAAATGGGTAAGCCTTGAAAGGACTACGTTTGAGGAAGGCTACATAAATGTAGGTGTTTTGTTAAGGTCCGTTTTGTATTGGGGTGTTTTTATGCTATGTTTATGTACGTATCACATCCATAATTCGGTAGGGTTTAAGCGATTGGTGTCTTAAAATCTCTTAAAAGCTTTTGGGATAGTAATAGGGGTAAGGTTTTTAAAGCAGTATATGACATTCAGTGATGACATATTGAAACAGGAAGAAAGCATATTGAAAAAAGATGACGTCAGAAACACCTATAACTGTCGAGTGATTTCGAGGTGTACCAGGGTCAATGAAGTGAAAGTGGTTTGTCAGGATCGGGACAGATGGGGATACGTGATCTTTGCTTATCTTTATACAAGGTAGACTTTTAAAGTAACTGTTTATTGATTTTTATAGGCTAAAGCCACAGTTGTAACCTAACATTGCCTGTTGTGCCTTGTCTAATTTAATTAATACTTATATTCTTGAGTATTTGTATATATGATACTGGGAAACCTGGGAAACCTGGGCTCTTCTTTACATCAAACGCAATAATTTCCAATATTTTTAAAATTCACTATAAATACTCGCACATTCATTTAATGGAAGTCCAAATTTTTCTATTCCACGAATCGATTCAAATATCCGTTTTTCGTTTGTAGAAACCGTTAGGAAAATTAAAAGGAGCCTAATGACGTGAAATGTATTAAAAAAGGCCGTTTGCCCAAAGAACTGACTTCAAAAACATCAATTTTAACGAGCCGATTGTTCTGCCAATCGTGAACTGAATTCATTACTTTCTTTGAAGGCTTCATAAGGTGTTTCTTTCATCTTTCGGACTATATTTTGCCCCAAATTTACAAGGTTTTGCTGTTTTTCTAGACGTTAATTGAACGCTTGTTTGTCAAACAATTGACTTCAATATTACATGGTTGTAGCAACGAAAATACGAATGTTAATTACATCACCTTTTTATAACAATATTTTGAGCGGTTGCGGGCGGGTTTGCCGGGTGACTTAGGTGCTTGCCTTCGTGAACCAAACTATAACAAGACCCTTAAATTTCTCAAAGATATCGAACTGCACAAGTTGATATGAACAGCCTAATGTTTCAGGAGTTACAACCAATTTGCAAATTGACAGGTTTTACTGTGTTAATGTTAATTTAGTTTTTAAGTATAGTTTATGTATTGTCCTAATGTGGTCGCTAATGACCTTGTTGTTGAAGCGACTTAAAATAAACAAATTAAAAAAAAATTATTTTCTTGTATAAAAGTTTTAGTACTATCGAATAAAATTTGATCATATAAGTTTTTTCATATATTTGGACAAATACACGTAGTTTCACCAATAGTTTTAAATGGCAGGTATATAATTTCCCTTTGTACGTAAACATATATATATTTTTACGATTACATACATAGATTTGGATTGTTTTCCAAGTAAAAGTTAACCAAGATTCAATTAAAACCGTAGATCAAAACTCCTCTGAACTCCTTAACTCCAACCATATTCTTAGTTTTTTTAGTTTTCTTATATTATATTCTTATTCAAAAACGTTCGCGTAGCATTACAATGCATGCATGCGTGCATACGTCATAGATAATACCTACATTACTTACCAACAATAAATAACAGTACAGACCATTTTTAGCCATCTTTTCATTCCGCTTGATTATCTTGCGTAAAACAAGGAAGTATTTCAAAATTTGGAAGTTCCGCCATAAAGGCAAGGTCAGCGGAAATGTATATTTATTGCCTCCGCCAGATTACTTCGCAAAGGCGGATCCATTTAGAACGGAGTGAATGATGGCCGCAGCCTTTCTTGTTTCTGGCAAAATTATACTAGAAAAAACACTTTATCTTTGTGTAATCTTCCTTAATAGAATTATATATAATGTTTGTATATTTATGTAAACATGGATACGTGTAATTTGATATATTATTTCTTATTTTTAAGTAATAGCTATGAAATGAAACTATGATAACAATGTTTTTAATAGAAGAATGTTTTAACAACTCTCATATTGTATAGAAGATACCATGAGCACATAATAGTTAGTGCTTGTAAATGGCGCTCTGATCACGTCACGTTGAGTACTAACTATCTGGTCAACACGTGGGTTCGAGGTGGCCATAGAATTACTACCTTCGCAATGGCGGAGATGGACACCTGAACCTCTGACTACCCCGTAAGGGTTAATGGTCGTGAACGCGTACGTACGTATATGAGCACGTAATATTTTAACATTTTCAAGATATAATTAATACCACATTCTTAAAATATATATCTTTTAGAAATATAATAGAGCAGATTATAGACGTAATTCTCCGTAGTTGAGAACTGAAATTGTTTTTAACTATTACAAACTTTTTCATTTTCTAATTAGACTTTGTAATGAGTAATTTAAGGGATCAATAATAACTGCCTTGAGCAAAAGTTTTAATCACAGGCTCTGAAAGGATATTTATGCATATTTATTTATTTCCATAAATTACTTTCCGAAAGTTTCTTTTTGGTAATTTATCTAGTCTTGAGAATAAATCACGGTAATGACGTAGATGGGATATTGAGACTTGTCTTTATTGGTGTGTATTGAAATGACTTACCACCTATCACGTTAATCGCTATACTATCTAGATAGAGATGTAGCCAATATAATAAAAGAGAACTATCGGTATCGTTTATATAGGTTAGATGAACGGAATTTATAGAGCCAAAGAGTTTATAGAAGTTAGATTTGGACGGGGTAGGCTTTGTTGGACATATACAGATCAAATTGGAAACATTCTTCTCTAACCGGGTGTACGCAGAGTGAAGAACAGAAGAGCATGTATGAGATGTTTAATGGGAGTGAGTGAAGGAAGAGAGATTTGTCAGGATCATACCAGGTGGGGAACGATAGTCTCTGCCTATCCTCTTAGGGACGTAGAGCCGTGAATATATGTAGGTATGTACAAGGTATCGTAATTTCTACTTTTGTCGTTAACGAAGTGCAGGGGTGAATATATGATATATGTGAATATATGTGTCGATGTATCTATGTCTGAAATACCTTCATGTATTTATGGTGTAGAAATGATATAAGAGTAATCTATCTATATATGTATACTGTGGTTATTAGAAATTACAGAAAAATATGTAATAATAAAATGTATACGTATATTCAAATTAAGTTATATACAATAAGACAAGGAATTAAAACTAACAAAATATTTACAAACTTAAAACTAATTAAAATAAATTACCTATAAATTAAATATGTCTAAAAAATTGTCGCTGTCATTGGAGCGCAGAGTGCCCAATATGCTGGCAGCATTCCCCCTCTGAATAGCCAGACTAATTCTCTGGCGGAGGAAGCTACCAGCATAATTGTAATAATAATAATAATTGCATGCTCAAATGTTTTACATTATACTGAAAAATATACATACATTTATCAGCAAAATATACCAAAACTAAACAAGATAATTATGTTAATATTTATTATTTTATACGCAACAAAAATTTTAAACAACATTTACATCTGCATGCTCAATACTTTTAAATTACTAAATTCATACTATTATACTACACATCTATCATATAATATTACACTAGTAAATAAAACATGTTAATCTATTCTGCTTCGAACAAGGCAATCTTTAGAAACAACATGGGTGATGTCCCCCTTATAACTATATGTATTGCAAGAATAGTTCAGGGAGCCGTCACCGTTATTTAAGATGCTAGGGGAGGGAATTAGTTTTCTTATCTCAATCCAGGGATGACATTAAACCATCTGTCAGCTAGTTGCAAAAGGGTCAACTTGTCGACTTTTAAGTTGTACTACAAAATATATATTCGCTTCTTTATTCATTTATAAAAACTCCAATTGAGTTTTTTTTATTGTCTATACAGTTACAAAGATGAATTTAAGTATAAAAAAGTTAAATATTCAGTATATAGTTATCCTAATAACTAAAATAACAAAAAGAAAGAGAAAGAAACAACTAACTTATTGCGTGTGTTCATGAGTGTGTGTCGGTATATTCGTAACTTAAACGTATAATTTCATATTATCTGTATTTATACTCCTAGAGGTCTAAATATAGTATGGTTGCTTGAAAAATATAAATACAATGTGATAAGCTTCAATAATATTGTATTATATTTTTTATTTAAAGTGAATGTTATATCTATTATATAGCAATTAATAAACACTTATTGTTATTTTGATTTGAATATTTAGTTTACTATGATATAATAATGCTTTGTTAATTTAGAAATACGGGTAGTAGCATTTTTTTATATTTATCTTAAGCGAAAATGTTGGACAATGTTGACACTGTCATAGTACTATTTAATTACTATATATATATATAATATATTATAACTTGAGAATTACATAATAATATATACTTTGTTATTTATTCAATTCATTCCATTCCATTCCATAGAGCACAAAAAGTTAAATCTATGCAAGGTACTAACGACAACCAATATTACAAATATACGTATATTTACTACCCAAACTGTTAGCCTAAACAAAACAACCTAAACCGGGGCAATACTAACGAATCGTGACTTAGAACAAAGAAGCTTTTCGCGAAAATTATTAATGCGAAGTGATAGCCTTAAGGCTCTCATTAAATCCCCTGCGCTGGGAGGCTTTAATTACAGGCTACAGTCGTTTGGTGTCTATGCAAATTGCTGTTAATTGCAATCGAATATACGTGAGACTTGTCAGCATCGAAAACTTGGTATCGATTTATTCGAATTAATAATTTAGTAATGGTGCTAGAGTTTGTATTTGCATGAGTTGAATAAAGACCAAAGTATGTTTATTTATTTCTTAATTAGATGTTTGTATTATACGTAACATGCCTCCGAAATTTCGGAGATAGGCACTTAAGCCTCTAACTACCCTGCCATAATAAAAAAGGAGTGTGTATACAAAAGTCGTGAAGCGTATGTATATAATATATGTATATTACCTTCAGTTTAGTTTACAGGGTGGAGATGAACATTAAAATATTAATTAAAATAAAATAAATAAATATCGCACCCTCCATGCAAAAAAGCATTTAAAACTTTCATACCTCTATATAGTCTATGGAAATCATATATAACACTATCGCTCATATGAAAACTCTGCGTACTACAAAAGCAACGTTATCGCACCAAGTAAAGGGGTGATTTATTGCATTGAAATATCTAACTCATTTTGCATTTCTTGCAAAAGTGAAAGTGTAAAAGTGACCGCAATACAGAGAGTATATATGTCTATTGAAGTGAAACTTTTAGCACATCGTCTCAATCCTTTTCGTCTGTATGTTGCATGTTGCGTGACGGTCATTGACAATAATTGAAAATAGATCACAATGACTCAACGATTGTAAGAAATCTTTTTTCAGTTCTTTGATGTTTGTATATCCTCTAAATTTTTTAATTATTGTTCAAAATTATGTAAGATCAGCCTAAAAGTTTGAGTTAAATAAAAATTTAAAATATATATTTGTGTCAGGTCTCCCATCGTCGAATAGATTCATATTACCCTTGGTACCTTAGCTGCTTTTTACCACAATGTCAGTTAGATAAAAAAACGGTATTTGTTTACGTCCCTACATAAAAAGAAATTACTTAACTTCACAAACAATAAAATATATACAACAATCTTGATCTTGATGAAAATCAATACAGATCTAATATTATCTAACTTTGAAATTATAATAATATACTTCAGTAGCTCTTTGCAATAACCAATATGGTTCACAACATTGACCAATGACCATCAATCCAATTAGCAGGGACTGATCAGTGTTTAGGGCGATCGAGTCACCAAGCATCAATGTTATGAAGGGGTTTGTAATGAGATATGGATATCGAAATGACTGTATAGTCTATTGGTGATTTCAGTTTGTAATATGTTGGAATATGCGGCTACTAAGTTTTGGGGCATTGGATATGGTCGATCGACTTATTGGTTGTGACTTAATGATTTGAATACTAGGCAAATTAGAATTGATAAAGTATAGCTTACACATATACTCTCACACAAAAACAACTAGTAGTGCTCTCAAGAAATACAACAATAAAAAGTGTGTTTTTATATACAACAAAACATGAGATGTTTGTATTATATATCTATGATACGAAAAAACACACATTTAATTTTTGTGTTTTTTCGTATCATGTGCACACAATGTATGTGTAATGTATACTTTATCAATTCGAATTTGCAAGAACACGTCGTATTTCCATTTACTTAATACTTACAGTAATTATAAACACGTTACGTTTATATATTTTTCTCAACTATTAACATTAACCTCCCCTTAACAAGAAGCCTACCTATCTAAGTACATGTACACAGTCGGACAAGTATCATTTCAAGCGAAAGCTTCGAAGGCTAAGCTCTACTAAACTAGCTTTGCAGGATTGAATGACAAAAAGGGGAGGGCAGATAATCTGCGACGAAAGCTTGCGAACGTATTGTGGAAAAAGCTTCAAGCATTTATGCTATTACTTTACTTTAAATGTAGATAATTATTAGTAACTGACATAAACAAAATTTTTTAACTTTTATTATAAAAACTTTTTATTGACATTTATTCATTAAAAGAGAAGGCACAACTAAAGTGCCTAGCTAACTTTACCAATAGTATATTTAAGAGACTCGCGAATTTTATTTATTTTGCAAGAAATCGGATATATTTTATAAACAAAGTATTACCATGTAACAAATTTAATACTTTGTTTGTAAAATATACGCGATAAGTTCCGTTTTCTTGTAAAATTACATTATTACTTAATTTTTATATATTACAGAGTAAAATATAGCATTTTTTTAGTTATTTCTACTAATTAATGAGTTATGAGGGATAAAGTAAGTTTCTATCTTAGAATTCTAAGACACAGAGTTCGTAGTAACATTATATTTACAACAAATCTTCTAAACTTCATATTCTATCAATAACAACAATATCTCCTACCCAACATAGCCATAGGTATTTCATCTTACAAATCGGTCCCCATCAAGGTCCCATTATCAAATAAGCCGTGGGTTGCTATCCCACTCCACTGAGGCATGATTCATCAATTGTGCAAAGTGCCACTTCATATTCAGTCGGTTTGACTGTCGCATACGCTTTACTGCTCCACTCCTGTGGCTGAGGGGTCTTGATAGTTTCAGTGACGGGAGAAAGAAAAATGCGTTGGTAAAATGTTTTAATGAAGAGATAATTTATGTATTATTTCGCATATAAATATATATATATATAATAACAAGAAATATAATAAGAATATTATATATTAGGTATAGGGCTATTTTGCGAATCAAGCGTGGTAGATTAGATTTTTTTTGATGTTTGTTTAGTTATGCTTTTCATAGCATTACAATATTATTTATCCAAAATAAGTAATTACTTGAAACTTTATTGGTATTCTATATTTAGATGCCAATCCAATACTAAACCGCAATTTGCAAAAAAAAATTCATAGCATTATTTTCTACACAATATTACAAATTAATCGAACTTTCAAACTTGTAAATTCACACTACAATCCAAGTATCAAAGCCTACCCATCCCTTAAAAACAAAAGTCCTTCTTTTCAGCTAAACAAATAGAGTAAGTTGGATAATCCGCTGTACCCTCGGGGAATCGAACCCGGGTCCCCCCGGACTCGGCATCCGGTGCAATCGCAACACTCATCCCTAAATTAGAATAATGGGATTATTCTCTTTTCATATAGCGAGAAAATGCTTTCCGTGTTCGGAATTTGTGATGAATTTCTGACTATGTGAGTTGCAAACTTAATCCTAGGGGAGCAAGCGTTTGTGTGTATGAAAAGCGAGTATTATGTTCTTATATGGAACGTTATTTAAATGTGTGAATGTTCTCGTTTTATTTAGCGTGAATGTTGATAGGTATGTGTATATAAATTTTCAAGGCAATACTTCAATGATGACTACAAAGTGGGTCGTTTTTAATAAGAATTACGCTCTCTATTAACTAATAAGGATATATTTTTGTTAATACGCTACATACATGCACGTTCCAGTTCATATAACATTACTATTATCGATTTTTTATTTCTTTTTCCCTCTAATCGAAACGAATGTATAAGAAAATTATATTATATTAAATGTTAGATATGTTTTAAGCAACCCACTCATCTATCACTATGCGAACGGTAAAAGGTAACGGTAGAATTTCAATGCTAAGAGACAACCAGTGTCAGGCAAATGTTTTGACTTTCAATGAATATACTGTACTTGTACTTATGTTGAATAAAAACATTTGACTTTGACTTTTATAAGTAGGAATATACACTCAATAATGGGATTGGAGGAGGTCATTTTCCGATTATAAACAGCTAGTCACATTACTTACACCCTAAACTAGCCCTTTATCCATTTATCGCTAATATTTAATTCACTTTTAAAGTTCATAACTAATTTTTCCATCCCATTTCAGGTCTAGACGCCGAGCTGTACTACGTGAGAGAAGGCGTGGTGAATACCTACGCAACCAGCTTCATAGTGCCCGTCCCAGCTCACATCGCTGACCTAGAGTTCATGTGGCAATCCCTAGGGAGGAAACCCGTGAGTAGATTGTACTTAGGGTTCAAAGTTTGTACTTAGAACTATATCTATAACTGGTTTGTTACTGTTTTGTTTCCTTATAAATAAATAAATAGGTGCCATAAAAACAGGATACGATTATGAGTATACAACATTTACAATAAATAAATAGGTGCCATGAAAATAGAAAATGATAATGAGTATACATACATTTACATGCATTTGACGACCTCCGTGGCGCGATCGGTTAGCCGCCGGAACGCTAATCGTGAGGTCCCGGGTTCGATTGCCCGTGGAGGCAGAGTTAAGAACTACGCTTTTCTTCTGCTTTCCAGTGTGGTCGTTGATAGTAATTGGTGTGATAACGTCGTACAATATTCTTATTATTATTATACAGATCAAGCGCGCTTCAGTCTCTGTACAGCGATAGGCATAGATCAAGGGTCTTTATCTGTCCTGATCCTAACAAACCACTTGACTATCATTCATTAATTGAAATTAATTTAAAATTAAAAATTATGACATTTACTAGAGATGAAATTCGCAAATAAGTATTTTGTAACTTACTCTCATTTTATAATTGCTTACATATTCAACGACACCATCTTCCACTCAAACAGTAGCACCATCTATTGTTAGTTTACAGAACAAAGGCTACCTTACGGAGTCCCTTAATCACATAACACGCAAAGCTGCCTTCGCAATCAATAGTAAACATTCCAATCGAGATCGGATCCAATTAACCCGCCATTCGGATTCCAATTCCGTGTTAAAAGAGACTTAATTTGGTAAAACAAAGACTGAACGAGTCAACTTTGAGGAGGCTTTGGTTCAGACAAAGCCTGCGTTAATCCGCTTTGGTTTGACAAAGCGTCGAGGACTGAATTGGAGGCTCTGCAATCAAAATTTGACACCTTGCCTTCGGGGATTAAAATTTATAATTGACGCTTTTCATTTTTAATGTTAGGTTTGCACTTAGTAAAATATTTATTTATTGACTACTCTTAGACCACTCATCATCAGATAGCCAGTACCCAACATGACAGTGGGTAAGCTGAGCAACGATAAAGGAAGCTTACAATATACGATAGCCTACCCAACAAGCTATATAACAATATTCATTATAATTCATTCACTATCTTTAATTCTATCAGTTACTAAACACAACCTGTCATACTTAACTTCGATTATTGAACCAAAAACATACTTTTAAGGCTGTTTTTGGTATTCCTATTTGGTAATCATACACATCACGCCTGATTCCCTGTAGAGGGGTAGGCAGAGATCACGGAATCCCATTTGTCCCGATCCTGACAGACCACTTTCGCTTCATTAACATTTATACATCTTCTCATACACACTCGGCGGTTATAGGTACTCCTAACGTCACCTTTTTTCAATATAGCGTCTATCTGACTGTTATATGTTTTATTAGGCCGGCCCCTACGTAACCGCCTTTCCACTTCACTCATATATATAAAATTTAATATTAATTTATATTGGTAAAATCAATGTAAATTGTCCCAATGTAATAATTATTGTTATTTTAGCTTCCGTACGTGATGGGAATTGATTACGAGAGCGGAGGAGCCATGTTGCCGCCTCAAGTAAATATATCCGAAAAGGGTTTTGTGCCTACGAAGTTGCAGCGATTTAGGTAAGAATACTTTACTATACAAACACAGTCACAGATATAAGAATACTATACAGCTATCGTAGTAATAGATAACGTGTGAAGGAAGATGAACGCAATAGAAAAACGTTCATATATTTTAAAATGAAGATTTTAAACACAAATGTTTTATAACTGAGACAAGAAATAATTATAGTATGAAATATAAAACTTAATAACTAGCTGTTAGTTTAGTTTGAGTTTAAAAAAGAATCGATGACTATTGGCTTTCTCATCTCTACAAAATACAGGTATCCTCACCATAGAATTGATCCACAGGTCAATCTGATTGCATACTTGTAATCTTTTGATACAGTTACCAGCACCTTGCATTGTCCTTTTCCTTACCCAGGGTCAGACTCCCCTGCACAGGCACCCGTAGTGCTGAGATCCTGGTGTCCATGCAGCTCAACATCTCCGCCCCAGACAGGGCGCATAAGGACGTGCGGCTCCACTTCAAACGGAACAAGATCTGCCTTAAAGGTATGTGGGGAATATATTATGTGACGTTTCATCTTGGTGTGATTGCAGCCTCACGATGCATGTTCTTATTGGGACACCTTTAATATGTTGCTCATAATATTCGTTGGTTGCTGGTTGTGCTGCAGTCTCATTCTGATGGATTATTTAATTAAGTTGTATTGTATTGAAATATGTCTGCAGAGTTTATTGGCATTTCTTCTCTGCAGGATTTTGCTTTACGAAATGCCATTAGTTAAAAATAACTAATTGTAATGACAACTTTTCCGGTAAAAATGTTTTTTTTTGACTTTCAATAAGTGATTTTATAATCCTCATATTGAATAAAAAGCATTTCATTTCATTTCATACATTTACGTCCTTTAATCCCTTTCGGGGTACATAGAATTTTGAAGACTTGAAACGTCGCCTTGGTTACTAGAACATGTCTTTCACGTATTTTAATACCTTTTGGCGTAAATAGAATTTTGGAGACATGAAACATCCGCTTGGTTACTTGTTAGTGTGAATATTGGAGTTGTGGTGTCGTTCTAATGGTGCCTGGATGCTGGATGGCCGACTGAACTTTACTATCTGTAATATGTAAATGAAATTTTATAGAACCATACAATTAATTAAATGAAGTACAATTGTATAATACACTTATAAAATAAAAAACTTAACCTAACTACATTAACCCAATGGTGCCAGTTTAAAAACTTTCTTTAACTTATCGATAAATAAAAATAAGAACATGAAATATATAAAAGACACAACAACAAATACCATTTTCAATGTTTATCGCAAATATTTATCATTGCTATCTTCATCTCTTTACGACTATCGTTGCATTTCACAATAGCAATAAAGTCATTTTATACCGCCTGCCATAAAGGGGATTAGAATAGAATACGCACCATTCTTTACCTATAGAATATTGGCTGAAACGACAATTGTAGGTTTATTGATACTTCGTCTGCAATTCACAAAACATGGAACATTTAATGCTCTTGGTGTTTGAGGAGCAAATTAGTGGTCTGATTAGTTGAGTTTTGTAGCAACTAATATTGATATTATACGTACATCATCACTTATTTGATATATGTACGTCATTAAAAATAGATAATTAGGCCAAATAAGTTTATTTGTTTTGTCTAGGTACATTACATACGTATATTCACGTCTCTATCTCCCAAACCGGGAAGGCAAAGTCTATCTGTCATCACTTTGAATCGATCGCCATCTGGAACGATCCTAACAAATAATCTCACTTGCTTCACTCACACCATTGTGTTTCAATCTAATTATATTTTTAAGACAATCATAGAATTTTCGACAAACCAATATTATTGAAAGATTCTATTTACTTAATTTCACGCATAAATTCAACCATTCCACTATCAACTACGAAAGTTTCTTCATAAATTCATTCGCGTCGAAAACTGCCTCACCGGCAGTTGAATTACTTTTCTTTCTCCATACATCAAGGTGCCATTAAGACAAAAGGCGCCTGAGATACGGCTAGACATCGAAAAAGCCTCCCCTTCACACAAATAGTCAAAAAGAGTAATAAAAATAAATTTTACACACAATGGCTTGGACTAAATCATTTCCACAGTATCTTTTATTAGTGTCGTTGTAGTCACCCTACCTCATTGTGGATTCAGTTACTGCGAAACTTTGAATGCTTACAGTTTGTATCTTGCACCCTATTTGGGTTTGCTATAGGGATGGGATAACAACCTTAGAATTGCGATATTTATGGCTCTTACTCATTGAGGTTGAATCACAAAGTAATGGGAAAGTCGAGAGTGTATTTGAATGGACTGTCTAGTGTGCTTTTATTATGTCTGAAAGAGAGTTATTGATGTTTGACTATGAGTTTTGTTGGAGAACTAACTATATCTGAATTCGAATATTAGTGCAGAAGTGCTACGAAAAATAGTACATTTAATAGTTATTATCTAAGTGTCTCTTAGTCGACTCAATTAAGTTAAATAGTATTAAAAAAGGTACTGGGTTTCGAATTGTAAAAATATATGCAATTATAAATAATGCTTGTACTTGTGCATAACCATTACCAATCACGTCATTATACAACCATAAACTATATACGCCTTACTATATCCCCAACCCATAACACTATAACATACACATTCAAAAAAGCATAAACTTTGTCCATTATTTCTCCATCGAAACACTTCAACAACATATGCCAAGAAGTCTCGGACCTCTTCACAATATCTTGGACCAATCAAAAACCCATAAGTTCCCCGCGGCTTTAACCTGGGACAAATCGTCGATTGAAAAAGGGTCTTTGCACAATAGAGGGCGGTTAAGACGTCCTGCAGGCGCAACAGGATATTTTGGGGATAAAGACGTCGGGCCTACCGCCGCGGGCGTTGCCAATTTTACAACGGATATCAAAAGCCTAAGGACTGTTCCTGTGTGAGACAGATTTGTGATTTGTTCTTTAATGTAGGTGCCTTGTTAGAATAAGATGAAATAAGGTTGTAAGGTGGCATTAAACTTGCGTTTCAGTATGAATAAAGTTTTAGTGAATGAGTATGGGTTGAAAAACATGGTTTTATTTATTTATGTACAAAATTTTAATAGTAGTATGTAGTAATATGTACAAAAACATACTACGATCATATAAACAGTATTAAGACACATACACCAAGTTTTAAGATCTGCATTGAAATCCTGTTAATTATGTACAAATAATGATTTGATAACGACGAAGTAATTTTTAAGTATGAATCACTAGCTCGTTACGCATATGTAATACTTTATTCTGAGTTAATTAACGTAGTCTCATTTGAAATACCAAAATATATTGAGTAAAAACTTAATATCGAAATGCAGCCTCTCATCAATCAAATACATAAAACAATTAAGGAATTTCATTCATTTATATGTTGTACAAATAAAAAGCAAACGAAAAGTAAAACAATTAAATAACAGGCTCAAAACAAACAATAAAAGCTATTTTATTGGATTGTCATGACAAACAATCGCGCCTGCTGAATTGCAGCCGATAGCTTCCATGGAGGCTTTTATTATCAAATTGTTAGGTAAAACAATAAGTCTAACTTAATAACATAGTGTGCATACACACAATTGAATTGGACGAAATAACATATACATATTCGTGTGTATCAAAACACAAAAAACTGTCAAAGTTTAAGTCTGTTATTAAAAACTAACAAGAACGTTTAGGAATATTGGTGACAGTAACCACCTATTAGTTATTTTTAAACACTCGCGATTTATACTCATTTTATTTACTATATGAGACCGGGTTATATAAGAAGACCGTCTTCCCGCGGGAAGGTCTATGCAACTGAGTTTCAAAGATTTAAGCATACAAAGGGACATGGGGACAGAGAAAGCGACTTTGTTTTATACTATGTCGTGATATGACCCGGTCTCATATAGTAAATAAAATAACCACCTATTGTTTGAAAATACCTAGTATTCGTGATATTTTACATCCGTTTAGGCATTAATAAGTTGAATCCCTTAATTTTATTTTCTATATATTTATTTTTAGACACATAAACTACAGGGTAATTAGCGACTCCGATGGTTTGTTACAAATTAATAACGTAATTGAAGACAATATATCCACTTAATAAAACAACGATATAACTTTGAATATTAATTACTTATAACACAAAATATTAAAATAATGACAAGTGTACTTGATTAATAATTAACGGGACTTATCGCGTAAGTTTATATATAATAAAATTACCTTTTATTAACCCGACGTTTCGGCTACGTTGTAGTAGCCATGGTCACGGGCAGACTGACGATTTATGTTTCTTCGCCTCCATCGTAGTGTTCTGTCAGATTCTTCTCCGACTACCATCACTGCAACGTTTTTATCAATAACACGCGATCTACACACTACACTCACAGTATCTTGTGGCTTCACATGATCATGAGTATAAATCGCGAATCTCTTAAAACTATAAGTGTACTTGAGTTTATATTTGTATAAATTTCCCTTAATATAAATTATTCGCTTCCTACAGCATAAATAGGGTTCCATAACAAGTTTTTCAAGAAAATCATCGGAAAGGAACCCTCCAGTAGGTAAGACCAACCCTCGCAGCCTCCCTAATGTGTTTACATGGAAGTATCGATTGTTCGCATTGTACTTTTATTTGCATTGCAAATTTCCTTATCCGATATCTCAAACCGAGGTTTTAGATCAAGATTTTATGTCAAGACGGTATTTAAATTGTCTCTTAATTTAAAAGGAATTTGTTAGAAATACGTAGAAGTTAAATTTTTTAAATAAATACTTACAAATAAAATAAATACTAGGGACAGATAGGGATCCGTGATCTCTGCCTACGCCTCTACAGGGAATCAGGCGTGATGTATATGTATGTGTGTAAATATTAAAGAACTACTCGTAAATTTAAAAATAAGTGCAAAATAAATGTGTCCTTGAGCTTTAAAGCATATTCATCACATCCATACTATTGTTTTTCGTGAAATATAATATATTAGAATGACAGAACTAACAAGTAGTGTGCAAAACAGAAGAGCATGTATGAGAAGGTTAATGGGTGTGAATGAAGCAGGAAAGATTTGTCAGGTGCCGATTGATTGTCCCTGCCCATCCCGTTAAGGCAGTGAAGGTGTGAATAGACGAATGCGTATGAAACAAATATCAAGTTTTACCCGGTACACTACTAAAACATGTTTTTGTTTGTCTCATTGTTAGTCAATTTACGTATATTTTCAACCTTATTGATTTGAGAATTCTTAAAACTATTCGAGAATTCTAATTTACTAAAGTTACATGTATAATTCAAACTTTAATCTACTACGCTAAAAATACGATTTTCGTCGATTATTCTCATCTTAAAATTGATTCAGATTCTCGTTCGCAAACATTTGTTATTCTCGGCTGGTTTTTAATGAAAATCTTTTATTAAGTCTGCGGAGTGGTATAAAAGAGAGTATTCTATTTCCAAATTTAATAAACCTCACTTCAAGCGCCGCAGCCATAAAGGTACGACAGACTTTTAAAAGCCTTGAGAAATACGAGACGTTTCATTTTATGATCTGAATCCGGTATCGTTGAGGATAGTTTATATTTAACTTCCAATTTCCTTCGGTACATTATTAATGTCCCGTGCTAGCCTGGGGCGTAAAAATAGTGCTAACTAGCTGTCGTTCTTTCCGGCATATCGTAGGAGGTGACTAAGGGTATATGTCTAAATGGGATCAATTGGGCGATGGGCAAGCAATTTGTCACCAATGTTCTTTATGATATCACAAACCCGATAGTTATGCTAAAAAGTGACCTAGGAGATAATAATTCTCCGAGGTGTTGTCCACCTTGATAGGGACTGAAGGACGTGTATGTATATGTACTATTAATGGTTTCGAAGTGGATTTATTGATTGTTTGACTATTCTTAGATGTATTTGGTTTGCATTTTCGTTTAGATATACTTCGAATATTATCACCCATTAATGATTATTAAAACGAAGAATATTTAGCTCATTAAAGCATGTATCATATTTTGAATTATTAGTTATAATATTTTAGACCTAAATGAAACTAGGCACTACACACTACCCGAGGGATAGTAAGGTTTCCTCAGGATGTTTTCTCTCACAGTCAGCGACTGTATATTCTATTCGTAAATGAAATACTATTTTTTTTATTTCGTACATGCCAGAGCCGGGATTCGAACCCAGTATCAAATTATTATTGTTTTTAATTTATTAATCTGACCACATTCTTTAAATACAACATAAAATACCTGAGAAATATGTTTCCTGTACTTACATAAAGGTGAACTTTTATGCAAATGCGGCCCTATCAATTTCAACTTCCAAGCAGTACCTTGTTGACAAGGCGACCTATATTCCTAATACGAAGGTCCATGAATAATTCAATGCGACTACAAATTGAGATTTTGTAAACGCTCCATCATAAAACGATATTTTTACTGCAATGAATAATATTACGTCGGTTTACAACCTTTGTGGTAGGCTGAATAAATATTTACTGTTTGTTGAAAATAATATTCGTTATTACCTGAAAGGAGGTTGTGTTTGTTCCTTATTTGGGACTCAATAGGGCACAGAGTTAGTAACCTATAAAATATTAATACTTCTCTTATTTACAACAACGATAGTAATGGTAAAGGTGTCGTAGTAGATGTCAGAGGTTTCGTCCATCCAGGTTATATCGAGTATGCCTGTTTGATATACATTTGCATAAATATGTACATGTCACGACTGTAATGACTTTACTGGTAGTGAGAGCTTGAGTGACCACCACTAGCTAGCCGCAATTAAAAAGATTAAAAACGCGCGAGTTCCTTACTGCAAGGAACTGTCGGCAGCTGTATGTTACAAGAAAATGCACTATTCTACACATAATCTAACCTACCAATATCCCCAGGTCTGTCAACAGTAGTAAGTCACAATAAAACTGCCAGACTATCCAGTGACTCTGACAGTTCACCTGGAGTGGTCCTTCTGGCAGCTGGAGGCTGTGCTGTGGCCGCCCTGACACTCCTGGCTACGGCTGCTGCAGCGGGCAAGCTGTATAAACGAGGCAAGAAGCCAAGGAACCATGATTCTATACAGTAAGTGTTTTTTTTGCCTACAGAGACTTTAACATAGGTAGGTCGTTTCTTGTATGCATGTTTTGTCTTATAATAATATTTTACACATTTTCTTAAACAAAAATAGAACAGTAAGTTCAGTCTTCGGTAAAGAATAGAGAGCTTGTATCAGAAGGTAATGGCTAAGAGTGAAGCAAGTCACATTTGTTAGGATCGTATCAGGTGACGATCGATAGAGTCCATCACAATCCTGATTTGTATACTAAAGGTGAACTGATATATGACAATCCGCAACGGTACGCAATCGAATTGTATAAAACTAATTTGTAAGGTTCAAGTATTATAGTATATAATAAGACATATTTACAATATGGGCCATATTAAAAAAGGTGAAGCACCCTAACCGCCGAGTGTTTATGAGGAGGTTAATGAAGTGAAAGTGGTCACGTGGTATTTGCCAGGATCGGGAAATCGTATAAGCGGAAATCTGCCTCTACAGGGAAACAGTCATGATGTGTATGTATTTTTATTTATAATAGTAACCTCATATAACCACCTTATACTTAGATAGATTCATGTGAAAACATCAAAGTACCTAGAACTAAGAACAAACAAGTAATTGAATAAACGTCCCAGTGGAAACTCGAGCTGCGAATGGAAAAAAATATTCCCATCTCCATCTGCGAAACTTTGCGAATAAATTTGCGAAAACAAAATTAAAGCTTGATTGTTCTGAGATGTTTATTCAAACTTTGACTGGTGCCTAATAAAATTTCGGGGAACATAATCTCGAAAGGCCGTTTAAGGATAAATATTATCTCACCTTCGAATTTAATTATCGAATTTCGTTTACTGGGAAAAACGGAATGAGGCGCTTTGATGTCGACGCCATTATGAATTTTAATCACCAGCTCGCGCGATTATTATGATATTGATACGCTGGATATTTAACGTGTTATTATTAATTGTGTTGTAATTAACGTCATATAATTAATAAGGGGTTTCAATTTTATTTATAAAACAAACTTTGTTGACAAAACCGTTGGGTAAAAATATTATTTATAAATTAAATTGGTGTTTTAATCAGGTTGCGATAAACACGGAGAGTAATTAATTTGATAATTGGGATTGATATTAACCGGTACATTCTTTGGTAATTTAAAAGTATTTTCCTCTACTTAGTAATAGTTTAGTTTCAATACCTACAGTAAGGCGTTCCACTGAAAACTAAGAAGTAAAATTTTGCTTATAACTTAATTCTTATATAAGAATAAATACACTATCACTACTTTCTCCATTAATCATCATTATCAAAACAGGCCGGGAATAAAAATATTTATATAATTCTGATATTATATCTTTTAGTAACAGATTTTTTATTTTACATACATCCTAACGTCACGCAAAGTACTCATTCATACATATCCGGCCTCAAGTATACAATACCATATTTACATGTTAACATAAACACCATAGAAAAACAAAACCTATGGCCTTTGATTTAAAGGTCAAACTCCTATGAAGCGGCAAATCCAGCTATTAGGGCCAAAAATGTCAGAGATAAGGCCGCGTGCACAACGCACCATCGATCACCTTCGACGTCAGACAAGGGTCCGCCAAATAAGGCAGCGTTCTGAATAATCCAGACCCTATCTAGATAAACAAAACCAATTTAACAAGACCTCTGAAAGTATGAAAAAAGTAAGAATAGCAAAAAGGTTTAAGCTGGTTTGAAAAGGTGTTAAAGGGTGAGGTCACATAGATAAGGGAAATCGGTTTTGCTCTGATTGGGTCGTTTGCCTAAATCCTCCTCTGGCAGCTAAGCAAACACGTGTTCTAGTTCGAGGTTGACGTATGTGACATATTGTTAAAGTGGATATGTTTCTACATATATACCAAATAAATGTATAGATAAACGCTATATTGAAAAAAGGTGACGTTAGGAGTACCTATAACCGCCGAGTGTGTATTAAAAGATGTATGAGTGTCAATGAAGCGAAAGTGGTTTGTCAAGATTGGGAGGATCCGTGATCTCTGCCTACCCCTCTACAGGGAATCGGGTGTGATGTGTATGTATGTATAATAAATATCATATAGGTACAAACTACAAATCATCTTGTCCTTTAACAAAGAGTAGACACTTTCGATAAGTCATTCACCATCAAGTGATACTATCTATCTACATAAGAATTTAGGTAGTATATTCGTTTAAAGTAATAAGTATGCTTTGTGGTAGTGAATCTTATCCAAATCACTATAAGCTCTTTTTTTAATAAAGCGTAGGAAGCAACACTATTAGTGTAAGAGAAGTAGCACTTGAGACAAATAAAAATTTTTATACAGTTATTTTGGTTGTCATTGATATCATTGTTAAGCCAATATTTACGTATTCTAATTCGAATTTAAATTAAAAATATCTCCTAATATTTGTTTACACAGCTTCTTTTCTATCTTTGGAGAATCTCACTGACCATATACCTATTTAAACATCATCTCTAATTAGCCGACATTATCTACATATAAGATTGTATGGCAGATAGAAAATAAATAAATAAATCATCCCTAATTCACCTATTTCATTTGCAGCACTTCCTATACCACAGCAGCCTATGGGAGTCACCAGAACGTGCTGCTTCGTCTGGACACCATGGGTAGACCGCCCAGTTCCACGGGGTCTTATGCCACCATAGCTAGCTTGCACAAATTCCCTTTTGGTATGTACTTGCTTGACATTCTTTTCTTTAATGAGGAGCTGTCAAGCAAAGATTCTTCAAATGAGATTGCGAAGTTCTGAATATATTATGTAGCTATCTAAAAACATAAACATATGCTTCACGACTTGTGTATACACACTCCCTTTTTTACTATGACGGGGTAGTCAGAGACTTGAATGCCCATCTCCGAAATTTCGAAGGCATATTAGGTATGGGTCACTCGAAGCCCGCGTATCACTAGATAGACAGCACCCAACGTGATAGGTAGTGAAACGTATCTATCCATCCGTAGCTATCTATACCTATAGTTATTTATAGTTCTGAGTATGTATAACACCCGGAATAGTAGTGAAATATCATAGATAATTCTGATCAATAAGGGTTAATTAAATGTATGATCATTATGAATAAGGTTGTACAATCTAAACGTCATTAGTAATAACTAAAATAATTAAGTAATACTAGTGCATAGTATAATTTTTATAAGTAATAAATGTATCTAAACTAACACACAAAAAATACATTAAACAGATATGGTTAGTCCTTCATCTAGTGTTATAAACAATATCTCTTGTTATCATTTTTAACATAGTTTTTTACCTTCTTTAGGTAGTAGAAGATCCCCATCACCATACGCAACCACTCAGATCGGGGAGCACATCTACGCTAAGCCTGAATCCAGGGTGTCCTACTACGCACCTTCGAATCATACACATGTTTCACAGGTCAGTATTACATGGCTAAATTAGTTCATAAATGTAACGTTTAATGCTATTACAACACTAGTTATTTTTAAACACTCGCGTTTTATACTCATTTTATTAATTATCTGAGACCGGGTCAAAACACGATAAATTTATGAAGATATGTGATTACCTTTATTTTGCCCGACGTTTCGAAAAAAAAAAGAAAGAAGAAGTGTCCAGGAACGGGTCAAGGAACACATAGCAGCTGTAAAGAATAGGCAACCACAAAAGTCAGCGATAGCGGAACACCTGATGTCTGGTTCAAACCATTGGATTGAATTACATCAGCCTCAAATCATCTCCACGGAACAACATTATTATCCCAGAGTTGTTCGTGAGGCTATTGAAATTAAAAAACATCCCAATAATTTCAATCGTGAGGATGGTTTTAGGCTGTCAGAAACATGGGAACCGGTAATCATGGGATTATATTCGCGTGGCGTAACTGCGGATGTGTCTTCGGATAGTGTGAGTGTAGTGTGTCGTGCTATGAATTAACAAAAATTCCAATTGTGAGGGTAGACAGACATTTTAGCTGTGACGGACTTCCCGCTAGTCTAGCTTGCTAGCTAGTCTTCCCGCGACCACGGCCTATGCAACTGGGTCGAAACGTCGGGCAAAATAAAGGTAATCACATATCTTTATTACAACACTGACCGGATTTCGTTCGATCATTAATGTTTTATATGTGTTGGTAACCCCCAAGAGGGGACTTTTGCTATTGATTTCGTAAAGGAAAAACACCGTGAGAAATCTGGTCTATTTCTAAAAATAAGTAAAAATTGCTATATGTATACAGTGACATTGTTTGCCGACTGTGACTTTAGATACTCATTAACAGGTAAAAATTGAATTAAGACTGAACAAAGCAGATCGAACCGAACCACTAACTACCGGAAGGGTACGCTAGGGTTTTAAGGTCATATGCATGGGTTTAGTAACGATATGACGATTATGAACACTACTAAGTTTCATCTTTGCTTAATTTTTTTTATAATCTATAGGTATAGGAATATTGTCGGTCAAGTAGTTTGCATACATTGATATGAGTATTTTTTTACCACCCGTGAATATTTCCCTGCTATGATAGAATGTTGTATCAGAAAAGGCTTTTAAGCTTAACTGTTTTTTATGTTTAAGTAAAGCTTTTTGTTAAAAAATACTCTAATGAATATCTTAATAATAAACATTTTTTTAAGTATTTACTAATTAGACGAAAAAAAAATCTGAAATATTCAAAGCCATAATTTACATAGAGTTATAAACATTGCAAATTTTTAATTACTCTTCAACCTTCCTCCAAGAATTCTCACCTTCAGTCCACAACAATAAAACTGCAATAAAAATAGGACAAGAAATTCCCCTTTCACAGAAATCACAATTAACATTTCACCAACTCAAAAGAACGGGTGAACAAAGGAATTTTTAATTCTATTTTTTTGCCAAGACACTATTCTTTTGAAATTACCAAGACGACGGCGTTCAAGGGGAGAATTGTGCAGGTCTTTACCTCATTAGGGATCCAATTTATGAAACCCCTCCCCCAGGTGATACGAGACTTAATGCAATCACCAACAATGTACAAGGCGCAAAATATTAGCTAGGAAACAGCCAAATTTTTAATTCAACGCACCCTTTGTAAGTCTTTGCTCGGTTGGGTTCCTTTTTAATTTTGAATTAATGAGTAGACCTAAACTTGTTTGGAGGTTTGGTGATGAGAATTTGGTATTAGTTTCAATTTTGTTTATGATTTATACCATGATAATCATTTAATATAGATTATATAGACGCTTTATTGAAAAAAGGTGATGTTAGGAGTACTTATAACCGCCGAGTGTGTATGAGAAGATGTATGAGTGTCAATGAAGCGAAAGTGGTCTGTCAGGATCGGGACAAATAGGAATCCGTGATCTCTAAATAATAATAATAATAATATTGTAGGACACTATTACACCAATTGTACTAGCCCCTTGGTAAGTACATTTAAGACTTGTGTTAAGGGTACTAGTCAACGTATATTTAAGAAATGTATACATATTATATATAGATAAATACATATATAGCATATATAATCAACGACCAGACTGGAAAGCAGTAGAAAAGCGTAGTTCTTAACTCTGCCTCCACCGGGAATCGAACCCGGGACCTTACGATTAGCGTTCAGGCGTCTAACCAATCGCGCCACGGAGGTCGTCAAAACTCTCTCTCTCTCTGCATACCAATCTACAGGAAATCAGACGTGATGTGTATATATGTATAGTTAATTTCTATTTTAGATCTGTTTACGTTTAAACTTTACCTATTTACACAACAAAAGATCATTCACTACGTCTCAGAGTTTCGACTCAACAATCCTAATTCAAATCAAATTCCCTCCGTTTCTAAGTAACGCCCTGTCAGTTTGTCGCGTCCCCAACTTTTGCATCTCGCATTTACTGGAGCCAACACCTGCACAGCGAAACTCTATTAACAGTATCATTCTCGAGCGCTCGCCAGTTACAATGCAATTACAGTTCGCCCACAGCTCTCAGAAACTCAATAGGCCGACGCAGGCTTTCAGCGAGGGACAGTAATTAAAATGTGACGTCAGATCATTTCAAAGTGACGCGTGTAATGCTGCCAACAATTGCGTAAATTGACGACAATTTTTGGACGAAATAAAATTGCTCCAAATTGGGTGTGGATGTGGATACAATATTGTTTACGAACTGTATCGCATGAGTTCTTTCGAGTTTAAGTTACTTTTTAATATTGGGTAAAACCGTTGTTTTTTTACAGTCAATGTACTTCTTATTTTTCTTGTATAATAGAACATTTAAATGCTGGTTAAAATTACTTGATGTTTTCTTATAGATAGCCATCTATCACATTAACACGTATTTATCATATCATCACCCAAGGCTTTTCTTTAAAATGATTTGCTCTATTAGCGTAAGTAAAGTCACCAATATGGCGCTCAATGTGAGAGGCATCAATGAAGTATCCAAACTTTCCCATAAAAAGATTTGCTATACTATCAATATCACTGGTCACCGACGTTACTCTCAGCGTGGTACCTCATGATAAAGTATCCAAATATACAACCTCATTTTCCCTTCACAGCAAACCGTGAAAGACCGGGTGACAGATCCTGGGGAGCAGCTGCATCTCCTCTCTTCTCCAAGGTCAAACATCCGCCTGGAACTGCTGATGCAGGAAGGAACTTTTGGGAGGGTGTACAAGGGAGTCTTCAAACAGGGCGACACCTATGAGGAGGTCATCGTCAAAACTGTTACAGGTACTTAAAGAATAATTGAAAAACTTACATTTAGTATTAGAATTACTACCTTCGCGATTGTGGAGATGGACACCTGAACCTCTGACTACTCCGCAAGGGTTAATGGTCGTGAATGCGTGTGTGTGTTAGTGTAAGCTGGGTATACGTGGTGAAGATACTGAGGATGTTCTCCAAAAAGGTTATATCACAGAGTTTTTATGTCTGCTAATCAAACAATAAGACGTTGCATTTGAGGTCAAACATCCTAATTATCAAATATTAATTATCCTTTATCAAATATTAATTATTTTTTAATACAGAAGTACTGCAATGCATCGACGGCATAAGATACATCAGATATAATAATAATATAATATTTGGACATCATTACACTAATTGAACTAGCCCCTTGGTAAGTACATTTAAGACTTGTGTTAAGGGTACTAGTCAACGTAAATTTAAGAAATATATACATATTATATATAGATAAATACATATATAGCATACATAATTAACGACCAGACTGGAAAGCAGAAGAAAAGCGTAGTTCTTAACTCTGCCTCCAACGGGAATCGACCTTACAATTAGTGTTCAGGCGCTCAACCAATCGCGCCACGAAGGTCGTTGATTAGAGACTTGTGAAATCATACCATCACCACTACGATAATCTAGCAAATGATCAAGGTGATATAATATATTTAGAGAACCTTCGTATTTGGTCCATTCCTCAATATATTTATATAAAAAGATGAAAAATAAAGAACTTTGTGTAATTTTACCCATTTTGTACTATACAGAAGCAGCCTCCACAATCCAATGCGCTCTCCTCGTAGCAGAAGGCTTAAGGCTTTTCTCTCTCTCTCACACCAACGTGCTAGCTCCTTCTGCAGCCTGCACCGATGAACTGAGAAGACCTCTCTTGGTCTACTGCTCGCCGTCACATTCTACTAATCTTAAGAAGTGAGTAAGAGATTGCTTTTATGAGTTACAGTTGCAGGAATTTGGTGAAAAGGTTATGTAGTTAATATTACTGTTGGAAGAAATATGTAAGAGGTTTTGTGAATGTTCTTTTCTATTTTCAGTTTAGGATCAAACTACAGTGTAATTAACTCTCTGTCTTTTCGTAAATGGCAGTGTAATGAAATTAGGATTTTTTTATAAGATGTATGTATGTATGTTCTTTGTGTTTACAATACTAATTTTAAACTATATATAAAAATATTGGTTTTTTTCTATTGAATTCTGTGATACACCATTACTAAATAATTAAATATACTATTGAAATAAAAGGATCACTTAGATTTAGAAAATCTTTCACAATTTTGAATATACTACGAAATGTCAAAACTAACAGCATCTTTTAATTCCAAATCCTTCATTCATTAATTCATTCCATCCCAATAAACAGATTCCTATTCACTAACTCATTCATTCCATTCATTCACCAGGTTCCTGACCTCCTGCCGACTGGGTCACCAGGCAGCCCCCGCCACTCGGGAGCTGGTGGACCTTGGGGCTCAGGCGGCCTGTGGACTGGCCTATCTGCACATACAGAGGCTCATACACGCCGATGTGGCTGCTAGGAATTGCGTGTAAGTTAAACTTTAGTTGATTAGAACAGTATATAAGATAATAATGAAATGCATAAAAAAAAACTAATATAAAGAAAAGAAAGAAAGAAAAACATTTACACAAACAAGTACACGAGTAGATAAAGTTTATTAGTACATTAAATAGGATAAAAATGGTTGGTGCAATGAAACAGTATCTTGTATATGTTTTAGTAATTACTAATTAATTTAGGAATCACAGAACAAGTTACCAAAACTTTATATTTACAAAACAACAACATTCGACCATTTTAGGCAAAAGTAAGACTTTTGCTTTTAGATCATTATCCAAATTAATACATTTTGACAACAAATAACCAACAACTGTATCCCAAATTTAATCCTCCCGTTATCAACTAAAAAGCAATTACATTAAATTAAATTAAATTAATACATTTTGACAACAAATATCCAACAACTGTATCCCAAATTTAATCCTCCCGTTATCAACTAAAAAGCAATTACCCATCCCCCCTCCAAACACTAGTCTACCAAATCCCGTATAAAGGCTTTTTAATTCCCTCCCTTAGGGTCGATGAGAAGCTACGTCTCAAGGTGAGTGACAACGGCCTGTCCCGGGACCTCTTTCCTGAGGAATACCACTGTTTGGCCGACAACGAGAACCGACCTGTCAAATGGATGGCCCCAGAAGCACTGTTGCAGAATCAATATAGCACTGCCTCGGATGTGGTAAGTTTGAAAATGTTTGCTGGTAGTTTGAGGTTTTAATGGATAGTTTTAGTGTCGGTTAATATTGAAGTTAGATAGATAATTCAAATATATAAAGGTGACCTTTATATAGTATTACTTAAAAGTAGGATACATACAGTCATATGTCGATATCTTTTAAGAATTAACGTACTTGTAATTACGTCATTACACTCAATCATCCAGTTGGATAGAATCTCCGAATCATATACTATTTTTGGTTACTTAGAATTATTTTTATAAGATTTAACATATATCTAAAATAGTTTTGTATTACAAATACATATATCAATGGATATAGTAAGTTATTACCTATTTTGGTAACATTTGTTAACTATGGTACAATTAAAAGGAAACTTTAAAATGTGAATCTTAACTACGTATTTTAAACTTAATCACCATCGAATCTCAATTCATATACTCCAAACTAAGCTACCTTTACAACCCTACTTTTACAAACTCCTCTTTCCTTCACAGTGGTCGTTAGGCATAACCCTTTGGGAGCTGTCTACCCTCGGTGCCATGCCCTTGGCAGAGTTGGACGCCGCAGATGTGGGAGCCTTCCTAAATGGGGGATACAGACCTACGCAGCCTCACAACTGTCCTGATGAGTTGTAAGTAACTACAAAATTTAGATCCTGTTAATACTCGAAAATTCTTCAACTGTCCTAATGAGTTGTAAGTACCTATATACAGTTCAGATGCAGCTAATAGTTGTGAATCCTACTGATGCTATTAAGTTTAAATATATGTAAAATCTATATACCTCAAGATGAATAACTAACGGGACTTATCGCGTAAGTTTTTATAAAATAAAGTTACTCTACCCGTGACCATGGCTGCTGCAACGTAGCCGAAACGTCGGGTTAATAAAGGTAACTTTATTATATAAGAATTTACGCGATAAGTCCCGTTAGTTATTAATCATGAGTATAAATCGCGAATCTCTTAAAACTATAATCTATATACCTATTCAAAATAAACGCCGCGTGTTTATGAGAAGATGTATGAGTGTCAATGAACTGAAAGTGGTCTATCAGTGGGACAAATGGGAATCCGAGATCTCCGCCTACCCCTCTACAGGGTAACAGGCGTGATCTGTATGTATGTAGAATTTTTCCTAAGTTTATAATAGCATGGCATCCTAAAATATTTTACGATATCGAATCTTAAAAACCGATATCAAAGATAGAGTAATTCAGGTTTAGTATAAAACTATCGACCGCAATTTCATAGCCTTAACAAATGTCATATGTATTTTTCTTCACTATGTTACTAACAGTTATATTCGTTTCCATAGTTACGGACTGATGTCTTGGTGTTGGAACCTAGCACCTTCTTCTCGACCTACCACGCCACAGCTTTTGGCCGCTTTACATGACTTTCGACAGGCTCTTAATACTTATATCTAAAGGGTATAATAAGAAAATACTACGAAATTTCACATCTGAATTTTACCCCAAAAGAAAACAGCACTAACTCAAGTTTTGTATATAAATCGTTTTATTATATTATTTAAATACAGGTAACTAACTGTTTTACTTACCAATATTGTCTTCAATATTTTTAATGCCTTACATTTATACATGGCGACATGGCTTACCACCTGTCACATTGAGTGCTGACTACCTGGTCAATGCGTGGGTTCAAAGTGACCATATAATTACTACCTTCGAAATTGCTAAGATGGAAACCTGAACCTCTGACTACCCGCAAGGATTAAAGGTCGTGAGCGCGTTTGTTTTACTTTTATATTTATACAACATTAAATACGTTGGATACCTGCATTCATCTTGTTTTATAAAGAATCTTTTGTATAGAGCTCTTGTTATGTTCGTAAGTTTGTTTTAAACCAACTTTGTCTATGGATATTAAAAACTATCATCTCTCTTAGAAAAAGAGACTTAAGTACGTGGAATAGTTGTTACGAAGGCAATATTGAAAGTCCTATAACATACTGAAAGCTAAAATAATCTCAAACAATCACGATATAATAAATAAAAAGATTTACAACTTGAGCACCTTAGATGAAATGTTTCAGGTACAAATAGATGTCTCATTAATATTACATTTCATCTTTACACTTGAAAGTTTTCAACCAATGTGCCTGGTGATATTTTGTTGAATTTATTTAAGAATGATGTACAGTAGGAATAAAACTTAAATTTAATATAGGAAAACTCTAAGATTTAGAGTGTTTTTTAATACCTAGGTTCCAATGGCCTTTTGGTGATTATAAATGTGTGTATGAATGTATTTTAGGATATAAGTGATTATTAAAGTGATATTTGGGATAAATTCCTTTCTTGAGAAAACTCATAGAGTTTTTACAGGATTGAAAATGTTTGACAACCTCTTTACTCTGACCTTTTTCTTATATGGATCATATAAGCTCCTGAATAACAAATGAAACATATTTAAAACAAAATCTAATAATGGCAATGAATCTGCTATATGAAAAAATCATGTAGACGAAATATACATTATATAGAAAAGGACAGTTAAATTAATATTGTAAATAAAATTGACATAAAAGACATGAGTAGCATGTCCACACAAAAGGAGAAAACACCAAAACTGTAGATAGATTAGAAAACAGAGTAAATTCTGATTATAGTAATCTTAACTGTCTAATTTTGTACTTAGAAACTGTATAAAGTAACTTCACTCGCAAATATTTAATACTAATGATGTACTACGAACCACACAAAATTAATATAAATAATTGTAATAATTGTATTATTATTCTTTCTTGAAAATAGGATCAAGAACCCAAGTCAACTAATGCTTTTTGCAAAATATAATTTCAATTTACTCCAGAAATAGTGTCAGTGTGAATTTGTGCCTAGTATAGCTAAAGTGACAAATTCGAATTTTAAAGGCGTTATTGGACACTTCGGCTATCATCAATCGTGAAATTTGACCATTTTGCGAATACACTACCAACTTCACACTATTATTAAAGTTATATTGAGCTACATTTGTGTCAAAATTCATTAGTAGACGTCGACCCCAGTTTAATATGAACAAAAACAAACTTACATGCTTTAGAACCGGGCATAATAATCTCAATTCATTAGTTCCAAATAAATATTTGAATGTGTAAACAACATCACTATTATATTATACACATATATATGTTTATGTTTTATTAACACAGATATTATTTAGCATACTACGTGTATTCTACAATTGAAGTGCAATACGAAGCTGGTATTATGTTCCTCCCTCGCAATTGATGACAATTGTTGAAACAATTTATTGATTCACGTTCAATTATGTTGTTAATTATATTGTTTTCAGTTAATCAGCACAGAATTATTGTTACATAGGTTTGATTGTGTTTGTTTTTATATGACGATATTGGAACCAGAGTGATGTTAGTGACATTTTTACGTAAACGTGTTTTGTTAAATTTTACACAGTGTCATAGAAATATTTATGAGTGTCAATGAAGCAAAAGTGGTCTGTCAGGATCGGGACAAATGGGGATCCGTGATCTCTGCTTTCCCCTGTACAGGGAATCAGGCGTGATGTGTATGTATTCGTCCTTCTTGATGCGGATTGCTAAGGATTGGAATTCACTACCCCCGTCTGTATTCCCGGTAGACTATAACTTAGTTCTCTTCAAGTGAATAGGCTATTACTGGACCAGCGAGTAACATCATCGATTTCATCGTCACTTACCATCAGGTGAGATAGGGGTCAATCGCTGGACAGTTATTAATAAAAAAATGTATGTATAGAAAAGTCATAAATGCTCTGCAGTGCTTCTTCTTTGAGGGATAACAGCATCTTCGATTTGATGTGATTAATAAAGTTAACACATACAAAACTAATCTAAGTAATTGTACACAATTTTGTACCCTAGATCACTATGGTTCCAACATCGTTATATTAGTCTTTAATCCTCAATGCTTGTATCTAATACCAATACCAACTAAAGTTATACATGTAAAATATAGCAGTAGATATTATTTTTATTTCATACCTTACAAGTAATACATGTAACAACATATTGAATTGTTACAAATCCCTTTTCAATGTCTCCCCGTTTTCAATGTGAAAATAATTATAAATCATATTAATAACAATCTCTACATTAAGAAAACTGGTAGATATGTGTGCGTAAATTAATTATTAATTAAAAAAACACGTTTATGGATTGAACAGGGTGTTATATTATAAGAAAAACTGAATTTTCTTGCTTTCAATCTTTTGCAACTATTACGTTGTTATTTTCATTGTTCATTGATTAATTGATCATTGATTAATTTAACTAAATACAGTTCATTAATTGAAAACACATTCTGCAATTGTGTATTTAATTTCGTGTTTTAGGCAATAAGGATTTGCAATTTCATTAGTTTTACTGTAAAGTAAAATTTGTAGTAGGTTCAATATAGTGTCATAGCTCTTAATTATGACAAAATCTTCTCTGTATCCGTATTTTACTGAATGTTGTTGTTTTAATACTTGTAAATTCCGTGTTTATACCTTACTGAATTGTACATATATTAAGATAAATGTTGTATTAGATTATAAAGCGAACATAAGCAACCAATTTTCTATGTTTATATGGTATTGTATTTAACGTATATATTTATGAGGAATGAATGTTTCTGATACACATATTGTTAACGTAGTTAAGAGTCATTGTACCTATATAATACATTCGTGCTTTTAATATCAAATGAATAAATGGGATACTTTTATACAATTTTGTCTTTCTTAATTGTCACCCCAAACTTCTTTTACTCCGTTTAGTTATGAAAGGGATAATACACAGGAGATAATACAATGTTTCTTTAGTATATTTGATAAATTGCAATCACCTCTAATTAAAGAAATAACTGCCATTAACGATCGGTTGATAGACTATCGTCTTTGATTTAAACTGGAACATATAATTTATAACCTATATTAAATGAAAAAGGGTGACGTTAGAAGTACCTTTAACTGCCGAGAGTGTATGAGAAGGTGTATGAGTGTCAATGAAGCTAAAGTGGTCTGTCTGGTTCGAAACAACTGGGGATCCGTGATCTCTGCCTACCCCTTTACAAGGTTGCATGCGTGATGCGTATGTATGTATGAATATTAGTGTTATAGTACCCTTCATACACAAGTGCGAGATTAATTTAATGTTAGATAATTGTTTTTAGTAAAAACACAAAGACACTTTAAACATTATAATGCAAGCTATTTATTTTCTGCTTTCAATCTAGAATTATCTCTATATTGATTCTTTCTATTTATAGTATTGAATGACCCCGTTTTTGTACGATATTCAGGTAAAGACAATTCTATAGAAGTCCATATTAACTCTTTATACAGCTATAACTTTTAAGACTTAATTCTATATTTATTCCCTTTTCAGGCGCCAGGTTAGTACGCAAGCAATTTATATTCCACTAACAGAGTCTATAGCTTTTCCCGCACATTCTATCGTGCTGGCGGCAGATTAAAACAAAGAGTATGGATACAAAATTGCAAACTCTTTGCTCTAAACAAGAGCTCAGCTTCAAAGTAGCAATATTGCCTCTCAACGGGGCTTCTCAAATAAGGGGAGGCGACAGGGACACAAATACGCCGTTAGCAAAAGTGCGAAGGGGACAGATCGCTTTATTAATTGGAATGAATTGACGGTGACTCGTGTTTTTGACAAATTCTTTGATATAACGATTAGTGACGTTTCGACGCGTTTTGATGGTTTCTTTAAAATACTTTTTGATGTCTGCGGTACGGAATATAATCTCGTGTTTGTAAAAGCATATAAAAGGTACAAAAATGAAGGTAAGCCTCGGTGAAAGTATTTGAAGTGTGATTTCGTAAAGAGAATGTTTGATAAACATAATTTCTGGGGCGTTCTAAGCAAATAGCATTTAGTCTTTGGTTTTTGCGACGTTTGATGTTTGTAAGGGTGTTAGAGCTTTGAAACATGTAAAAAGATGTCAATTATATTATTTCCGTCCCTGCAAAAACACATTATTTGAACATTGGAGACAATTTTCTCAAGGCGGGTGTACGTAGCGTGAAAAATAGAAGAGCATGCATGAGAAGGTTTAGGAGTGAGTGAAGCAAGAGAGATTTGTCAGGATCGTTCCAGGTGACGATCGATAGTCACTACCTATACATATAGGCGTGAATATGTATGTATGTATTACAAATTTGGTTCCCATTTTTAACCTTGTATAAAAAGCATATTGCCTTATTTATACATTCATTTTCATATAAAACAAAATTTCTTATTTTTTGGGATTATTTTCTTAAAATGAGACGTTATATTTACATATAAAATAGTTTATATTTACATATTTAAATCAAATATACAACCCTAGATTCCTTCAAACCCTTCAAGATCAATGCATACGTGTAAACGTACTTAAAGCAACCCCACCATATTAACTTTCTCATATTTTTTTATATGAGACAATAATAATAATTCTATTCGTTATGAATTTCCTGATACGGTTAAGTGATGCACGTTTTTCTCGTAAATACGGAACAAGAATGGATGGTGTTATGCATTACGTATGCAAACCTCGTCGCCAAAGTATTCGAGAACTAGAGGGCGCCAACATCATTCTTAGATGAGTGTATTTATGGGCATTTTCTGCGCTCCAGTGATTATAGAAGAGAAGAAATTCTTTATTCATTTATTACTTAGTTTTTCTCTACTGGTATTTATTTATTTTTACAATAATTAGGCACTAGTAACGCAGAGTTTTTAGGCATATAAAGCAATTCAATATAGCTCTGGGGTACACTAGCATAAGGACACCATTATGCATATAAAATGTCTAATTATTTAAATAAAAGGACAGAATTATCTGACTATTAAATTTAATGGAAATATCAAATTGATGGTACATGGCCGTATGAATCTAGGAGTAAATAAATTTATATACTAAGATTTAAACAATGTTTATTAACTCTCAATCCTTCAACAATTACGAAAGTCTTCAAGTATTCTAATTTTGTAGCTTGAATTGTAATCTTTTTTTTCTACAACGCTTGTTTACCTGTACTAGGGTTGCTACAAATCTAGATTCCCCATCTGTCCCGATTGCGACAAACCACGTTCACTACATTGACACTCATCCACCTCATACACATTCGACGTAAGTACTTCTTACGTCACCCTTTTTCAATATGGCGTCTATCTGACTGCCATTATATACCAAAAATAAATGTAAATGTCTCCTGAATATACAAACAGCTTAGCACCCGAATTAGTCCAACTACATCCTCGCTTAAACCCCAATCCTGAAACCCTATTCTGAATACAAATGTGTCCTTATCAGGAATCAAGGCATCGCAAGCAAGCCTTAGACTTAACAGATTACAAACTCGCTCGTTTATTATGTAAATACACAACAAATTAAATCCAGGGATAGAATATCTTGTCACACTAATTCAGGATGTTTAAGCAAGGGAATATATGCCTTAATGGTGTTTAATATAATGACGAATTTCCCGTGTGTTAATTAATTATAGTTTAGGAGACTATTATATTATCTATGGTTAAGGTAATGTGGTGACATTATGATTAGTGATGTCTAGAGTGTGAAGTTTGGTTAATTTAATTGTAACTGTCACTCTTAATAACTAAATAGAGAACTTCATTAAGTAATATGATTTATTATATGTATCTTCATCATTTGTATGCTCTCAGTGCTTGAAGGAATAGCTTTGGAAAACAGTTTTCATTCTCTATTTGTAGTATTATATCACATTTCTTCTGCTTTTTAGTCTGTCGTGGATTATATATGATAAATAGGTGTGTAATTATCTATTTATAACATATTTCTTAAATTTACGTTGACTTGTACTCTTAACATAAGTTTTAAGTGCTGCGTGTTGAGTATTATTATTATTAGTATTATTCACCTACCCATAGACGTCTAAATTGACATGATTATAATAATGTATCACTACTGTTTTAACATAAGATAACGTGTATTTAAAGTCAGTAAAGAGTTTATTATTTTATATCTTAAATAGACTTATCTAGGTGATTCGATACTTATAATAGTATCTAAAAATATTTTATTTTATATAAACCAATAGAATTTATTATTTAAAGCGTAATGTATTTTGCGTAATTAAACTTCACTTCAACATATTAGAAATATTTCTGATGCAAATCTATTTGTTCCTCGGCCTAAACAGTTAACGCCTATAGACAAACCAATATCGAATTACTGAGGTACACCTGAGCAAAACCGTCATTATTACTGAAAAAACGAACTAAGTATTGTAAAGGATTTAAATTCTTAGTACACTTTATATCCCATTTACTTAAAGCAACAAAATCATAGGAAACAATTCATTTTAGAACCTAATAAAGTAGTTTTCTAAGAACGTCACAAAGAACCCTGGCTAAAGTGCATTAAAAGCGGCGAAGGAATGGAAAGCAAACATTGTTAGACAAAGTGGTTACTAGGTAAACAAGAGGCGTGGTCTGTTGAAATGGGCCTTAAAGTGTATTGTCTTAGGTTTACATATCATTTGTATGTAATTCCTGAAAACGTATAAGTACTCGTATCGACGACTATAAACAAAAAGACAAAAGCGTTCACGACCATTGCGGGTTTAGGTGGCCATCTCCGCAGTTGCGAAGGTAGTAATTCTATGGACATCTCGAACCCACGTGTTGACCAGATAGTCAATACTCAATGTGACAGATGGGAAGCCATGTCGCCATTTACAAGCACTAACTATTACCTGTTCGGGAAACAGGTTTCCTCACGATGTTTTCCGTTACCGTAGTATTCGTAAAACGTATTGTTTTAAGATGTGTTAGACCTCATATACGATAGCAAAACCCTTGTCTATATTTATGTATTTACATATAATCTCTTATTTTTATATCTTTCTGCCTCTCCAAAACCTCGGTAAGACCAATTTTATCACTCATAGAATAAATAAGAGGAATATTTTTAACAGATACTGGACTGGAGGTTAATCGATCATCAGATAGTCCCTTAGTCCCTTTTTGCCACATGCTGGTAAGTAAGAAGGCGATAGTTAACGTATTATTATTGACATTCCTACAGAATATGACTAATAACTTGATAACTTATAGCTCTTATCTAATAATAGTAATAATAATATTTGGATATAATAATATTTTCTGCTTTATTACACCAATTGAACTAGCCCCATGGTAATACATTTAAGACTTGTGTTAAGGGTACTAGTCAACGTATATTTAACAAATATATACTTATTATACATAGACAAATACACATATAGCATATATAATCAACGACCAGACTGGAAAGCAGTAGAAAAGCGTAGTTCTTAACACTGCCTCCACCGGGAATCGAACTCAGGACCTCACGATTAGCGTTCAGGTTTATAACCGATCGCGCCACGGAGGTCGTCATTCTAGAGTATACAAGGTTATTAAATTGAGTACAGCATCCATCTCAAAATAAATTATTCCATCTTACTTAAGCAATTAATGAGTAAATTCAACCGGAAAGCATTTACCGGTTAGTTGGAAACAAATTATCCAGTGTAACATCTGCTTAATGAATAATTCAGGACAACTGCCGAGATGGCTTTCTATTCATTATGTTGTTGAAAGTGGAAAGTTTTCGAGAAAGTTCCGATCGTTTGCCTCTTGCTAGATCGTGTTTTGCTTTTTCACTTCGCTTCGTTATTTTGTCAGAGTTTCGTTGGAATTAATATTATAAATACGTGGTGAGTTTTTAAGGAATGTTCACAGGGTCCGGACGTGTTATAAAATGATATTAAAAGGTGTATTTGTAACTTGTAAAATTAATCTCTGAATGACAAAACATTTAACCAGCTTAGGGCCAAAATGTGTGAGATATTTTATTCCATCTGGTCCACTGCACGATAGCAAATTTATACATAGCAAATACTACGTTCTTAAATTTTATTACATTATTTCATATACCGAAAAGTAAGTATAAGGTTACATGTTATAAATAATAATATAGTAAGTAAAGAAGTTCTTAAAAGCCTTCTCTTTTAAGAACTTCTTTCCTTCACAACCATTTTTCACTTTCGTCAATATTTAACCTCTAAAAGCAAGACATTTTTACCCATCCACCCATAACGACGTAGACAAGTCCATTAATCCGTGATGCAGACATCGCTTTCCAATCACTCTGCATGCACGCCCTGAACTAATAAACAAACATAATTAAAAATGCACCCGCACAATCACCTGCTCCAGACAAGCTATGGTGAGGGCTTACCATGGAGTCACTGTTTCTAATACAACCATACACGGCCGTATAACCATGGAGTAATTATTAAGAGGAGTGTGCCTTACGCAATATTTGTATGGGAACTAGCTTGGCATTACGCGGGGTGAAACGAGGTACGCGAGATGGAGGTGAGATATTACAACCGATCAAAATACGGCATCGGCCAATCAAATTAGGTATCTTCTTTCTACTACACATTTTAAGACTCCGCACCAATTAAAACACGCCATTTGGACTCCGCATCGCGTAACGGAGACCGCTCCTCCGACCGAGGCGTAAGAGGACCTCCTTATATTTGGTTCATGCGTACAACCCTTATAAGGTAGTCAGAGATTGAGTGTCATCAATAATATACTTTTTTTGTATGAGTCTGATCACACAAAACCTTCATATTACGTCAAAATCAGTGGCTAACGTTATAGAATTTGTAATGTTATGGATAATTTTCCGCCAAAAAATGAGTGATTTGATTAACATTAAAATTAGTTTATTTATTACTGTTTATTAAATTTATCACTGTAAACCTTTCAATGCCTTTTTTGCTTAGTAAAGATTATTAATATTATTTTAAATCACACAAAAAAGCTTTAGTTGATTCAAAAACAACAAACGAGCAACGAATAGTAGTATAATTATTACTATAACTATTTCTATTTCATGGATTATTATTAATTTATTTAATCAATTGAGAATTTATATATAATTCACTCTTTTTCGGTTGAGCTGTCCCCTTAGTAAGCCCGCATCGGCAGTCGGTCGGGTGCCCGACACCAATACAACCCTGAACGGGAATTAATTGAATAAATTTACATGCCATTCAGTCGCATTATCGCTCCTCTCACTTCGGGGCTGATTTCCAAATGAGAGAAAGCCAATTTGTCGCATATTGTGTTTATTGAAATCAGTATAGCTTTATGACTAGGTATATGTATATATAGAAGCGGTTTGTTTTGATTAAATTCAGGGTAGGTAACGTTAGCAGTTGGTTATGGAATTAATAAGAAATATTTGCCATGTTTATAATTTTGAATAAAAATTATTACAGATGATTCATATAAAAAGGGAGATGAAATAGCAATAATGTATTCCAAATATTGTTCCAAATAGTTAACACACAATAATATCACTCGACAGACGGTGCAAATAATAAATATGTTTCATCAAAATGCATGTTCACTTTGGATAATGTTCCGCTAATGTATATAAATGATAATGTTTGCAACGTAATATATAAGAGTTAAAAGTAAGAATTCACGAGTCTTAAAATCAGTAACATTGGGTATGCAAGAACTGCTTTGGCAAAGTCCCGAAAAGTTTCAGGTTTTGTCGATGTCATTAGTCTTTAATATTTCGTTCAGACCATGATTATATCCTCTTGTCATTATATCAGTACACGTAAAATTAAAATATATCAATCTGCATCCAAATCGTGCAGAAGCAAAATCGTATTTTATCCAAATCAAACTGTATTAGCATTTAACTTAATTTACGCACACATACTAAACATTCCTTCTATATATTCCTGTAAACCATATATCCGTACAGTTTAGTCGCATGGACATAGGCTACCATGTAATGGCATTCAATTAAATCGAGCGTATAATCGTCCCTCAGTGGCCAACCCAGTGGGACTCATTATGCAAATGAACGAAGGCTGTTTCCAGGCTTCCACGGTTTAGTACTCTGTGGGTGTTGAAAACAGAGAACATATTATCTCGTTGGACTGATTCCTAAGTGACCGACAACAACAAATACATTATTTTCATTTACGACATCATGCTTCATACAGACATTTACAGCTTAAAACCTACAGAATCGATATTTAAAAAGAAAAAAGTGAAAAGTGCAGGTTTATCTTTTCAAAGTAACCGGATTCGATTTTCGAACTGGATACAGTTTTTTTTTTTCAAATAAATTGTGAATGCAGTTTTTATTTTTATAAAAATCGGTGACAGGGTTCTTAAGCACAAATATTCGTATGTCTTATAGTTTTAGACTTTCCCATACTGACCGATTTGAATGCGCCACCCTAAAATTATTAATGATCATTGTATTAGCGGTAAATAGAAAAAGTTAGAATTACATGTAACCACCGCCACCAAGTGGTTTGTCAGAATACAGACAAATGTAGATCCATGATCTCTATTTACCCCTCTGTAGGGACACTGTGTTATGCGTACATAAAATTCTCATGTCTTTCTCACACCATGAAAGGTATTTAAATCCTTTTTTACCTATTTAGAGGAATGGATACATAAACAAAAAAGACAAAAGCGTTCACGACCATTAACCCATGCGGTGCAGTCAGAGGTGTCCATCTCCGCAATCCCGGAGGTAGTTATTCTATGGCCACCTCCAACCCACGTGTTGACCAGATACTCAGTACTCAATGTGACAGGTGGCAAGCCATGTCGCCATTCACAAGCACTAACTTTTACCTGTTTAGGGAAAAGGTAGGTTTCCTACGATGTTTTACCTCTCCAACGCATTTTGTTAAAGTATTTTTATTACGAAAATGTAGATAGAAATTGATTAAACTTCATTTCCATTGGTACATGCTCAAGCGGGATTTGAACCCTGTACCCACTGATACAGAGTCAAGCCCCAAACAACTGAGCTACGTCGAATTAAACATTACATTATAGTGTGTATTATTCAAAATCACGTATGCATTGTTGAACCCATGTTACTTTGTTGCAGCATTTGTCAGCGGATAGAGGTTCGAATGTAAATCCAGACTTTATTAGCCCATTACCCTGTTATTAGGCTAATAGCTGTAATATGGACGACCCGATGGATTCAAATTGGGTGATAAATATTGTACTGTAGTCTACTTTGTATTTTATCGTTCTTACAAGTTTCGTACTTTAATTGATGTTACTGATCATGGTAATAGAATTTAAAGACAATATTGATTGATATACTTAAAAAAAATTCAAATAGTTTAAAGATAAATAAGAGTAATATACATAGTTAGAAAAATCTGCTGTAAGTGGATATAAAAAGTTTGCAATACGTTTCATTGTAATCAATTTTAAATAAAAACAAACGATTACATCCTCCCTATTTCTATGTAATAAAATATAATGTGTCAGAAAAGGTCATTTATCTTTATTCTTGTTTAAATCTCAAGATATTTGAAAACAAAAGCATACTGAAAAAATCTGAATTTTTATTCGTAGTACACGTAAATATGCAGAAGCTTGCAATCTTGAAGACAATGGTGTGACTAATTAGAAGGCATTAATTAGGGCAGGTGTCTCCTCCGTAATTTATGTTAATTTTACCTAATTTAATGAAGTTACGGTGTTGGTGTAGGGCAATATTCAGTGTTTATAACCAAAATTAAGTGTTCCAAAAAAGTTTTTTTATTATTACAACCGATAGTAAAACATAAATTACCGGATTCTGCTATCACTAGTTCAGCTTTTTAGTCAATGCTGTTAAATTTGTTAATAGTTTTTGCTACAAAATGACCATATCATGAAACCTAAGTTTTACCCAAATATTCTTAGTAAACCCTATGATTTGATAGTTATTTAATTATTATATTTATATAATTAAGTATCTGAATTACAATGTGTAGGATCCACTGTGTCCTACATGAAAAGAGGAAGCTTCCTACCTGGGCAGGTGTTCGCCCAGGCTAATGGCCTGAGTTGGAAATTTGTATATATCTTGTTTCCGATAAATATTTCACTTGCGCGTTCTAGGAATTGATTTGTGTGCAATTATTATATATTATTCTTGGCGGCGTCATCTGTGGTAATTATGTTTAACTAATTGCAATCTAGGTTTACTTAGGTTTCTCTGTGTGTGTGGCGCTCTGAGGTCGCCACACAATGCATAGCGAAGCTTAGTATTCCGAGACCGAGACAGACGGGGATCCGAGATCTCTGCCTTATCCCCTAGGGATATTTATAACCAATATAGACAGTTAAAAACATTTTATAATATTAATTATATCACCACCAGCCAGCAACAATACCAAACTTCCTTCACAAAGGTTTCATACTACGAACGCGAACACAGGTACTACGAAAGTCGAGTTAGGCCCCGCCCTCCTCTTTGAAACTAAAGAGCGGAAATCGTCTTCTGTCTCGCCTCAATAACCAAAGCAGCCTCATTAGGAGACATTGAAGAAAGCGAGGTACTGGCAAACAATTACATCCTGAGTGGATTTGGGGAATGCATTTTCTTGCTTCGGGTTTTAAAGGATCTTGTAAACCGCTGGGTGGCTTTGTAAGGGTACGAGATATGACTTAGAGAGAGATTGAACGTACGTTTATAGAAAGATTTAACGTTAATTAACTTACATTGATTTAAAATTAATTCAGCGTTGACAGCAGCAGGGATGAAAAATACTTTGCTTTTGTAGTTCTTTATATTATATTGTATTATAAAGATACGTGCAAGTTAAAGATAATCGCTTTCGGGTTAGCCAAAATCTCGGAGATACGATGATATCTCCTAACTTACTTTTTTAGCATGAATACAACTAAATAAGCTGAACAAATAGCTAACTTTAAGAACTAAGAAGTCGAGAAAGTGTTATGTGTGTGAAAGTACATACATACATGCACATCACGCCTGATTTCCTGTAGAGGGGTAGGCAGAGATCACGGGTCCCCATTTGTCCCGATCCTGACTGACCACTTTCGCTTCATTGACATTCATACGTCTGCTCATACACTCTCGGCAGTTATAGGTCCTTCTAACGTCACCTTTTTTCAATATAGCGTCTATCTGACTGTTATATGTCTTATTAGGCCGGCACCTACATAACTACCCTTTCTTTTGTGTATAGGTATATTAGACCAAAACCCTATTTTTCCCTTTATCAATGACGATAAAAAATAGAATAGTAATATTTATTCCTGAGCTTCTTATTTATCGGCCATAACTTTCGGAATAACTGCTGTTATCTCACGAATACTAAAGAGGTGTGTAATATATTGTAACCTATCTTGATTGCCGGTTTCCTTTTTACTAATAATTGGGGGAATATTCTGGGAAGTTTCTTAGGAACTTTCTTCTAGTGGTGTTGTGAAAGAAAGAGATTCTATGAATTTAGATGGTTTAGCAAAATTGGAACAGAATTATCGCAAATAAATTAATATATCAACTTCCTAATCATTTCTCTACCTTAAAATGTTACTAAAAAATTTTTTATGGTTTTAATTAAAGATATGAGGTATTGATTAATGAATAATAAAATTATTTAAAATGAACAAACATACTTAAAAAGTATATTACTGAACTTAAATAAAGACATTACACGTTGAGTGCTGTCAATCTAGTGAAACGCGAGCTTCGAGTGACCCATACCCAACATACTTTCAAAATTTCGGAGATGAGCTTTCAAGTCTCTGAATACACAAGTCGTGAAGCGAATGTTATGTTAAATAATGACTAAAGTTGCGACACAAAAAGAAATGATATTTATTGTTGCCAATTTGGATACTAAAACAACCTTAAAATTTGAATATTTAAAACCTTCGGAAATCTTAGACGTTGCCATGTATATAAAATATGTTCTAAGCTTACTCAATCACTATCGAATAATACGATTTCAGAAAACATTGTGAGGAAATCTACCTGTTTGTCGAACAGGTAATAGCTAGTGCTTGTAAATGGCGACATGGCTGACCACCTGTCACATTGAGTACACGTGGGTTCGAGGTGTCCATAGAATTACTACCTTCGCAATTGCGGAGATAGAAAGCTGAACCTCTGACTACCCCGCAAAGGTTAATGGTCGTGAATGCGTTTGTATTTTTGTTTGTCTTTGTAAATCACCATACAAATTGATTGTCGCCCGAAGCCCTAAGCACTCGGGTGCACTGAACTTATTAGGTATTGGATCAGGCGGATAAAGCGTAGACAGTACGTCATAAAAATGCAAATCCCTCCTCAGATCCATCAAACAAGGTTTTTTATTTTCGTTCATTAAAAATGGCGTTAGAAACTGCAGTTTAGTCGGCAATTCGGTCGGTTTAGTATAAAATATATAGCTCACGATGATGATCTAGTATCAACACATTTTTTTCTAAAGAACGTATGCAGATCAACATACATACATACGCTTCACGACTTGTGTATTCACACTCCTACTTTTTATTATGGCGGGGTAGTCAGAGGCTTGAGTGCCCATCTCCGAAATTTTGAAGGCATCTTAGGTATTGGTCATTCGAAGCCCGCGTATCACTAGATAGACAGCATCAAACATGATAGGTAGTTAACCGTATCGCCGTATATAGGCACTGACTATTACCTATCTTGAGGGATAGGCAGGTTTCCTCGCGATGTTTTCCCTAACCTGCAGATCAAATTGGAGATATACTTCTCAAGATGGGTATACGTAGTGTAAAGAAGGTTAAGTGAGTGAAGCAAGAGAGATTTGTCAAAATCGTTCCAGATGGCGATTGATAGTTCTGCCTTTCGCGTTAGGAATGTAGAGGCATGAATATATGTATATACATATGTGTTTTAAAAGATGTTAATAAAACGTACATACATGGTTGGACTGAACCTTGGAGATATATATCACTTTAGGCATTCATCTTGGATTATTTGTGATATTCATATGCAACATTAGGGACAGGTTGCTAGCCCACCGATAAAAATATTACATTTACACCTACCCTAGTATATAACGTCAGTAAACTAAACTGCTAGAGTAGAATAAAATTTCTTAAGACAATAAAAATTAACATTTTAAAACTCTCTTAATAATATGGAACAGCACTGCCGATTATCTTTTAGATAGCTTTAAACCTCGAATTTCCCGTCTCTTAAACACTATTCATACTCTATAGAAACACGTACATGCTTCTTATACCACCCTTGACATTTTCAAACTAACCAACATCTCGGGGCTACTTAATACACTCGTATGTTATTAGTTTGTAGCAATGAGTCACCTTAGTATCTGATCTCATATCTTAATCTTCGACAAGGGGAGGGCCCTTTGAGAAAATATTGGTCTTCGCAAGTACCCAGACGCAACCGCTACGCTAGGATGACTTTTATAGAGTGAGAGTTTGGGCTAAAGATGCGTACATCGTATAATGAAATAAAATGAGAAAAATGACTTTATAATTGACTTTTTATTAAAGAGGATAGTGAGTAGGCTTGATAGGAATTTTCATATGTTATTTTTATATATTCATCAATTTTGGATCGAAATTTTAAAAAGTTTCAAATAAAAGAGAAGATTGGACTATTTAGTAAAGGTTAACTTTTAAGATTAACTTGTAGGCACCTAATTTGTTTCGTTAATGGCTTATCGTGTTTCTTGATTAAAAAGACACTTATTATGTAGGTTGTTTTTGTTATTGCAATTATTGTGTGCCTTCAATATTCTTACGTGCTAGGCAGCGACGACAAAAATACTTTTTAAATAATATAAAGAAGACCGATATGACTCCGTCCTAACACAGGTTTTTATTTGGTCGTCGTAAACACCATTAGGTTAGATTTCGGCAAATACTAACTGCAGACGCAAACAGACTCTCTCTAAGCAGACATGATGCTTAACCCCTACTTACACGCACTCAGACAAGATGAAAAAAAGATTTTGTTAGACATACATGTTTACATTCACGCTCTTTTAATCTCTTGCGAGAGAGAAAAATGCTTGGAAAGCCGTCAATATCTCCTAGTTCACTTTTCAGTATGAATATTGGGTATCAAACAATAGATCTCATCGATCCCTAGTCCCTTATACGCCTCCTACGACATGCCGGGAAGAACGGCAGCTAGTTAACATTTTTTCGACGGCCCAGACTAGCACATAACTCCCAGATTACCATTTGTTTTCTTTTTTATAATATTGTAGAACTTTTATTACACCCATTGAACAAGCTCATTGCTAAGTACATTTAAGACTTGTGTTAAGGGTACTAGTCTACGTATATTTAAGAAACATATACTTATTATAAATAGATAAATACATATATAGCATATATAATCAACGATCAGACTGAAAAGCAGAAGAAAAGCATAGTTCATAACTCTGCCTCCACCGATAATCAAACCCGGGACCTAACGATTAGCGTTCAGGCGTCTAAATGATCGCGCCACGGAGGTCATCAAGTATTAGAACAACATTTGCTGGTGTTTTTTTGGATAGTAAATGAGACGGCAGTGAATTAAATGCGAGTGATATGCATACATAGACTCAGAATTCCATTTTCTTTAAATCATTTAGTCTTCCACAATATATTTTTATAGCCCATACAGTTAGGGACGGTTGAGAATAAAGTAGGTAACATTTAATAAATAATTTCATTAAATTCCTTAAAAATATACAAGCACATCAATTATGTCAATTGTCAAATTGCCAATACAACTTCATTCTCTAGCCATCGCCAAAAAGTAATCAGCGTAATGAATTCCAGTCCAATTGGCGAATGACATGCCCAAAGCCGATTAAGAGCTTAACTTAATTGAATGCCTTGGACATGTTCAATTATCCCGGACATACATATAAACGGTTAAGCAATGGCGGCAGGAACATGAATCTGTGTTGAAAAATACACATGTAGGTATATATCTATGTATGTTTCATGCTCTACTTTTGTTTCATCGCCACCTTGAATGATCCTAACTAATCTTGCTTCCTTCACTGAAATACTTTAACCTTTTCATACATGCTCTTCTGTTCTTCACGCTACGTACTCTCGCCTTAAGAAGAATATCACGAAAATTAATTCGCTAAAAATCTTACAATTAAATGATTCGAAAGGATTTAAAAGCACTAACTTTTAATATAGGTACCCACTTATAAAAATATACACAAACAGTAACTTTGATCACTGAAAAGAAATATATTCTTAATTTTAATAAATTTCAAAAACAATATGTCTTCGTAGACCTAGGTCTTATTTATCTTTCGTTATACTCTTAAACCTCTGACTACCCGAAAGAGTTATTAGTCGTACAGTATATGTTTCATACACACAACTATAAATACAATTCAAAGGGGAAACTAGCTATATCAAAGTGCTGTAAAGCAAATGGTCCAGACTTTTGCATACGAATCGACCCTAATTTAAACTTTGCCGAACATTTGTATTGTGTTCAGACTCGTCTCAACCAGAAACCACAACGCTGTCAACGCGGAATTCACACAACAATTCAACCCACAACAGGTTTAAAACAAATTGATTGCTCCTGATTATGGTTAGGACATTATTAGGATGACTATATTATTAAGTCCTGAGCGTAAAAACATATTTCCCTCGTCCACGAAACCTCGACGATTAGATAGAATAGAATGAAATTCAAATACATTCATTGTTTTTTTATATCACTGACATCAATACCTCAATATTTATGCTAAATATTGAAATAGGAGATACAAAATCTCCGAGGTTCTTTACATCCCGAAAGGGATTGAAGGACGTGAATGTATATATTATGTTTAGTAAATTTTCACAAACGTAAGCTGTCTCGATGTCCGAAAAAAAGTTTTTTTTTCATTTATTTGGGAATCATTATTTATTAAGAAATATTTTATATTATATCTTATAAATATTGCGTAGAACTTTTTTGACGCTTTTTTATTCGATATTATAATAATAACTTAGTCAAAAGAAAAGTTACTGTATAATTATAAATAACAGCATGAGCTATTTCTAGCCACTTTTTTATACATAGGACATAAAAAAAGCTCCAACAAAAGCAATATCTCGGCAAGCGGACGCTTTAGTCGTAAAATAGCGCTTAGGTAACCTGCACTATCTTTTTATTACTCTCTCAGCTTACCTCAGACTTCCGTGGATGCAATTTCCCTTACAATGTTGTGACAATTACCACTTTGACTCCTGCTGCACTGTTACCAGTATATGCAAATATAGTTAAATACATTCTATCATTTAAATAAGCGTAACAAATTCTCTAAGCGACCAACGATTGCAATGCGCAAAAAGTAAGTAGTTACGTTTTATTTGTTAGTAATAGTTAAATTTATTTGTAGTTACCTACGCAAATTAATAAGAAAGTAGAATAGTACAGTATATTTACAAAGCCAGTCGTAGCCCCATTGTCAAACCGTATCTCGTTCGGTTACCGAGGTTAAGCAATATCAATCAATCAGCCTATGTCAGTCCACTGCTGGACGTAGGCCTCCCCAAGGTAACGCTACAAAACACGATCAGTCGTAGCCCTCAGCCCACCACTACCAGCGACCTTTTTCAGGTCATCGGTCCATCTGGCAGGGGAGCGTCCTACACTACGTTTACCGAGAGCAAAATGGGCGACAAATACTTTCCAACCTGAATGAAATCATCTAGATTGTCCTTTGATTTGGTTGAGGAAAAACAGCGTGAGGTCACCTGCCTAATTTTCAAAATAAATAATAATCTGTACCTCTATACGGTGGCAAGGTTAACCACCTGTCATTTATAGTAATTATCTGATAAAAAGTGATTTTTTACGTGTCCAAAGACCATCTTAATACTTAGTTTATAATGGACACTGAACCTTCGAATCCATCAAAACTTGATTTACAGTTTAAAAAACATAAGCATATATATATTCATAAAACCAAGTTGTATCGTAAAGAAAGAAATAGCACAACTTTTATTTACTCCTATAAAAGACTGGAGTAGAGTACAGTGCAATTCATGGAGTGAATATAATGAGAGAACTAAACTAAAGCGCGTATAATCACCCAGTGGGTTCCGTATTAACGAGTCTCGCCTCGTTTCTACCGTACTCTTATTATAACGCTAACATAATTAAACATTATTTTAATAATATTATTATGAAACTACAGCAAAATTGTACGTTGATATGGTTTTCGTATAATTTCGTGCCCGAGAAAGTTTTGCAATAGAAATTCTTGTCTATCTGTCACATATTAAATAATTATTAAGTGCTCAAATACAATTTTCGTACATATTATCTCCTCTCATGACTTTAGGCTGCAAAATGTAATTATAATTAAATATTAGTGTCAGGTTGCTAGCCCATTACCTTGTCAATATCATTTATTCCTAGTTTTTCAGAAAATTTGTACGATATCATAGAAAAAAGCTATTTAAATAGCGTTATATACACGTGCAACACTAAGGATTTAAGCATCGTCATCAAGCGTGATGTGTATTTTTGAACGTATGTTGTTCAAAAATACACATCACGCCTGATTCTCTGTAGAGGGGTAGGCAATTACGGATTCCCAAATCTTCTGATCCTGACAAACCACTTTCGCTTCATTGTCACTCATACACCTTCTCAAACACACAGTTGTTATACGTATTTCTACCGCCAATATTTTCCAATATGGATAAAACTTAACTTTATGTACTTCGTATCTTTAAAAAATAGATGTCAATATGCAGTCTAGAATATTCCTTCCAGTATAACACCTGTTTTATTTGCGGCTTCAAAAGTGGATTTCGGCAAGTCGCCAAATTAGTTCTTAAGCGAGAGGACTCTATTATGGGGACTCCACTCCGTTATTGCCTGCGATGTTTAAGCTAACTACTTTAATATACATGGGACACAATTATATGAAAGTTTTCACATCGTATGACAAAATGGTACGTACTGCTAGTGGCATAAAATCTATTTTGTTCTTGTAAAATAAGATTCAAAGCAAATTAAAACAGTAGTAATTAGTGAACTTTTATTATAAAACTATAAACTTAAAGTGCAAATAAAATTAAATTATATAGAAAATATCTTTGTAGTTATCGCTGTCAGAGGGTGGTAGGGTTCCCAAGATACTGATAGCATTCCCCCTCTGGAAGGCAAAAAAATAGCAAATAGTGCTTAGTTGAGAACCTTACTCGTATAAATATTCATATTGAAAAAGAAAGTAGATAATACTTTGATGAAATTTAATAAACCTGAAACTAAACAAAATACGTAAAAAACCTATGTACAGTCAGCGCTAAAAGTGCAGTCTCAGTAGCTTTTTATAAGGTTTCAGTATATAAGAACAAAAGACAATATTTTACATTTGAAAACTGGCACCACTATGCATTGTCATGGCCAAAAATATTGTATTTTGTTCTTATAAACGTAAACCTTATAAAAAGCAACTGGGACTGCACTTTTAGCGTTGACTGTACATATTAATCCAAAAAAAATTTGCAATATTGTTTTCCCATCTCATCTTTATCAAGCCTATAATCTCCAAAATAATGGATATTACAGATCGTTTACACCTAAAAGATTTCTCCGTGGCACCTTTTGCAAAACAGGTAATTATTTCCTTCAAAAGCAATCTATTTCAAATAATGGCTTTTCCTAAGGCTATGGCGGAGATTGGCTGCAGATTCCCACCACCCTAAGCCACCCCAATGACATTGCCTCTGGCCAAAATAGAAGTTGGTGTAAAAATATGAATGCAAAATGTTCTGACTGAGTATAGACTAGATAGGTTTCTCAAAATTCATAGGAAGAAAATAACTATATTTTTACATACATACATACATACACATCACGCCTGATTCCCTGAAGAGGGTTGGGCAGAGATCACGGATCCCCATTAATCCCGATCCTGACAGACCACTTTCGCTTCATTGCATATTGCAAATACATACATCTTCTCATAGAATCTCGGCGGTTATTTTTTCAATATAGCGTCTATCTGACTGTTATATGACTTATTAGGCCGGCCCCTACGTAACGGCCCTTCCACTATATATTTTAAGTTTATACTATTATACTTTGACGACCTCCGTGACGCGATAGGTTAGCCGCCTGAATGCTAATCGTGAGGTCCCGGTTCGATGGAGAAGGCAGAGTTAAGAACTACGCTGTTCTCCTGCTTTCCAGTCTGGTCGTTGATTATATATGCTATATATGTATGTATCTACGTATAATAAGTATACATTTCTTAAATGTGTTGACTAGTACCCTTAACACAAGTCTTGATTGTACTTAGCAAGGGGCTGGTTCAATTGGTGTAATAATGTCCATATATATTATTATACTAAAAACACAATATTCCAATAATTGAATGTATATATGTTTGGTTGTAAATAATCTAGTACTAAAAGCCAATATTGCATATAAATATGATCCATCTTAATTATGGATATTCTTTTAAAAGTGATCGGGGAAATGTTTCCTCTCCGCGCTTTTCTCTACCCTGAGAAGAAATTAAAAATGTAATATTACTCGTATCGTTCCTGCTTAAAGTATCCTATGTGTAAAAATGACTTTTACGAAAACTGTGTAAGGGAGTCTACTAAAAAACCCTTTCATTCAAAACAAAGGTTTAAATCATAACCTAATACGATATATAATAATTTTATTAAATTATTGTGCTATGAAGATTAATAATTGGCAACCGTTGAATAAAATGTTTTTACTTGTAGTCCACTACTACTGTTTCATTAAAAATGGCCCATAGAAGGTATATAGTTTTACTCTTATTCAGTTCGCTATATCTATATGTAGTTGCCGAGTATAGATACTTAGCAAGACAGAGTGTAAGATTGACATAGATAATGAAAGAGTCGAACAAGTGAATGATTTTGTCTATTTTGGAACACTTTTTACTAATAACGGAAAGTGTGAGGGAGATATTAAACGTAGAGTGTGTGCAGGTAATAGGATCAATGGGGCCATGTATAGATAGTGTTATGGGTAGCCAGTTGATTTCTCAATCGGCACGTATGGCTATTCATAGAGTATCAATGCCGTCGAAATGCGGTCACTGAGAAGCTTGTGAGGAGTGACATTGAATGATAGAATTAAAAATACTGTGATAAGGGAAGGTTGCGATTTGAAAGAAGATGTTGTGACTAAGATTGAAAAGAGCATGCTTCGATGGTTTGGACATGTTATGCGGATGAATGATAGCAGATTGACAAAAGGAATATATATGAGTGAAGTGGAAGGGCGGTTACGTAGAGATCAGCCTAATAAGACATATAACAGTCAGATAGACGCTATATTGAAAAAAGATGACGTTAGGTGTACCTATAACCGCCGAGAGTGTATGAGAAGATGTAGTCAGATGTAGAGATGTAGTCAATGAAGCGAAAATGGGGATCCGTGATCTCTGCCTACCCCTCTACAGGGAATCAAGCGTGATGTGTATGTATGTATGTTTAAAATACCGTTCCAAGACCTATTTTACGGCTGTGTGTAAAAAAGACAATTACGAAATCTTAATATAATTATTTATATCATTATGCTGATTTAAAGAGTAAAATAAATGGCAACCGTAGTATAAAATTGCCACATAGGAAATTTTAAAGTAGCAACGACCATATATGTATAGATTTTTCTCTTTTTCAGTTCACTATATCTATATGTAGTTCCCTAGTATAGGAGCACTATAAAATACCGTTCTAAGACCTGTTTTACGGCTGCTCGTAAAGGTGTCCGTGAAACCTCCAGATATCCAGTCATAAAATATTTTATTCGCTTGTGCAAAGGTTCTTCTGGTTTTTCCTATGATTTATTTCAAACGTGTGTGAGGTGGTCAAACAGGTGGTATGTCAAATATTGTTATTATTCTATATACATATTATTATATATTCACGCTTCTACGTCTCTAACGGGATAGACAGAGTCTATCGATTGCCGCTTGCAACAGGTGACAAATCTCTCTTGCTTCACTCACACCCATTAACCTTCTCATACATGCTCTTTTATTCTTCACACTACGTACATACGTCTTATTATTCTTGTAGACTGTCGAATATTTATAAAAGGTGTAAGATTCCTAGTGAAGCATAAAATATTAAAAATTGAATATCAGTTCATAATATCTATTCCTTAATACGTTGCTGAACACGGTCTTGATTGGAACGGTTAATCACCGAAACGATAGTCGTGAGGAAATAGGGTTTTCTTTGGCTTTTCAGTCCAGTGAAAAAAATTTTTTTTTTATACAATATAAGGATTATAAAATTATTTATTGAAAGTAAAAAAACATGTTTCTCAAAAATTCTATCACTTAATCTTAAAAATAAATCAATAAGACTAATTAAAATTAGTCAACAATTATATGCACTTTACGTGTTCTATGTGCATAACATAACAGACAAATACATTCAACACAAGTATAAAAATGTAAAGAGGCTAATAAAATAGATATTACAACGTAATAAGTAATACGAACGATAAATATAATACAAAACCATAAAGAACCTGAATTATAAACCAAAAGCACCTCGATAAAATTAATAAGATACTTAGCTACCTTAAAAGGTGATAAAGGCTTGAATTTCAGAACACCTCAGCACTAATTGTTGAACAATAAATCACTACTAGCCCAAACGCACCTTAATGTATCTTATACGGACTTAGTTTATGATAAGGGTTACAATTTATGACCCTCTTAATACTACAGGAGATGCAAATTTATTTCTTAATGAGCTTTCTTGTTGGCTATGAGTGTGCTCTGTTAATTACATTGTTACATGATGCTTTTATATGATATGTATGAAGTGGTCTGAATTTGGTAGTAAAATATCTGTTCGTTACATTTAGTATTACAATGATTTGAATGGTGTGATTGCAGCCTCACGATGCATGCTCTTATTGGGACCCCTTTAATATGTTGCTCATAATATTCGTTGGTTGCTGGTTGGACTGCAGTCTCATTCTGATGGATTATTTAATTAAGTTGTATTGAGATATGTCTGCAGAGTTTCTTGGCGTTTCTTCTCTGCAGGATTTTGCTTTGCGAAATGCCAATAGTTTCATTGGATTTATTTGATTTTTTTAAGATTAACTAATTTTAATGACATCTTTTCCTGTGAAAATATATTTTTTTTGACTTTCAATAAGTGATTTTATAATCCTCATGTTCAATAAAAAGCATTTCATTTCAATATTCGTAGCAATGAAGGTGACGCTTCAATCACATTCTAATGGAATGGTATTGAATTTATTGTTGAATATTGTCTGTAGAGTTTCTTAGCATTTCATCTTTGCTGATTTTTCTCTATAAAATGCAAATAGTTTTTTTAATTTATTGGTTTTATTTCTACATATTAAGAATATTTTATTGTGATGTTAATGACTAATTTTTTTTTACTTTCAATGCGTGATTTAAGATCCTTATATTGAATAACAAAAAAACATATCATTTATATTTTTATGTCACTTCAGACTTTGGATAAATATTATTGACAAACTTATACATGTATGAAGATAGTTTAAAATGACCATCGATTTACAAAAGTACGATAGTGATAATTAGTGCCACGCTGACTATAATTGCAAAAGGATTTTCAGCAGATTCGTAAGTTTCAAAAATATTAATTTTGTCAACAAATACTGATACTTTACTATAACATGGTAATAAAAATACTTTAATATACAAGTACCAAATCAAAAGTATAATAATTACTTACATACATATACAATCATTCCTTCAATCCCTTTCGAAGTGAACAGAACGTCGGATATTTAGTATGTCATTGGTTACTTTTAGAAAAATATTGGGGTTCTTATGTCATATGGAACATTGGGGACAGGTTGTTAGCCCATTGTCCAATTAATCCCATTTACACCTAGTCCCTTACTAACCTCGACATATCGGTAAGAACGGCAGCTAGTTAGATTTCTTTTAACGTCCCAGCTAGCACGAGACTATTTAACGACACAACAAATACTAATACTTTTCTATAACATAATTGGTAACAAAAATACTTATATCTACGAGTACTAACGCTTAAGTACTAATTACTTAACAGTCGGTATACCTATACTGTTATTTATCCTGTTCATCTAATGAACGTTCTCATAAAAGATACATAAGTTAGTATCTCGCAACGCAATTATAAGAGGCTTTTGAGAAGCGCCTTTGACAAGTGATCCGTCATATGACACCGAAAACTAATTACAAGCGAGGACTTCATTCAACTTCCTTTGATACTTACAAGCACTCATAACACTTGTATGTAACATTTAAGATACATTCTTGTATACTTTCCAATATACATTCACGTCCATCAATCCCTTTCGGGGTAGAGAGAACCTTGGAGATTTAGCATGTACTAGGACACTGTAGCATGAATATTGGGGTTGCGATGTTATAATGGAACATTGATGACAGGTTGCTAGGTTACCGTCCAATTAATTTCAGTTTGCTCTAGTCCGAGTCTCTTACTACATGCAGGGAAGAACGGCAGCTAGTTAGCATTCTTGCGATAACATTTTTATTCAACATTCGCTGCATTGCGAATTATATATGGGTATATAATGATTTGAGTAATAGGCGATTGATTGCAATGTTAACTAAATTATCTTGAACTTAAATAACATACATATATTTTCTAGGTCATCATAAGAATAATTTCTGACGTTGGGTAAGTATTGATATGGAATATTTCTTGCAAAATGCTAGCCCACCGCCCAATAGATTATTATTTATCCCTTAGCGGTCTCTAACGGCATGCCGGGAAGAACGGCAGCTAGTTAGCATTCTTTTTACATTCCAGACAAGTACAGAACTGATTTCACTTTCTAAGAATAGGTATACGAGTTGCATTGCCCTAGGCTAGATTCCCTTGAAGGGCGGGGGATCGATGCAGCTAATCTTGTCAACAGCCCTAAGGGACGAACTTTCATAAAAATCCATTCAAAAGCTAATTGAAATCTTTATTTACTTTCTACGAAGGGAGGATTATATTTCGCGAAATTGAACTCTCTAAGAGGAATCACTATCTTGGAACAAGACAATAAAACAGAGAATAATAAAAATTATAAAAACGGCCGTTGTCAGTTGACAGTAAGATATCTTATGTAGGTATTTATTTGATGTACACAGTTGTAATTGTGTGGCCGCGTGGTTTTGGCGTGAAGACATCGTTAGGAAACGTGTGTCTACTCCTTTGTATTGGTAATAGATATTCTATATCAACCATGGAGTAATTAATAAGAGGAGTGGGCCTTACACAATATTTGTATGGAAACTAGCGTGGCATTACGAGTGGTGAAACGAGGTACGCGAGATGGAGGGGAGATATTGCAACCAATTAAAACACGGCATCGGCCAATCAAATCAGGTATCTTCTTTCTACTACACATTTTATGACTCCACACCAATTAAAACACGCCATTTCGACTCCGCAACGCGTAACGGTTACCGCTCCTTAAGCCGGGTCCTCTTTTTATTTGGTGCGTGATATCAACGCATATACTCGTACCGCATGTTAAAATATACAATAAAAAAATTTAGGAAGAACAAACGTATCTCACGCCAATTTACCAACAAGAGGGCAGAGATCGCGGAACCAAACTTGACACCACTTTAGCTTCATAGACTACCATACCCCTCATATATACGCATGATAAATAACATATACACATTTGTTCCTCTTAAATCAAACTGGAGATAGTTATGTTAGTTATCTCAACTGATCTATTCGGCCTATTTGTCAGACATCAAATCAATCGAACATCTTAATTAATGCAGTAATTGGATCGCAGGACACAACTTGATTGCATTCTGATTTGGAATATATTATGAAGGTTATACATATTTATGGGATCCAAATACATTTAAGTGGTATAATAACTAACTTGCCTATTCAGTCTCTAAGGAGGTGACTAAGGGACAAGGGGTAAGTGGAATCTATTAGGCGATGAATTGGCAACCTGTCACCAATATTCCGTATGACTTCACAATTCCAATATTCATACTAAAAATAGACCTAAGAGGCATTATTTTGGCGAATGTGTGTGATAAAATGATGAAATATGCAATTTGTAGTATTAATATTAGTCACTTCACATGACAGACAGGGAAGAAAGTAACTAGTATCAATGAACTTAATGTAATGTTTCAAGCTAAATTGTTTAAAAAGGTGCAATATTAAGAAAAAGTACATAGTTATATTCATTACACATGTACATGTACATGTTTAGTACATGTTTATTATTATCTGAATAGTCAAACATCATATCCTTACATGTATATTAGCATACCATAATTACATCATTACGTTGCACTAGTATCTTACAAAATGTAGTATAAAATAGAATGTGTGGAGGTATAGTATCATTAAAACTACAGTGTTTTAACAATGGTGTTGTGACAGTTTCCGAATCGGATGCTGCCGGAGGACCAGTAATGCAGCCTAGCTGCATCGTATATTAAGGCAACACCTATTCAGTAAATTATATTTGAATTTTTTTATGTTAGTGTTTTTTGTAAATGTATAGTATATTTACATGTAGTGAATAAAGTGTTATCTTTCTTTCTTTTCTTTATCATTCCTTTAAAAGACATGAATTATGAAAAAACAAATTATTTTAATATTTTTCTTTATACTGATTGAGACTTATACTACACAGTGAGCTATTTAGGTATGTACCAGGTGATAGTACAATGTGGAGATAAAACATATTTCTGTCTTTCACACAAATCCAACTGAGGGATTATGGAGATTTATTCTAATACTTTTTCGTATTTTTCCGTTACACATTTACATAAACACCCGTTAAATTGAATATATTACTGGGTGTGAAATATTTCGAGATATTTCACACGATAATACATATAGATTCACGTCCTTTAATCTCCTTGGGGGTGGAAAGAATCACGGAGACACGATAATATATCCTAGGACAATTTTCAACATTAATAATACAGTACATACAATACCATAACATTATTTTTTTAATCCCATCCGAACTTAAAGCTGATTAAGGCAATTAAAAATTCAATGTATGAAAAAAATAAATAAATTTGTAAACTAAGATTTTGCCTACTTCTCCGTATGATGAAGATTTGATATTAATATTATTTTTCATATTTGTTATTTCTAGTTATAACATCAAGGGAATAATGTGTTTGCTCTTAACATTGACATTCATATCCTTCTTAGTAAATGTATTAAATGACATCGCAAATATAGGGTTGCAATATTTAAATATGATTGGCGTAGAGTATTTTTATTAGGGTTGACATATTAATCGTAGTATGAAATCTATAGAAAAAAATTAACTCGTTGAGAAAAACCTTCTTTTTCTATATATTTTTAGATGTTAGCATAGTAGCAAAAATAATGGTGAATCCTGATTTCTATCAACCCATCTTTAGTAAGATATTTATGTATTCAACATACCAATATATACATTTGTATATAAGAAATAACAGTATTTTCACTTGACTCCTATCACTCATACAAGCTTACTCTACTTGAGGTAAATTCAACATTGCGTTGTTATAAAAGCTCACATTTCCGTTGCCATGGGCACGCAAAGCAATTAACATTCCTCATAACACGTGCTTCTTTTTTCGTTTTAGGGGTAGATGATCCCTACATTTTATATACATACGTACAAAGTCATACATCAAGCTACTTTGGCATGTGACTAGAGGTTCGCGTAAAAAATATTACGTATTATATGAGTATACGCGATTGCAGAGATGCATACCTGAACCTTTGACTACCCCGCGTGGGTTAATGGTCGCGCATTAGTTCGATATCTTTCAGATATTTTGAAATTCGAAAGTTCTGGCTTCATTCACCACTAATTTTTGATTCATTTATGCTACATAAACAGTTTATAGAAATGGTTAGGTACTTAAATACAAAGTTAGATAGTAGTTATAACCTAGTACTTTTCGTAGCTCCAAAATTATTCTGATATTTTGCACACTGCGTTAATTCACTTCACTGAAATTGTAATACGGAGATATAAACGTTCCGAGGTTGTCCAGATCATCATCATACGGGTGAATGATAGTACATTGACAAAAGTAATATTAATTGAAGTAAAAGGGCGGTTAGATAGGAGCCGGCCCAATTGGACATACGTCAGTCAAATAGACGTCATATTGAAAACTTGTGACGTTAGAAGTACTTATAGCCTCTAAATCTCTAAATTCTTTAAGTAAATGATTTACCAAGCTCCATGATTTTAAATTAGATACACATACGTCTATTTCTACAATTGAAGTGATTTTTTTTACTTCTATTGAATGACCCATACCTAACATGCCTTCGAAATTTCGGAGATGGGCATTCAAGCCTCTGACTACCCCGCCATAATAAAAAAGGGAGTGTGTATACACAAGTCGTGAAGCGTATGTATGTATGAAGTCTGAAAAAGGCAGAGGTAACGACCATTTCAGACGGTGGCAGTGCAAAGTTCCCGGCTGAACCTTCAACACGTTGCAACTTTATTTTAATCATAACTTTATGATTGCTTACTGCACTCCGGCCTTGGTGGGGATTAAGTTGAATTGCCCTCACGGCTTTGATTGTTTATACGGTTCTTGATAATGACGTCTTTCTGCTTTTAAAGAGATTATTATCGTCTTTATATAATGCTTACTCTGTTAAAATGAATAGAATAGAATAGAAAAAAATATTCACAAAAACAGAACATGTACAATTACATTTATTACAAATGACAAAATGAGACTTCCATGGTCTTTTAAACACCATCATCACCGTGTAACACCATGATGATTAGCACCATTTAGTCAAAAATTGGTACTTTAAAATTATATGAAATCCAAATTTTGTTACATTTTCTAAATTAGTCAGTCCAATTTTAATTGTATTATATACAATTTTTCTTTGACATTTAAGAACTTTGAATATATCTCTTGTGAAGTTGCAAAATGGCCCATAAGCAAAATTGCCTTTCCACCGTCAAATGACCTCATACTTAAACTTTGAGTATAGATTTTTAGATGGTAGAACCTTCGAGCGATAATATTATCGCGATCACTAACAAGTTACATGCCATATTTTTACGAGTATATATTATCTCTATCTACTATCTCAAGCCACTCTTAGTCACTTTATTTTTTTTACAACATACTGTTAAAACCGAAGCATTTGATGGTTGATACAACTTCATGACATGCCTAATGCGTAGCCAGATCTCATCCCATGACGTCAGAAGCTCTGGCTCTATATTCATGAGTTCATCCTACTTATACGATTATGACTGGCCTGCTAATAGGGCACTAAAAACTCGGTCGCGTAGACACTATTCTTGAGAAGCTCCCGCTCGGCTAGAACATTTTGCCCAGTGCCTGTTATTAACGGATTCAAGTTAAGCTGGGGTTACACTTTTGAGGAACTTAAGATGACTGAAAGATGATTAATAACTAACGGGACTTATCGCGTAAGTTTTTATATAATAAAGTTAACTTTATTAACCCGAGTCTGCCCGTGACCATGGCTGCTGCAACGTAGCCGAAATGTCGGGTTAATAAAGGTAACTTTATTATATGAAAACTTACGCGATAAGTCCCGTTAGTTATTAATCATGAGTATAAATCGCGAATCTCTTAAAACTATAACTGAGAGATGTGGTGTAGAAGATGTGTGGTGTAAAACAGATTAAAAAGCGTGATTTTAATGAAACAAAAGAACGTTATACGAACTTCTTAGGTAAAGTAGAAGGTACGACTATTAAGTCTATTTAGTAAAATGCCATATCTACTGAAAATCCAAAAAACATTTTAAGTTCTTTCCCCGCCTGGAAAATAAATATTATTCTTTACTTTGATAACAATGATTTTAAATAACCAAATCAATTTTCATAGCTTCATATGTAAATACTAATACCAATGTTAGCTAACTTTTTAACTAACTCGCATTTTAATTACCAAATCCACCAGTTATATTATTGTTTAATAAGTGTCCCTCAAACCTTATTGTGTACTTTAGCCTAGGTTTCCAGGATAGTGAATCGTAAAACGTGCTGAGCTAGCGCAAAGACTTATCAATTCACGGCTTGAACATTCCTTTAGTTATTTATCTTGCAATTGCATGGATTCTTTCAAAGAAGATTAAGACTAACTTAACTTAGGTAGTGGGAAGTAAGTAAATGTAATCAAGTTATTAATGGTAACAATATACGAAATATTTGTTAAATGTTAACGATAATTTAAATTATTTAAGGTCAGAGTGATTAACAAAATTGTTTATATGTGTATCAAAGTCTCTGTCTATCCCGTTGGAATGTAGCGGCGTGAATGCATACATGATTTTTACATTAATAAAATATAAAATGTAACTCAGAAGTCTTAGTGATATGGTTTTGGTTCTACGATCTGATAAGCACAAAAAATGCAGAAATCACTAAAAAACAGATGTATGAAATGCTCTGAATATCCCGCAAAGGATAATGGTCGTGAAGTTTGTGTGATATATAATTATAACTCAGACGTAAGCTTCATCCCGTGGGTTTGAGGTGGCTATAGAATTACTACCTTCGCAATTGCACAGATGGACACCTGAACCTCTGACTATCCCGCAAGGGTTAATAGTTGAATGCACTCGTCTAAGTAAGCTTCAACTATACGATTCTCTTTACTATGTTATATTTTTCATAAAAAATATTTAGTATAGAATAAGGCTAAACTAATTCTTAAAAACAAAGACAAACAAACGCGTTTACGACCATTAATCCTTGCGGGTTAGTCAGAGGTTCACGCGTCTATCTCCGCAATTGCGAAGTTAGTAATCCTATGGCCACCTAAAACCCACGTGTTGACCAGATAGTCAGTACTCAATGTGACAGGTGGTAAGCCATGTCGCCATTTACAAGCACTATTACCTGTTCGAGGAACAAATGATACATAGAAGGTTTAAAGACTAACTACTAATTATAATTTTTCTCACGGGCGCGTGTGTGGCTTTCTTAAGCTTGCAATTTTGTATTTTATCCCACAACAAACGATGCCAATGTCTTTCTGGGAACTTAATGAGAAAAATCTCGTTTGAAACTAATAACTTTGTTCAATTTCTAAGCTGCAAGTGAACGAAACGCTACGTGTATGAAAACGTTAAGAAAATAGGAAATTTAATTAATTTCTAAACATAAAACATGCGCTTCACGACTTGTGTATACACTACCTTTTTTATTGGCGGGGTAGTAAGAGGCTTGAGTGCGAAATTACGAAGGCATGTATGGGTCACTAGATAGACAGAGCCTAACGTGATAGGTAGAAAATTGTATCGCCATATATAGGCACTGGCTATTACCTATACCGAGGAATAGGCAGGTTTTCCTCACGATGTTTTCGCTCACCGTTAATTAATTTCTAGTATAATTAATATATTGAAGAGATTCGTTATGTGTATGTTCATTAGTATAATATAAGAAAACGGGACAACTTACGTTACTTTTAAAATCAAAGTATTGAATGGATAGTAAAAGTGATACGTTTTTTATAGAAGAATTCCATTTTAATAATACTTTATTTAATTATTATATATTTAGATGCATTGTACAAAAGCATATATGTAAGCAATGAATAAATGTTATTCTTGCTTTTATTTAACTTTACTATTATATACTAAATATTTAATAATATATACATATACGATATTTATACATACTTTTTTATATATACTTATACGAAAATATTTACCTATAAAACATCATAAAATACTTTATAAAAATAATCTTTCTTTGTTTTTATGAAACCAATTTTGTCACCAGATTATCTCTCCGTTTCTTAAGGCTTAAGCGGAGTTTTTACTCATTTCCTTTCTCATTTAATAAGGAGATAATGAGCGGAGATTGCTCTCTTGAGTGTGGTGGGGAATCTTCTTACCTTCCTGATTAGATGTGTTTCAGGGAGGGATTATTGTTTTATACCATAGAACAGTTTACATATACTTCATAGGATATCTAAAAACGTACCTATGCAGTAGTTTACAATATTACATATAGAAAAAACCGTTTATTTATTTTTTTCCTTATTTTTATTTTATTAATAATTTCTAAATTATAAAACTACATCGTCAACTAAGGTTGAAAATAATATATAGTAATCACAAGAAAAGCCTATAAATATACTTTTTAATTTGTAAATAGCATGTATTTTAATATCCATAATTACAGACAAAATTAATCACATGTATTACTTTAATTGCATCTTCACTTAAAAAGTACGAAAGTAACATAGGATAGACATGAGAATTTTGCTTACTATATTTAATTACATATTCTTTTCAGTTTAACAGTTGCAACAAATATTTTAAGACGAACATAGGCTTTTATCTACCCCTTAGTATATAGCTTGGTATTAGCATATAGCCTATGATATTCAGATACCTATGTCACCCATGATGCTGTTGGACAATGGACGTCTAATATATCAAGCAAGCTATACCGACACACTCTGATTGTTTATCGCTTATCAGTCCGTAGTAACTAATGAAATACAATGTGGGACTTGGTCAGAATGTGGTTAGCTGTCATTCTTTTCAAGATTTTGTAAAAAGTGGACATTTCTTTGTAATATGTGTGTTTTTATACATTTATTAGGACTTTGGGGCCTAAATTCACCTCTACTTACAAACGGGATAGGCAGTGGCCATTAATCTTCACTTTGTTGTATTCTCACGAATCGTAACTGTCTCCCGTCGAATACCTTATTATTGTTTATTTATCCATCAAATTAGTTTCATTTTTCGTAAAATTAGAAGGATGAAGAAAAGAAGAGTCAGAATTGTAACAACACGTTTAAAATTATGTACAAAATAACTTTAATTGATATTAAGAAAATAATACATAGGCCGTTAAAATAAAATATTTACTAAAAAACATATCACATCATGTACATATAATATATTCATACAATATATACATTTCAGGACGGACATAATCTCAAAACCATACAAAAATCTCCAAGATCTTTTATAGCACGAACATTAGAGTTGTAATTTCATTAAACACTTCTTACACATCACCTTCTTATAAGTAATAGACACCCAAACCTTCGACCATGTTATAGATACACCTACTAAATGCACCCGAAACACTAGCTTAGCACATCAATGGCTATCGAATGGACACAAAGCCTGTGAGACGGACTCGGTGCGCTTCGGAGCATTTGATTGATTTACTAGTGAAGCATTGTTTGGTGTGACCAGAACCTAGCAACAACGTGAAAGGAATCTAAATGAACATGGTACATGGAAGTATATAACGGGGAGTGAAGGGTATAATATGTTTTTTCTTCTAATAAAGTACGAAAGCTGAATTAAGTCATAAGTTTTAAGGTTAATAATTACTTTACTGCTATGCGTATAAGAAAATTATGTCACAGTTTTGTGATTGTCGCAATAATTTAGTAGTTAGTAGTATGCTAGTAAATTAACCTCTAAATTTAATGATTTAATAATTATTGTACGAGTACGTATAAAGAATTAACTACTTAAAAAGTTTTCTATTTATATATCCATACCATTAGTGTATCAATTGTCTATAAACTACTCAACGATAGATCTACTACTATAACCTATACAACATTCTAAACTCAAGTCTGGCATGTAAGACGTACTTCATAACAACCCTACACAGAAGTTCTGAAACATTTAATTACCTCCACACTGCAGCGTTAACCACTTCATCCAGCCTAACCCTTGTCAATCAAGTTCCAATCAATCGAAGCGACCAAGCTATTTATTGCCCCTAAACTGATGCTGAACTTAGCCAGAACTTTAGAGGTCTAAGACCCTTGGATTCTATAGTAAGGGAAGTAAAATGTATGGCAGTAAAGGGTCAACGAATATTGGTTCTGTATGAATAGGGTTGTGATGAGCTTGTGTAAAATAGCGAAGAGGCTGTGTTGTCTACTTAGTTGTGAAATCTATTTGTAATAGTTAATAGGTAGTTAGTGATGTATACTGGTATCTAGAAAGTCATCTAGATTACTGTTAACCAAAATATTGAGAGGTGTATTTATTGCAATTTTTATTCAAAAATTTTATTTTCATTGTTTTTTTTTATATTGACAAGTTACGATCACAATTTTTCGTCTAATCTCATTGCAACGTTTTGGCAAGTGTAAGTTCGTCGATCTTATGCTAAGGTAAGTTGAAAATTTTCTTACGTGTCTTTTTTATTTTTCTCTATATTTCTAATTTTGTATTTTTATTCTTCTCCTCGAACGTAGTTACTTTTTCTCCTGAAAGGATTAATTTTCAACACTGTCAAGTAATTACCAATAAATACTAACAAGCTTCCATACACATTATTCTCCGAATCGCGAAAAACCAATAGCACGGTTTCAATCAAAGTAAATAATGAAGCAGAAATCATATTATTCGTAGTGCGCAGTATGAAAAATGCAGTTTGAACTGGACAAAATTTAATTAAAACATTTGTTTGCGATTGCATCCTACTGGTCGCTTCGTTAGGGACACTTGTTCCAAATATCGATCGATTGTTCCAGGGTTTCATTATGCTTTTTTGTTCCAGGACGTTGTATGTTTATGTTTTTATTACCAATAGTTCAGAGTCGATTGCAGGCTTAACCTTAATTTTATAAGAAATACTGTATATAATAAATAAAAACTATAAAGAGGGATTCGATTCCGAGCTAGATCTTTGTTTTATAAATAATTTTATGTATAATAAGTAAAGACTATAAAAGAGGGATAGGCAGAGATTAGAGGTTTGGATGTCCATCTCCGCAATTGCGAAGGTAGTCATTCTATGGCCATATCGAACCCACGTGTTGACCAGTGGTAAGACATGTCGCCCTTTACAAGCTATTCGGGGAACAGGTAGGTTTCCTCACGATTTTTTTCCTCACCGTAGTATTCGACGCATTTCGTAAATGTATTTTTAATATAATATCCTTTTTATTATTTCCCCGACTACACCACGGAAGTACCTTAATCATCCAATCAACCATAATCCCACACGAGCTCCACTTGCGAATCACGAAGAGAAGAATCTTTTTATGAATTCCTACCCGGCAGCTGTTCTGAGGGATAATCCTCCCCACACGAGATTCCAATTTCATCAGGAAGGATTGAGAGCTTGCTTCTCGAAGATTGTGACAGATATGTAGAGTCTGTGGTATGAATTGGATTGTAGAATATTACGTATTTTTAGTGATCGTATATATACGTATAGTTATGTCATTTTTTATATTTTTTTTATTTAAAGTGGTCTGTCAGGATCGGGACAAATGAGGATCCATGGTCTCTGCCTGATGTGTATGTATGTATGTATTTTTGGTTAGAAGTTTGATAGGAAGTTTCGGGCTAGAACTCTAAATCACAGAAATACTTATGTATATAAAAATGGTTTTTTAATTAAGTATTTCTGTGATTGAGGAATAACATAATTTACGTTATTCCACTGACCTCAACAGTAGTAACATGAAAGAGGAAATCAACCTTCACCTGCATTTAATAAACTATTAATTGATCATTTATTCGGTTTGGGTTTTCAATTATTTGTAAATTGAATTGTATGCTGTTGTAAGTTAAATCCAATTGAATTGAAAAAAACTTCAATTGCTATAACTTTTTTGAAATGAAACTAAATACCTGTTTATGGAAATTTGTTGATCATTTTACAATTGAATGAATATAATTAGTTAATAATTAATAATTCATTGTGGAATCAGGACAAAAATGGTTTATAAAATTAAATATTAGTTAAAATATCATCATTAAAATTATCAAAAATGGTTCAATAAAATAAAATAGTACACGTAGTTTAAATTCACACTTCTATCATGTGTACCGATTTTGATTCCTAACAGTAATTTAAACCTACACTTTGTGTGTCAAAACCAATTAAATATTTCGGTGAGCATTGCAAGGTAACTTTTGGAGTTCAGTTAACTTGTTTCTGAAAGTTTGTTTTGACGTTTGAATGTAATTAAGAAAGTCTTTCAGTGGATTTCAATCCCCTTCAGCTAGTTTTTATTTTGGACATTTCTAATTGGAATTCTTTGATCAATGTCCACGAAAATATTTTAGTAGGTAGGGGAAAGTAACTTTAAATTTCTTGTAAATGATAAAATTTCCAGTCTTTTTAGATATTGTTAATACAATTCTCTTTCTTTAAGTACTTTTTATGTTTATATAATATCCCACTTCCAACTATTATTAAATAAATTACTAAATGTTTATTGAATTAAACAGTCTTGTATTTTTATAAAATTTGTTAAAATTCCTATTTGTGTCTTACAACCAATTGCTGTAATTAGAAAATCTAACCCCAAAATATTATACCTGAATGACATCTTCATTTACCTCGACACCTAAGTATTTGTATCTAATGGTTGTCTGGAAAAAATGACTCTAAGCTTTAAGACCGCCTAGTTTTCTTCTAATCTATTACTACTTTTAATGTTTTACTAATATTAGAAAAAGAACCCAAACTAAGAGCCACAAACGGAATCCAATAAACGTTGGGAGTACCTGTAGCCGTTGGAGGTTGGCACGTGAGGAATGCTCTTCATTACTGTCTCAGCCACTCTTGACTTGGTCTGGGGTGTGCAGCCCCAGATATTGCCATTCGCAAGTATTTCATTCATTCGGTCCTTTGCTTTGGAGTGAAAGAATGTGAACTGTCATTGAAGTTAGCAGGAAAATTATAAGGTTGCATTGTAAAAGAGAAAGAAAGAAGATGGTCAGTTAATATAAACTTAAAATGTAAATGGGATAAAGAAGATGGTCAGTTAATATATCCTCATAATGTAAATGATTTGTTTTCTTATCTTCTAGACGATAAATATAACAAAATTATTTTTTTGTACGAATATTGTTCTAAAATTTCGATCTTCTTAATAATTTCCTTGTTTTATTTATTCATTGTTTATATTTAAGTGGTTACAATAAAGAATTAATAACTTATTGCACTTATTTGTTGTTATCCTGATAACAAATGCTCACAACAGTCAAGCAACCACTAAAACAATTCTAGAAAATGTGCAACACAATTCCTTGGAATGTGACTGACGTAAAAAGCGGCATTACTTCTTATTGTCTAAGTGCTGACCAGGATTTCATAGCGGTCAGCCATTTCGCACGCAATCTCGGAAAACACCTTTTCGCGAACATTGCAACATGTGGCTACAATGTGTCCTTTACACAACCTTTGGGCAAAGAAAAAGGGACCATAAGAGCGGTAAAATAAGGGATAGTTTCCTCTAAAAGTAGGGAGGGAAATTGAGTATATTGCAACAGCTTAGGTAACTCATTTAGTTTATTGTAGCGCAGTGTAAGTTTATTTGGGGTGATAAATTTGGCTGACCTATTTACCAAAGGCCAAGAGGGTAAATCATTGTATAGACTAATGAAATGTGATTTTAATTAGACTAGTTCTTGATTTATTTTGGTACAATAGTAGCTTTTGGTACGGGAATTGAATGATAGTGAGTGCCTTTCATTGCATTATGTATAATGCTATTGTATTATGTAGTGAAATAAAGTTTGTGTATTTTCTATGAAAAACCTGATTTATTAATTTGTAAAATATAGGAAGCATACTTTTGAATAAATAAAGAAAACGTTTCTCAACACTATAAAAAATAAAAAAGCAAAGAAAAAAAAAATTACATTTTAAGTCCCATCGACAACACTAAGGGACTAGGGGTAATCGGAATCTATTTGGTGATATGTTAAACTATCATCATCATACACATACATACACATCACGCCAGATTCCCTGTAGAGGGGTAGGCAGAGATCACGGATCCCCATTTGTCCTGATCCTGACAGATCACATTCGCGTCATTGACACTCATACACACTCGGCAGATATAAGTACTAAGGTACTTTTAACGTCACGCTTTTTCAATATAGTGTCTTATTTTAAGTAGGTTTAATTATGGGCCACTAATATAATGTGTACCCCAAAAGTGTTGAAACTAAATGCACAGTGTTCATTTCCAGCCCCTCGCTTGCCAAGTCCCTCGTTAGTTGCCTATCGCCCAGTGGTGACGGTTGCCAAACACTGTGCCAAATATCGATGCCCGTTCGTAATGAGCTACTTTGCATATAAAGCTGGAACGATATTTTGTTTGTATGTAGATGTTATTGATAGCTATACATTTATGACTTTTATACATAGTTGAACGTTATGGTCGTTATGTCCATATGTTATAGTGATTTTTATAATAAATACAGATATTAATATAAACGCTGATGTAAATATAAAATAATACAGATATTAATATAAACAATTATAAGTAATTATGGAAGGGTGACCAGAATAGTCTATTATACACCAGGAAACTTATAGATATTATAAATATATACTTAAATTTAATCTTTTTCATTAAGGAATAAAACTGTATTACAAATATTGAAACTAAACAAAAGCTAGATTCAACTTTCACGTTTCATGTTAAAAGCATACAAACTACTTGAGTACACATTATAAAATACTTGTGATTAAGGAATACAATACTTAATACTATAACATAAAGTAATCCTACACCGTTCTTATTATACGTACATTAAAAGAAAATCCTTTCCCATTTTAGGTACTATGACAAAAATATCCCCTGAAAAACTCGAAGGTCATTGTACCAAAACAATACAAATATCGTGAAGGAGACAGGATGAAGAGAAATCTCATTAGAGACCAATAACTCCAGCCAAGGATTTGTGGAGATCGAAAATAGAATATCTGTACTGCAGTTTGGTATTTCGTTTCAAAAAGAAGTATTATATGAATGAAAGAACGAAAAGAAAAGAAAGGAAGAAAAACATTTATTCACTTCTCGTTTACATTTTAGTGTATTGAGTGTTGAGTAAAAAGCATTTCATTTTATAGACACACTTTGACAAAACAAAAATATTAAGGAGTATCTAGACACTTGATTGAAGATTTGAAGACTAATATTATTATTTCTTTTTAATTAAATCGACGTAGCTCAGTTGTTTGGGGCTTGGCTCTGTATCAGTGGGTACAGGGTTCAAATCCCGTTTGAGCATGTACCAATGGAAATGAAGTTTAATGAATTTCTATGTACATTTTCGTAATAAGAACACATTTACGAAATGCGTTGAATTATACGGTGAGGGAAAACATTGTGAGGAAACCTACCTGTTCGCCGAACAGGTAATAGTTAGTGCTTGTTAATGGCGACATGGCTGACCACCTGTCACATTGAGTACTAACTATCTGGTTAACACGTGGGTTCTAGGTGTCCATAGAATTACTACTTTCGCAATTGCGGAGATGGACATCTGAACCTCTGACTACCCCGCAAGGGTTAATGGTCGTGAATGCGTTTGTTTTTTTGTTTGTTTTTCTTTTTAAGGTTGTTAATCTTTTAGGGCTTTAGTCTGTCGTAATAAGTGCCTACGAGACTAGATGATAATATGATATGCTATATAAGATGGGTTAGCAACCTATCCCTAAATTTTCATACAAATACTGCCAGAACCCGAATATGAAAACTAAAATTTACCATGCAAGTTTAAGGTATCTGAAATGCAGCTCAGCCTAAAAGGGAGTATAAGTCTTGATTATACACTGCATATGTATTTACGTTTATTAAATATACTGTAAGTACGTAACAAAACATATAGCCATTCTGATACCTAAAATAAAAGGTGACATTAGGAGCACCTATAACCGACGAGTGTATGAGAAGATATATAAGTGTCAATGAAGCGAAATTGTCTGTCAGGATCGGGATGAATGGGGATCCGTGATCTCTGCCTACCTGCCTAATCTGCCTATCAGGCGTTATGTGTATGTATGTATACCTGAATAGATATACTATTTTCATGCCTCATATCATAGGAGGTAATATACATATGTATTCAGAATTATACTTTAAATCAATTTGAAAGTAACCCTTAGCTTGTTTTTTATAGCAAGTGCAAAAGGCGTCCCAATCCGGGATAATCTGGCTGGCTCGTGGAAGCAAATAAGGCTCTGACCAAGCTGACCGTTTTCCATTAAAAGGCTATTACGCGTTTGTTTCAATTACCTGGAAGTACATTGTGGACTGTGTGGTAGGCTCATTCTGCTATTGGCAAGAGGTATAAATATATCCGAGAACGTACTTTGGCTTATAATAAAAACTAGTGACCCGCTCCGGCTTCGCACGGGTATAAAATATATAGCCTACATGGACGTTATTATACATATAAACCTTCCTCTTGAATCACTCTATCTATTAAAAAAACCGCATCAAAATCCGTTGCGTAGTTTCAAAGATTTAAGCATACAAAGGGACATGGGGACAGAGAAAGCGACTTTGTTTTATACTATGTAGTGATAATACTTGGGCAAACGTACTGTTGGACAGTCCCTACCAGGTGAAACGGTTGATTGAATAAAATTGCTGGTAGTGGTTGGATAAAGCGTAATTCCAGCGGTCGACTGCCTCAAGCTGATTGCTTGATTTGAAAAATGATAAATGTAATAGAGAAACATAATGATGAATACATATTTCAGTCATTTTACTATATACTAAGCCTCAGTCATTTTACTGTAACGTATGTTTTTATTCTAATATAATCAAAGAGCATGGAACATACATTCTTCTGACAGGTTAACCTAATAGTACTGTTGAGGGATGAGCTTGCTAACCAGTTGTTCAGAGATTTAAAATAGTTACTTCTCTGTATATAAATAGGTAGATACTCTTATAACGACGCCATATTTAAAAAATAAGAACTTTATTATGCCTGCTAAAGGTTTACATTATTTTTAACTAAGTTTACCATTAATATTTGTTCTACTAAATAAACAACATTTTTAACTATGTTTTAGTCAATCATATTAGTTCTATATAATTCTATTCTAAGACTTGTTTCTGTTTGCGAAAGAATTGTTTCCGGGAAAGAAAATCCTTGGGTTTGGGCTTAATTAAACCGGTATTTTTCCTGTTTGGTCCGAGTAAAGTGATACGGGCTAACACAGCTTCTTTTTAGCTTTTAAGTGATTGACTTAATTGTTTGGTCCGAAGATTAATGTCTTGAACGAGTTTAATGTTGTCTTTAAGTGAAATGGCTCGGGTTTTTTGCGGTTGAAAGATCGAATCTGCTGTAGTATGACATACATTTATGTACTCATGATATTTTGTCCACGATGGATAGAATGTATACTAGCGTTTTATAATAGCACAGAACTAAAAAATTATGAACAAGTATTGTACAATTATTTATATATGATATCATTCTAACGTACATAAATTACTTCGTAAAACTTTACTGATGCAGTAGATACTTATTACATATGCAATTTTTTTACACTTTTGTAATAAATACAATGTTAGATCGTAAATATTATCTTAACGGATTTATCTATTTAAGCACAAAATTCTTGCATCACCTTAAATTTGTGTATTCATTATAATCCTACAAAACTAGCTTTTCCAAAAAAGAAAGCTGAGCTTTTATGCTACGAATTCCGACTACGAAAATGCCAAAAAAGCTTCCGTGACTCTTGTGTTGTGCCTTAAGCCTACATGAAAGGTGAGGTAATTTTTCACGTGGCTACATTTTTGCGAATGCAATTAAAATGCCTTGGCTAAAGTGCTACTATTTTCATTTGCTTGAATCTAGATGTTTGCTGCTTTTTCTATATCATAACATTTAGGCACATCATACAAATATTTAGCTAGAAACAAATATTTTCACTTTCTTGAGCCTTATTTACAGTATTCTGATCTATGAATGAATAATTAGCAATTATTAATTTTAAAAATTCTAACAGATAATAATATTATTAAGACACTCGCGATTTTTATTAGCTTTACAAGTAAACGGGACCTACCTTTAGACATAGGCGTAGACATCTTTTACGCACTTTAATTGACCCATGACTATATCCACTGCATCATGGCTGAAAAGTTAGGTATCCAAGCTTCGTTTATAAGATATACGCGATAAGTCCTGTTTTCTTGTAAAATACTAATAAATGAGTCAATGGTCCTACCCAAAATTATAATTGATATATGCCCTTGAACAATTTTCTACTACACAACTCTACCACTAGTATCTAGTACTTATATCAAAATCTAAGCTACCTACCACTATACCACTATACACTAGGCCATGAATACGTTGATTGGTATTACATATGGAGCGAATGTGTGAGGGAATGACCAACTTTTAAATCCCTTTGAACAGTAATCCCGTGTTGATCGGTGCAAAATAATTGGATTCTAGCCGTGAGATTGCATTGGTTAGTGCCGTTGATTCTGCGGTCTTATTGGTCAATATGGAATGCACAAATAAACATATAGAGTACAAATGTCCTGTGCTAGTCTGGGGTGTGAAATTATGCTAAGTAGCTGCCGTTCTTCTCAGCTTGTCGTAGGAGGCGACTAAGGGACTAGCGGTTTATGGGATCCATAAGGCAACGGGCTAGGAACCTGTCACCAATTTATCAATTATGTGAACAACCCCAATATTCATGCGAAAAAGTAACCTTGGCATATATATTTTCCAAGGTTTCGTCCACCCCTCAAAAGAATAAAAGACGTGAATATATATTTACGTAGGGTACTGGTCAACTTTTGACTCCGTTTCAGAATATACGAGTAGGTGAGTAATTGTGTATAAATTTGTTTAATAGAACATAAGGCATCAAACTCAGCGAATAGGTTCAATGTAATTATGCATATATCTTCTTAAATAGACCCTCAAATATCTTAAGAATATATGTTAATTACACACTGTATTAATCATTTACACACAGATTTTACCTTATACGAATATTTAATGTATATATTTTTATCATGTTATACTATTTTAGCAAACTTTGAATATGCAACAAATTCAAAACCGTGCTTTCCTGATTCAGAATCCAAACTCCATTCTCCTTTTGTTTTTTCATACGAAAGCTCCCGGATATGAAAGAGAGCTTTTAAGTTGCCGCTATCCGGTGTCTGACATGAAACGGCTGCAAGTTGCGCTTTCGTTAGCCTTTGAAAAATTCACGAACCTACCTTAAAATTCATAGGAGCATATACTCGTTTTTTTGAAAAAAAAAAAAGGTTTTCTTATTTAACATTGTGACAATAAGTGCTTTCATTCATGCAACCCTATGTCTTTCGTAACAGATTGTAAAATGTTATGAAGTTTTCATGTGCAAACTATCAATAGAAATAATACGGCTTTGTAAACTGTTATTGGTTTGGTTGATTTTTCAGGATTGTTCCAGGTAGCGATCGATAGTCTCTGCCTATTCCGATACCCCTATATACGGTAGTGGCGTGAATATATCCAATTGTTTGTGTGTTTATACTGTTTGTTTTTGATATTTTAATGATTAATCTTTTAAGTTAAATCACATGTATCTTTAATCATTACATTTACTACTATGCCCAATAAATAATATATTCGTTCTTCTATCCCTTTCGGAGTGGACAGAAACTTGCAGATTTAGTATCTCTTAGGTCACATTTTAGCAGAAATATTGGAGTTGTGATGCCTTATGTAACATGGATGACAGGTTGCTACGCTATCGCCAAATTGATCCCAAATGCCATAGTTCCTTAGTAAGAGCTAGTTAATTACTTTATAGTCTATATATTATTCTACTATAAATTTGTTACTTATCTATTCCATTTATATATATTTACATTTTAAACCAAACTCATCCTAATTTGAATATCCCTCCCACAACAGAGCCACTTGCCCTCTTCATAAATCGACCTTCATAATTGAATGCAGTAACAACACTGTTAATGTGATTTGCGAGACTTCCCGTCCACCTTATTATTCTTATTCGGCTCATTGGAAATTCAAAATGGTGGAAGCTCTTCACTAATAATTAATGATTTTCAACGCTCTTTACTTTTACTTACTTATTGTAGAGGTACGTGTAAACATGGAATATATAGGTCTTGTTACCATGTTTGTAAATTAATGCACAAGTTATACCCCCTAGTTTGTAAGTTTTTATTGTAATCGTTTAGCATTGTGTACGTTTTTGTAGCTGTAAATAAACGCTTTTTATTATTATTATTAATGTCATCAAAAACTAAAAGTTGGAGGTAGATTCCCAAAAGGACTAAAAGAAATGAAAAGTTCATCTATATGGCTCAACCGTCATAACATACAAAATCTCTTAAATTCAATGAAGAAAATAAATATAGTTTTTTTTTTTATTCTTTATTAAGCCATTCACCACTAAGGTTATGTCGGCTGAAGTACAAACACTGATGCCACGGCGTTTGAAGTTCTTGTTATTTAGTCGCCATGGTTACACCAACGCCGCCAGCCACCTAAACCGAAGAAAAACGAAATCGTAGCTCCAATTCTTCTCTTTCTTGTTCTTCGGTTCGTTCCAGTTGACGATCCAAATATAATCCCAAAGCAAACATATTTAGCCAATTTAGCATCACAATTGACTAAATATTCAGCCGAAAATAATTATTTGTATTTTCAACTTTCACTGCGCTGCTGACTTTGTTGACGAACCATAGACGACTATAAATATAGATTAAAAACTTAACTCTACACTGGCTTTGCATAGTATCACTGCATTACACACATTGCCTATTATATACATACATATATCACGCTTCTACGACCCTAAAGGGATAAGCAGAGTCTAACGATCGTCACCTGAAAAAAATCTGACAAATCTCTTTGCTTCACTGACCCATTCATATGTATATGTTCTACGCAACCTACCCCGTCCAAATCTATCTTCCACTTTGGCTGTAAAAATTACTTTCGTAACCCTCCTTTCATGCATCCGCTATAACATGCAATTATGTGTATATGAACGTAAGTACGGAAAGAAAAGGTGTAAAAAAGCTCTTTATATTGCTGGTGTCGACAAGCCTATCGCCTATCAAAGGAAGAAAATTCTAGTACCGGGGCAGTGTGCTACGTTTTTTAATCTTCATAGAAGGCCATACGCTACGATAAAGAATGATTTTCTTAAATAGAAACTAATTGTGCGTGTGACTTCTTATGAAAATAGTATTATATATGTATTTTTTATAATGCCATAAGTAAATTTTTTACTGCAAATAAGTATACCTTTACTTATTCACTTTATTATAGTATCATTATAAATACGTACATAGTTAACAGTCGCTAACGGTGAGGGAAAACATCGGGAGGAAACTTACCTATCTCTCAGGATAGGTGATAGCCAGTGCTTATAAACGGCGATACGGTTCACTACTTATCACGTTGGGTGCTGTCTATCTAGTGAAACGCGGGCTTCAATGACCGCTACCTAACATGCCTTCGAAATTTCGGAAAGTGTCACTCAAGGCTAACACGCCATAACGAAAAAAGGAGTGTGTATAAATACAATGTGTGTGTGTGTTGGAGTGGAGGCCATGGGGAGAAAAAAGACCCCCAGAAAGGCCCCAGGTGCGATGGCATGACGATGTCAAGAAAACAGCTGGGAAGAAATGGATTGAGACTGCACAAGACCGAAGTCACTGGAAGGTGCTGAAGGAGGCCTACACCCAAGAGAGGGTCGAAAACGGCTGAGAGAGAGAGAGCAGAAATAAGTCATAAAGCGTATGTTATGTTATGTTTTATAGAATGAATAGCTTTTATAACATAAAATTATTTTTGAGAGACTCTCGATTTTAATTCATTTCATAAGTATTGCAATATCAAAAAGTACATATATATACCAATTTCAAAGCTCATATCTCTACGCAACACTCGGTCAAAATAAAACGCAAAAGCTTGTGCAGACGCGATTGAATTATAACAACAGTATGTTCAGTAGACTGTGACCCTCGTCACAGCTGACCAAGTACAGGAGTTTACTTTGACAGGATGAATGAAATAACACAAACATGCGACTCTTTAAATTGAAATGGTGGACAGAACTTTGAGTACACATGTTAGCGCGTATTGTTAAAGTGTAAGTATGTATATAATTCTAGACTCTTATTAGTTTTTTAAATGGTGACGGTAGAAATACTTATAGCGTGTATGTAACGTATATAATTCGAGACTCTTTAATACTTTTTCAAAGGAGTCTTTTTTGATGTTAGATGCACTTGAAAAGTTAAAAGTTAAGTTAAGTGTGTATGAGTATGAGGTGAGTGTCAATGAAGCGAAAGTGATTTGTCAAGATCGGAAGGGATGGGGATCTGTTATCTCTGCCTACCTGAAAACAGGTGTGGTGTGTATGTATGTACTTTTACACAAATGTAATTAAAATATACTCTTAGTAAGTTCATTTACTGGACTAGGCCAGAAATGAACGTAGATTTAAAACATTATAGATCGATTATTATTACTTACTGATTTAGTATTTGAAATGTTAATCAATTACCAGATTAAAAAATTTAAAAACAACGCATCCTTAACCTGTCTCTGGGAACCCTACAAGGAAACCTATCTATTCTTCAGAATATGTAATAGCCAGTGCCTGTATACGGCCATACGGTTCACTACCTATCACATTTCATGCTGTTTATCTACTGAAACGCGGGCTTTGAAATCTGGGAAATGGGCACTTGTGCCTCTGAATGTCCCATCATTATTAAAAAAGGGAGTGTGCATACACAAGTCGTCAAGCGTATGTTATGAGTAAAACAACTAATCATACTATTATTAATATGTTCATCTCTTACTCAAAATACAGTAATTTTTTTTTTTAATTCTTTACTAAGCCATTCACCACTAAGGTTATGTCGGCTACAGTAAATTTTATTATCTAAACTTTCGTCCACCCCACTTGGTTTATACATGATACGTATGTATTTTCTCGTAGTCTAGCACATTTGATGACCTGACTATTGGGGAAACATTATATGCAATAAACATGCTGCTCGCACCTTATAGGGTTCAATATTTGCTTTCACTTCATAAAACTTGGCATTGAAATAGGAAACAGCAACAGACTGTACTGATATTAATATTTTATTTCTGCAATAACTATACAATTTTATTGTACATTTATCTATTTTATAGGTAATATAAGGGTTAAGTTATACTGATGTTATTAAATGAAATTCTGCAACGAGGTATATTCGTTTCTTTATTTAATATTAATATTAGTCTAAATAATACGTGATATTTAAAAATTAATGTACATTAAACAAATATCATAGATAAATTAACAAACAAATTGCGAATTTACCTATAGCTACCATCTTTAAGACGCTATTTTTATCATGTTATAGTATTATAATGTATATGAGAAGGTGTATGAGTCTCAATGATGCGAAAGTGGTCTGTCAGGATCGGGACAAATGGGGAACGGTGATCTGTGCTATCCCTCTACAGGGAATCAAGCGTGATGTGTATGAATATATGTATGCAGACATAATGTATGTCTAAAATAATAAAGTCCTAAGCTCAACCCATAAAATACAAATGACTTCCAATCATTCCCAAATTCATTCGGTCAATGTATCTAGAAAGGAGTTCCGAGCGAAACAAACCTCATTCCATTTTCACTTAAGCTAGCAAACTCAATTTTAGATAAAGTGCCTTTTAGATTAAACGAAGACAGTGCAGCAATTTTTGAGATGGTCTTTAAAGCAAACAGTGGCCGCAGTCCGTCTGCCCTGCGATGGGATTAAAATTTCCATCAAAGCATCACTGTTTGTTCACGGACTTCGCCCCTTGGTCCTTACTATGTACACGAATCCTTTAACGAGAACAAAATAATATCAAGTTACTGGAATCGATCTTTTTGCCTGGTGTTTTGCGTGTAAATCATGTGTTATTAAATCGAATCATAGATATTAATGATTGAATGAGTGTTCAAAGAGAATATATGTGGTCGTTTTAATGCTTAAGGGAATTAAAATACGTGAAAAACTTTAGTATACCTAAATAATACACTATATAATGAAAGCTATTATCGATTTACTTTATTTACCTTGATTATAATTTTTCTAATTGACATGCAATTTGAATTTGTAGACTTGATATGAATTTCGTGAATTTCGAATCAGATTCTACTGTGATTTAATGCAAAATTCGTGTTCCAGAAGTACATTCTTATTATATGCATATTTTCGTCCTACACTATTTTTATAACAAAATTCCTTAAAATTCGTTTGTCATCGAATTAGTTAACCGTAGTAACGCCCAAAGTTTCTAGTTACTAAAAGCACTGCGTTTTAGAATAAAGATTGCATTTTTAATGGAATATTCTCGCAGCAGAGGAAAACTAGGTTCCGGTTTATTAATGGCTATTTTGTGTGTTAGACGCAGCTGTGCAAAAGCAGGCTTCTGCATAATGTGCGGTTTCTAACTTTTAATCATTATGTTACCCTGGTGTTTTGAATAAAATGGATTGGTGTTTGAACAATAAACGAACGAACGTTTGTGCAACGAAATTACCTATTACGTGTTTCTAACTTTGAATTATTATGCTAAGATATTAGTTATTCGTCTAAGTCATGGCTGGTTCTTAATTTAATTTACAATGAGCCTGTTTGACGTTGTTAGAATTAAGATAAGTAACCAACGAAATAGAATATAGTAAAAGTAAATATCTTACTATACATTAGCACATATAAAAAGATTTATAAACGTATTCAAAATTGGATATAAAACAGAAAGCCATTGAAAAACATTGTCATGCAAACCATAATGAGTCTAAACTGAAATGTAGTCAAAATGTAGTCATAATTACAACGCTGGTAGTTCTATGGCTCGAGGTCATATTCTGTTACTTTACTACTATAATATAATGTTATATATGCTATAAGTTCGGTTAATGCTTAAATCACACAAATATTAAATGAAAGTAGTTCGATTATTAAGTTATTCTTTACGTCTATAGAAATTTAAATAATGGAAATCATATAAAATTTTGTTAAATCATATTAAATCACGTTATACCCATTAGGAGTCAACTTTTACTTTAAATATTTTAAACTGGTCTTAGAACAGGAATTAGGCTTAAGTGTTAGTATAAATAAATGGGTAATATAAATAATTGAATTGAAAATACGAAAATATATACATATTAAGATCACATATTAACCAAATAGTCACCATCTTGGTGGAAAACCATGTAGCCATTAACAAGCACTAACTATATCTAGTTTCGAAGAATATGCAGGTACGTTTCCTCGCAATATTTCCCCTCACTACAAACGTGTATATCGCAAATTTATTGTCCAAAAGTAACCAGAATAACCCCGTCGCAGGGTGAATTTATCGTCAGTTTTATTTGCGGATTTCAAAAAGGAATTTTGGTCGGTCGCCAAATTAGCTCTTAGTCTGGTGGCCGCAATTATTGCGACTGTACTCGGTAAACATTCTATGCAGTCAAAGCCAAATGAGGGCTTCCTCTGCTATTGCAGCCCTTGGGTCACATTTAAAAAAGGAATAACCTAACTTTACGCACTAACATACCCTTTTAGGCTACAACAGTAAGGTCATTAGTTGACATGTCTAACACGAATCCTTGGTTATAAAGTGTGTGTAAAACTTATTACGTAAGGATAACGAAGATGTAGTGACGAACATTAAAAGGGCGTGGTTCAATGGTTTGAACATGTTATGCGTTTGAATGAAAGTAGTTTGACATTGGGGCCGAGTGTGTATGAGAAGATGTATGAGTGTCAATGAAGCGAAAGTGGTCTGTCAGAATCGGGACGATTTGGGATCTGTGATCTCTGCCTACCATCTACATGGAACAAGGAGTAATGTGTATGTATGTATAATAACGAAGATGGTGTACCAATAAATAAAAGATTTTTAAGATTTAATATTGATAAAAAATGAGAGGCTAAAGTATCTTAAAAAATGATAGGATAATAGATACACACGTAGGAAAACAAGTAAGCTAATGCCAAAAGCATAATACCTAACACTTAAGCAGTCTACTGTTTATAAAAAGCTGGAAGTTAAGCCAAAGGAAGGACAAAGCACTTCAGTCGAGGGGAAGTAATAAGCATAAAAGTGCATCGCCGACAGGAGGGCTGTAAAGTCGTTTTCACACTAACTTCGGAACTTGCTCAAGAATAGAGCTAACTTGTAGGTAGTTGAAGTTAGTCGCCATTTACATAAAAAGCTACGGAGATATTCAATTCGAATATGCGTTTGGAATTATTCTGAATTCCATTTTGCATACACGTTTGTGTTTCGGGATGAATTGCATTCGTAGACACTTTGTAGCACACATATATATAGATACATACTAATGTAGTTGAGTTTAAATTGAGTAGAGATAAATCTAAGCTTTTGTCATCTCCACATTTATAATAGAAACGTCATAAATAAGCAGTCTTTTAAGTTAGAGTTAATATTTTAGTAGCTGGTTATGGTCTAAAAATTTTACACAAATTGGGATCCTTGATCTGTGCCTACTCCTCTATAGGAACACGGGCGTGATGATGTTCGTATATTATTCCGGTTAATCAAACATTTGGACATATTTATCAGTCTGGCATTCTATTTGATCCTCAAACCTTAAAACACCAGATATCACGCTCCAACAATATAATTGAAAACAATTAAATTGCAAATGTATGCAAATCAAAATCATTAGGTGTAGACAGAGTTCACGTTTGCATAGCGAAGCCACACGATCCTAAAACAACAGGAAAGTTTCAACAGAACACGTCTATTAGGGAAAACAATTTCCTCGAGTTTGGTAAACTAGCGCTCTTACTAACGTTGAAGTGTAGAATACCTACTCTAGATTAAAACGAAATTTGATTCTTTATGACAATACAATATACTTAAAACGATGAATATGAATAGTGACCATACAATACAATATACACAATTTTACTGTACCGATAACAACTCAAAAAAGGGTATTAACAATATTTTTACGTACTATTTTGTCTCTGTAAAATTGTAAGTTAAAAATTTGTATAAACACAAATACATGTTCTGGATTAGATAAAATGAGGATAATCTCCTCTGTCACCTTTTACTATCGGGCTTAAGATTGTATTAGGTATCCACTTACATAAATCAACCCGTAGTAGTTTGGGTCGAAAAAAGTACGCTGACTTGCTGCTGTTTTTTCGGAGCATATCGTAAGAGGTGACTTAGGGATAACGGTAAGGAGAATCAATTGGATGAAGAGCGAGCAACTCGTCAACCATGCATATTACATCACATCCCCAATAATTAAAATACGACCTTAAAAGCTAATATATTAAAGGCCTTCAATTCTAGTTCAGGTTTTATGAACATAGCGTCTGCATGTAAGAAAACAATCTTTTTCAACTCACTCATGTTTAGTTTTCTACAACCACAAGTACAAGGCGCGCATAAACAACCTGAAGTTCTGTTCACGAGATTGCCTCGCAGAATGGAAGAACCTTGTTCGAGGGTAAACTAGTTACTGGAATCTGTTTTGCTTGCATCCGCTGTTCTATTTGATCAGCGTCAAATGGCGGTTTTAATGCACTGCAGCAAGGAAAAGGTACCAGGATATAATAGGTTTAGGAGAGTGTCTACGAAGGTATTAATAGTTAATACACCGAGTCCTATAAACACAAGATCGACTTTAATGCTACTCTATTACAGAATTTTCCTAAGCCTAAAATATATTTATCTAACGTAAGAATTCTTAACGCGTTTGTAGGATAAGTAAAATAAAATACAGCGTGGTTGAAAATTGTGCTACGATCAATAAAGTAAGTATTAAATTTTTGATGAAAATAGGGTTTCGAAATTAACTACATATGCGGACTCTTATTATATCACATACTGTTGAGATTTTTCTCCCTATTTCCTTAACTGACCTTTCTGAATGAACCATCATGTTGACGTTCTTAACTCAAGCTTTTAAGCCAGAGGGAAATCCTTATTGTTCTATTACAATGCGTATAAAGAAATAATCGTATCGGGAATACACCATGACGAAACGTGCCTATTTCTCCAAATAGGCAATAGTCGGTATCTGTATACATTCACATGCTCTACCACCTGTCTCGTTGGAAATCAAATATTAGGTAAAAATGGGTTTAGAGTAACAAAAGACTACAAAAACTTATTTGCTGGGTAAAACTAAGGTTCTGACTAACCCGCAGGGGTTACACAATCGTGAATATGTGTGTATATTGTAAATAGAATTAGATCCTTAACAAAGCTCCAAACTAATCCAAATCTGACAAGTGCCGATTAACGATCGATAACCGCCGGTTAAGCGACTAAAAGTGGGCACAACTCGATTAAAGTTTGTGTACCCAAGAGCTTTCGCCAAAGCAACGTTACTTCAATTTGTTTACTAAAAGCTCTAGTTGGATTGGGTTTGGTGAAAGCATGATGGTGATTATGATGTAATTTAATTTATAAACTAACGCACTTATGTATCTATACTATACGAAGGAATTCTATTAAGGTTATAAAGATCTTGAATAATCATTACATATGACAAACTAAACACTACTACTACAACTAGATAGATCTATATTAGGACTATAAAGATTACTACAATATTTATATTCAATTATTGTTTAAAACAATTAAAATATTTTTAGTAATCAAAACTAAACTTAAACAACAAATAATTACATTACTTACAAGTACATTATATATAAACTTCTTGAAGTGAAAAAGATTAGATTGTTTTCTTAATTTACAGAATTATAGATTCGAATGTCTTTCAAAATACGAACTATCAAGTAACAAATGAATTCAACGTGCTATTAACCGCTTTACTCATAACTCAAGATGTATACACGACCCCGGCTAGTCCAACACACTCATTAATTGAATTCTAATTGCCAGCTGAGCAATTACCAAGGGGCTTTTCACAGGGATACTTGTCTATCACGCCTACTAATCTGCGTCTCATGATCAGACATCCAATGTAGGGATTTGCTGTAGATTTGCATGACTGATTACCCCTCAGTTACTGTTGGGACTCAATTAGTATAGAGGATTGAATGTTGGGCTTGTATTTCGTTGGATAATACACAATACACACAGCTGTGTCAAAGAATCATTTACCTATTGGTGCTAAGAAATTATTAAATTGGTAATAAAAGACATATGATAGTCAGATAGATGACGTATTAAAAAAGGGCGACGTTAGGAGTACCTATAACCGTCGAGTGTGTTTGAGGTGTATGAGTGTCAATGAACCAAAAATGGTTTTTCAGGCTGAGGACAGATGGGGATCGGAGATATCTCTCTACCCCTTTCAAGTAAAAGGTATGATGTGTATGGTAATAAAAGCTAATATATCGCTCGTAATTACCAATAATACCACCACATAGGTCCTTTTACACCTGCGAAGATGTAAATTCAGCTGTAGTATTATTTCATTCAAAACTTTAAACTCCAAGAAACTTTCAATGTAAATGGACATAGATTAACACGTCGAACGGGTTCAAATTCAACGGAAAACTTCATTCAATGAGACTTCTAAACCCCATTAAAATCCTCGCCAATAGTTATTAAGATCGTAAGTAGTTCAGCAAAATCGATCCTACCAAAATTGGAATTCCGAATCGGATAGACAATCGGCGATTCGCTCACTCGTGAAATTTCACTTGCTATTGCCCTCCGAATACTGCTATTAGAAAATACTTGCAAGCTACAGTGTGCTAGATTGCATACTTTTACCTTTTACTTCGCTTAGAACAATAAGCTCCAAATATGAGATAATTATTATCTATAAATTTATGTTCATAATAACAGACATAAAACAAATCAATGTACAACGACATAATTTACTAGTACTCGTATAGTAGATATTTAAGTCAATGTATAAGTAAGTTAAGACAATTTGTATAGTTTATATTTGTATAGTTACAGGTTGTAAAATAATTTCCTTATTGCTAATAAGTGAATATTAATCACATAAATACTTAAATTAAATAGAGGTTACTTAAATAATTAAATATACAAAGCGATCAATTTAAATTCTAAATTACCAGGAGCACAGAAGTTTCTTGCAGAATTTCATAATCCCGACCTATAAGAACATAAAGAACTTAAAAATTGCACACAACGACCACCTTATTGGAATATTGGTTGTCTCTCGAACCCCTGAACATATCAACGGGGACTAGGCTCTCATAAGTACGAGGAGGTCTCGAGAAGTTAATTGAACACGCTAACTCACTTATAGGCAAACGTTCACGCAACCTTATCATCAAGAGGCTTACGTCAGGCATAATGAAGTTACCCTTCGTCTTTCTGAGAAGAATTAGTTACGAGATGTACGGAGAATTCTGTTATATTAATTTATTAATCAAAGTTTAATGTTGGAAGCTTAGTTTAAAATTGTTCTTAGAATTAGTTAGAATATAGACTTTTCACTTTTACGCTTCATTGATTTCCACGCATCTCTACATATACACTTATCTCTATCCTATCTAGAAAATATCCTATCTATAAAAATAGATCCGGGATCTTTATCTACTTCTCTATAACAAAAAGGGCGTGATGTGTATATAATAATTAATATTTTATTATTATATAATTTTTCAGGTAACTAACTGAAACTTTCACGCTTTTCTGTGAAAATAAAATTTATTTTTTTATATAATTTTGTATAAAGTTGGTGAGATAAATTACGTTGAGGGATCCTAGATTTCCCTCAAGAACAATGATTTACTTTCTGCTGTCGAAAGAGTACTAAATATTTGGTGAAAATATTTTCTTTAATAATATACTAAAGATTTTATTACAGTTTTTAACATTCTAGCAAGTTTAAGCAAGATTTATACAAACACCATGTAAGTATAAAGGAGTAGGTAGAGATTACGGATTCCTATTTTTTCCTCGATATCGACAAACACGACAAACATTTATTTATTTGACATCTATACACCGTTGTATACACACTCTACGATTATAAATACTTCTAAAATCACCCTTTAATATTACCAGTTTATTTATTCGTCCTAATATACAAGACAGGTACCAGGGCGACATAAAAGATGTTTCCGACCGAACCCAGTCTCCGTAATTTGACTTGGTAAAATTGAAACAAGGGTCGCCGTCGCATAGCAACCTTTGATCTGAAGTTACGTCTTCCAGTAAGTAATATTGCCAATCAAAATCACAATTACGTTATGTGCGCCTAGTAACTCGGTTTGTATTTGACATATTGGCTCTTGTTTGTCACGACTGTTTGGATAGAAAAGGTTGATAGTAAGTAGTAAAGGATTTAAATACATACTTACATACACATCACGCCTAATTCCCTGTAAAGGGGTAGGTAGAGATCACGGATCCCTATTTATCTCGATCCTGACAGACCCTTTTCGGTTCATTGATTAATACTCATACACATTCGGCGGTCATATGTATTCCTAACGTCACCCTTTTTCGATATAGCGTCTATCTGACTGTCATATGTCTTATTGGACCGGCCCCTACAAAAGCGCTTTTCTACTTCACTCACATTTATAAATGATTTACGAATTTTATTATGGAATATTGTCATAAATGTCGTAGAGCCTTTTTATTAAGTACTAACATTGAAAGGTGCAATACCTAACCCAGATTTCTAAGGATTTGATTTTGTCTCAATATCCGTTGCTTCCATCTATGTTATGTTACCCTAGTCTTCTGTTAGGTCATGCTGAAATCGTTAGAATACTTTAAGAGGTAACATGTTGAAAGTTACGAGTAAAATGTACTGTACGAGTAGGTACTTTATTAATGTTTTTCGTATAATTTCTTGTCATTCTGAATTCAAATTATTTCCGTCAAAAGGCAAAGAAACAATGTAACTCAATCGTGGGCCTTGGAAATTTTCTTTTGTTTCCATTCGTGATCAACATGAAATATTGCTATGGCAACATAACATGTTTACCTTGTTATTGTTAGGAATATTTTAAAAATAGAATGTAATTAGACTTTAAAATGTCACTTTATTATAATGACGCAAGTTAAAGAGATGTGAATTTTACTGAGTATTCTCTTCTGTTAATTACATCGATATCGATAAATTGTTATTATTACATAATAAAAACTCGAGCGAACTATTATTATGTAGACGAATTAGTAATAAACACATAAAGGTACATACGTAATAAATAAAACTTTAAACTAAGGTGAAGGACAATATCGTGAAGAAACCTACTGATGCCTCAAATAGGTAGTTAGTGCCTGTACAAATGACAATACAGCTATGTATCCTTGAGTATTGACTATCTAGATGGACGGATATCCAAACCTATGACTACCCCTCAAAGTTAATGCTCCTGAAAGTATCCTGTAAACTTTTACCAACTACATTATAACCCAACCAATTTAAATCTTCTTCCATCTAGCACACAGTTTACATAAAGATGGGTTACACACGTTAGGTGGGTTGCATATCAAAGAGAATGCGTCACTTTGAGATATGTAATTGCGTTATGTTCCGGTTACATGACAGGAAGGGCTATGGAAATTGGGTGTACGTTCTGAAACTAGTTTTGCGCCTGATTTATGTGACAGGTGAAATAAGTTACAAACTTTGTGTTTGTTTATTGGGATGTTTCTTACAATGTGGGGTGTTTTGAGTTTGTAGATACAATATGTAGGATAGATGCATGTTCTGAAGTGACTACAATATTCGTATTTTCAGTTGATTTTTTTCATACATATACATATATTCACGCCTGTCCTGTCAAGTCCCTAACAGTATAGGCAAAGACTATCGATCACCACTTGAAAAGATCCAGACAAATCTCTTTTACATGACTGATACCCATTATCCTTCTCATACATGCTTTTCTATTCTCCACACTACGTACACCCGCCTTGAGAAGAATGTCTCCAATTTTATCTATATATCTATTTATATTTGTTTTTTTTCATTAAACATAATCGAATTTACTCTACAGTTCTTCGAAAATATACTTAGCAGCTGTTAGTCGCATTTAAAAAAAAATTAGACATACTCTTCCAAATTCCGCTACATACGCATCCATACTAACACAACACGCACACGTTCAAAAACCAATATTCCTCGAATGAAAACTCAATAAAATGTCAAACAAATGCGCATTGCATTTTATTTGCCCATGAAATCTAAGCTTGGATTTACGAGAGTCCCAGACCCGAGTACTGCTCTCTGGGCAAAGCAAATAACACGTTCCTCGTGGAAACTGGTGGCCATAAATGCGGGAGTATTCTGTTAAGAGTAGGATTGCTTTGGGAGTGACGAGAAAAAAAGTCGCGGAGAGTAACCTGTGTGTTAGACGATGAATTATTGGATACTAATTGGTAAATTTTAGTGTTTAGTGCTATTTACGTGTTAGTAAAATTGTAGAGGTATGGTTTTATTAAACCTAAGTAATTTGCATTATATAATAGTAGTATAATCGACCAAGTTTTTTTTACTTTAAGCCAATGCTTACTATGATAACATATAATGTATCGATATCGAACGATCGATGGCATGAAATATTGTTAACTGCTTGATAATCATCTAAAAACTTCCTTTTAGTCTGTAGTCTCGACCACCTACATACCAGGATGACATGAATGTACAGAATTGCTATGTTTTCCTTTCCACAAAAAGACAGAGCAATATTAATATATAATAAGATATAAGAATACTATATTCTTATACTGCTGACACTACTATTTTAATATTTCCAATTAAATTGACGATTGTACACTATTCTTTTGGTATCTGCCTTTTTATACATAATAATAAGTATTAATTGTTTGTACGTAGCATATAAATTCAATCTAATCTAACAATATTCAAGGATACTAACTAAAAAAAAGCCTGACCACCAGAATAGCCTTAAGGAAAGTGTGCTTAAACTCGAGGGCCGTTTAATTTACGAGTACTTGGTCCCACCATGGCTCCATCAATCGTGTTTAACACGTAATTGGCAACCGACCCCCCTTTGTCACGTAGCACGTTCCTTACTATTGGCTTGAATTTGATCTTCCTATCAATCTGGAACCATTTGTATATCGGGTCAAAGTGTGAAGAAGAAGAAAGAGTGGGTGAAGTGAAAATAAAGTTATTGTATCGGCTTACCACCTGTCACATTGAGTACTGACTATCCGGTCATCACGTCGTTTCAATGTTGAAGAATTACTACCTTCGCTATTGTGAATATACATACCTCAAACTCTGACTACCCCGCAAGGATTAATAGTCGTGAACTCGTATTTATAAGTACATATAATTCAATAAGTACTCGTAGCTCTGCGGCATGAGGTGAATCTTGCATCTGCCTGGCTTGCCTCTCGACGATCAAATGATGATTGTCACTAGCGGACTCTGACGGATCGATGTGTAAATAATATTTTATGCTATTATGTATCTTATAATCTCTGGCACTAGTTGCATTGGTTACACATTCAGACTAAATCACTATCTGTTTTATCTTCTTGAACTTTCATAGTTGTATCTAATAAGAGTCTTAACTTACTGAAAGGTTTTCAGAACAGTTGGTCTATCTATACCGTTGAAAACTATGGTGTTATAAAGGTTAGATCCTTAATCATAACCCCTTCACATAATTTCAAAAGAATAAACACAGATGGCGTGCTAGCATAGCAAACACACGGTTGCATAATGGAATCCTCTGAACCTCAAGTTAACTAGATCTGCGTTCAGGCTAAGTGGTTTGTGCGCCCAAAGAGGGCTGATTTGATTTTGTAATTAACCAGAGGGCGTTGTGGAGGAATGCGAGGTAGGAATGCTATGGAGGCCATGCTGAGCGGGATACCTTAGTAAGCGATATTGAGATATATGGATCAGGTTTGCAATAATACATAAGGTTAGGAACAAGTTAGCTTAGCGATGAATTATAAGAATGAGTCAAACATAGAGTGAAGAATAAGAGTAGACATTAGAAGGTTAATGGATGTGTATGAACGGTCGTTTATGGTGGCAATCGATAATTTTTTTTACTTATTCAGAAAGGAGAGGTGTATGTATTCGAATTATACCACATGCCTGTGTAACGAAAATAATAATAGAATTACATACGAACTCACGTCCGTCAAAACGAAATTGACTATTGTACATCCTAAATTACATGAGTTGTATACGATGTAGATATGATCGTCTTTCCAAGAATCAGCAAATAGGCACTAATCGACGACCGCCCAATAAATACCCAAATTACAAAATTATATAGAGCAAGAAGACACATTCTCGTCCTTAAAACTTCAGAGTCATAAAAGTTCCTAAGTCACATTTTAGCATGTATATTGGGAGTGTGATGTCATATAGAACATTGTTGGCAGGTTGCTAGCCCAAAGCACATAGCGGTATTACCCGCTATAAGCTTGTATCTAACTCGCTTGCACCTATGCCTGTATGTAGCATAATTATGAGAGGCGGTTAGACTTCCGTTTGCATTATAACTTGCGTTTGGGAGTGATGCAATTAGACAGATGAGTGATGTTCTCGTGGCTGTTCAGTGAATTTTGAAAATTTCACCTTATTCTATGAGAATAGAAATTGAATAAAAGTATGGTATGTGTTAGGTTAAGTTGAAAGGTTTAATATAAAAGAAGTTTATTACTAAGGATGTTAACAAGAATATAGCTGAAATCGACGTAGCTTAGTTTTTCGGGCTTTGGCTCTGTATCAGATACAGTGTACAGGGTTCGAATCCCGCTCGAGCATGTACCAATGTAAATGAAGTTTAAAATACAGTTACGAAATGCATCGAATTATACGGTGAGGAAAAACATCGTAAGGAAACCTACCTGTTCCCGCACACTGTGTGTACAGGTAATATTCAGTGCTTGTAAATGGCGACATGGCTTTTTATATATTATGAATATATTCCCAACTTTATAAGTCAAGGATGTTAGTATTAGTCAAGGAAGAACTAATCGGGGTATTTAATAATTTTAGTACGTTTCTACCCACCCTATTTGTAATATTGATATGAAAGCACAAACTATGAAGAAACCCAATATGACGTATATATTAAGTTTTCCTAGAAGGAGCTGTTCAAACAACTTCGTCATACACTTTTAAAAGTACATTCCATAGTTGATGAATCACCGTGGTGTTGCATTTACACTTATTCACACGGGGTGAATATTTTGCACATTATATTGACTTTGTACGTGAAAATAAAGTTGAAAAGACAAATTTTAGTGTGTCCAAATTCAATATTACTATAATTCAATATTATATAATTCAATTATTATTTAATTCAATATTATAGGTAGTGTATGCACTCCATCAACCCAACTCGACCGACAGGTACAAGGTGTAGATAATTAAAAAAAATGAAATGTCTGATAGCTTAACTTCAATTTAGCACTGTTTTTTATTGCTATTTATTATATTAGTTACAAAAGGTCCTTATAATGAACCTAGCAGAACATTTCAATATTTTGACGATTCGGTTTGGTTAAGTTAAGAATATGAATTTAATTTATAGTTTTCATCTCGTCAATTTTATAACTCAACAAAACAAAAAGACACCAGTATATACCAAAAGAGCCTGAAATTTAAAACCAATTATTTAAAACAAAAATCCGCACCTGTAAACCCATGTCACCATCGACGAGGCGTCACACATTGCAACCCCTCCATATTTGCAATGTCATACGATACCAGGGTCCCATAATGCATTAGTTGGTAAACCCACTAGCTCTCTGGAAAGAACATTTTAATAGAAAGAGCGGTGAATGTGATTCAAAACTTACATTTATAATAATAAATCATATATACATACATACACGTCACGCTTGATTTCCTGTTGAGTAGTAGGCAGAGATCACGGATTCCCATGTAATTAATGCTACGAAAACATCGATAATAAACATTCATTACTTTTCCTCCAAGTATAAACGATTTATAAAAGTATGAGCCTCATAGGCATAATATCCTCTCGGCACCTAATTATAGTAGATACTCTTAGCATAATTATCGAAGTTGCGTTGGTAGGTATAACAAAATATAGGCAATCGTTTTTAGCAAATACTATAGTGAAATATATTAAACTTTTTCATCAATGGCAACTGGGTTACAACAAAAAATAATATTACCAGGTTTTTCATTATTAACAAAACACGCCAGAAAAGCGTAAAATACATCGTAGCTAAACGTGAAAAATTACAAAAGCATTTTCGGTTTAACAAACCGTGTTACATTAACATAATGGAAAATTGAGGTGCAATTTCAATCTGGAGCAAAGTTTAGGTATACTAACCACTGACGTAAAAAGGTTGGTGTTAAGCTAGACATAGGTATTACATGTAAAAGTGTAGGTTTAAGTAGGTCCTAGATAAACAGACCTTACTAATATGGGTTTATAACGTAACCACACTTTCAAGGTAGACTGATACTTGAAAACATTTCTTCTGACTCACTTTTCGCAACAATATCATATACCTGATACATATAATAAAGAATTGGTGACTAGTTGCTAGCCCTTTGCTAAATAGATTCCAATTACCCCCTTCAATCCGTAGTAGCGTTCTACGACTTTCCATAAAATATGGAACTTGTATTTAATATATATAAGTCTATAAGTATCTATAACTCCTAGATTAATAAAAGACATTTTCGATAACATAATTTCATGTCTTCCAATATGGCGGCCGGAAGCAGTTAAGTGAGGTTCGGACAGCTGTTTCCGCTATTTGACAGCACATGACAACATAATGGTCGACCCATAATGAGTTCATGTAAAACATATGTAACCTACATTCCGTTAATGTATTTTTATTGCGAAAATGTACATAGGAAATCATTAGACTTCATTTCCATTGGTACATGCTCAAGCGGGATTTGAACTCTGTACTCACTGATACAGAGTCAAAGCCCAAACAACTGAGCTACATCGAATTACAAATCGATACATATTTCATAATTTTTACTTAATAATTCTTCTTTTTTATGATTCAGCCTAGCTGCATCGTATACTAAGGCAGCACCTTTTCACTGCATCAAGGTTTCTATTTTATTGTTGTATTGTTTGTATAGTGTTCAAATGTAAATATGCAGTGAATAAACTTTTTTTCTTTCTTTATGTAACATGTGATTCCCAAACCTTGCCAATAATGTATCTCTTCCCATTTCGTGACTCCTGAAACTATATAAGCACATAAGTTGGGCTCGGAATGCAATAAGCGCTGCACTAGTACCTTCGATGTTGCAATAGATGGCGTTTAAGGAATGCCCTTCATTACCTATCCCTTTTCAGGTTCAAGCAACTTTATTGTTTTATTGAATTCGTCTAATGCTTTGCTGTTTCTATTGTTCAGTTCCGAAGGAAAAATATGTTAGGACCTACCTATCCCTCTAGATAGTAGTGTTTTTATGTCTATACCTACTCTCTATGTATTTAGTTACAAAGCATTTGTCAATAAACAATATCATATCATAAACAATATAATAACATATCAATAAACAATATCATAAAACATACATATAGTTAAGATATCGTTTCAATTTTTATTGAAACAATGCATTAAAAGGAGTGTTTATGATGGAAATTCCAATATACAAGTACAGTGCAAGGGTTAATGATTCTGTTGTGTACGAACTGATACTATATATAATTATGATTAATAACTAACGGGACTTATCGCGTAAGTTTTCACATAATAAATAAGCTAACTTTTTTATATTAAATCTTATGTGATAAGTCCCGTTAGTTATTAATCATGAGTTTAAATCGCGAATCTCTCAAAACTATAAGTAGATATAATTATTTTAAATATACAAAATTTAATTAAAAGCAGAGAAGTAGGCTCAAAAGCTAAAACTCTTGATCACAGTTATAGTAAAATATTCCTATTCTATTTAATACCAAACTATCAGATCCCGTGTTATCGATACCTGCCTTTACCTATAGCTAGAGCCAATAGTTAGTCTGCCTGTGTCAAAGCGATGATTCGGTGTAGGCTCTATGCCTAACAGACTAAATTTCGTTCACAGGATCAATTCCGGTGAGGTTCTTGACTCACCACGTTTTAGATAGAGATTAGATTCTGGGAACTGTAGTTTAATTTTAGAAACATCTCACTCATACTACAATTTTAGTTTAAGTTTGTATTCCAAAAAACGTAAATTTGATCCTCTAAAGGGTAGACTAGGGCCTTTTTTGGCATTAACATTATTTCAGAAACTGGTTTGGTACCTTCTCTTACTTTTTTCCACTGCAGGCATAGTTTTTCATTATACAACAAACCAATACGAGACGCCTAAGTAAATACGTATATTCCAATTCTTAAAATAAACAACAAGAAACAAATCTATTGTAATCATGAAACACGCATTAAAAATATGAACGAATGGATATCAAAGGTTTTTAAGTTCTTTCACTAACTAACTACCCATTTTAAACTAAGAATCCGTAGAACCCAGACCAGTCCCAAGGCTGTGCAAAGGCTTTGCTTCTAAATTGGAGGTGCGAGTGAGCGTAATCGGCTTACTGGCACCTCGGCAGATTATGCCAGCCTGCGATAGGTGTCCACTTTGTCAGACCGCCTTTGGCTATGGACGGGACGGATGGATAGGCTCAACATAGGTATATGTTAATAGAGATATATATCTGTCAACCATAGTAAAGGGTGAAAATATTAGACTTATGTATGTCTTGAACTAAACAAGAATTTAAATAGGAGAATTTAAATAGAAGAGTTTCATTCCGATATGTACTAGCCTATGACTGAGGTAGAATTCAATAGAAGCTGTTAAAATACAAAGTCTGTTAATAAACAAATACTGAATTAACACACAAAGTCAGTTAAATGTATTAATAAGTATAGAAGACAATGGCCAATCTATCAACAATATTTTTTGTCTATAATGTATTGTACAAAATGTATTATAAATATAGTAGTAATAACCTAAGACATTTCCTATCGCAAGCTAGATAACTAGTCCACATCTTTTATACGTCCCAGACTAAACCGAGACCAAATAAATATGCGATTGAACTCAGAAATAGGTTTTCAATTCCCCACAACTCGAAGGCTATACGTCTGGCAGGGTCCCTAATAGACATTATCCCTACTTTTATGATCGCACGGAGTGTAATCCCCACTGAAAACCTCCACGCGTGCTCTTGTAGAACTTTATTGGGCTTACGGAACGATTACTTTTAAATTATTGTTTCCTTGATTTTTACTCACATATTTTTACAAGCTTTCACGTTATTTAATCCCTTTCGGGGTGGATAGAACATCGGATGTAACATCTCCATCGGCACTTTTCAGCATGAATATTGGGGTTGTGATGTTATACGGTTCAATGGTAACAGGTTGCTAGTCCATTGTCCTCATTAGTTTCTTATTTACCTTCAACGTGCCAAGAAGAACTACAACTATTCAGCGATCTTTTTACACCCCCAACTAACACGGGACTGTTCTTTTAAGTGCATACCCTTATCTATGAAAGTGTAGGCAGAAGTAAATATTGTGACGAAGAAGAATGAAGATTACAAAAATTTAGAAATATTGTAATGATAGTAGTAAATCATCACGATTGACGGTGGCAACTTATTACGAGTTGTTGGCCAGAGGAATCCAAACCCGAGATCAAGAATACAGCAGATCTATTCCACCTATTTAGTGAAAGATTTGCTGAAGCTGAAAGAATGACTGACTGAATTGACTGTACGCCTTTACGCTTGTTGCATAGGCAAATATCATAACCACTTTCCGTTATTCAAGGCAAGAGTTTAAGTTTGGTAGGTTGTATTGAAGTCCCAACGCAGAAATTTCACTAAACTTTTATGAAAACTACGGCCGTGAACAGTGAAAACTACGTTAAGCAAACGCTCGCACCGCGCTGCATACAAAAGCGGTTTAACTAGGCGGCCTCACGTATGAAAGTGTTTCTTTGTGTTCACGCCTGTTTCACTATACCTACTGTGTCACTTCTGTGCCTACATACAACGACGGATAGAAATAAATCATTAGAAAGGACTGAAATAAGCGTTGATGCTAATTAGTGCTTCTATAGAAATTAAAGTTCAATATAGCCTCAAATCATTTACACGTAAATTTCTCACTATCATAAAACGAGAAATGGTATCGAAAGTAGTAGTTTAGTTGTTAGTTGTAGTTTGCTAAATGCGACCGAGTATTGCGTGGAACTGCTCAGATTACTTCTTCTTAACATGTATCCTCAAACCATAAACTTGATACATGTAAACAATAAATGTGCTAGGCTTAGAATGTATTTAGTCTGTGCTAAATAAGGGAAATTCGAAATCAATAGACTCTAATTGGAAACGCTACTAGTGAGATAAGCTATTCACGTTATCCTCTCAATTGCCACTCTTCTATTGAAGAACGACAAAGATCTACGTTTGCAACAAGTCAATTGCACTATTTTTTATTTACACTTAATGTCATCTATTTTCAATGCTCTCTATTACAGATTTTAGTATTTTGTGTAATTGAATGACTATATTATATTTACGCCTAATAATGTAACTCAATTAATTGATAAATTATTTATTTGTAAGCTATTTTATTGTTACTACTCTTTTTTTACGCGTCATACGTATTACTAGGGTAACATAATTTTTTGGGTATTAAACAACGATTTGGCAACAAAATAAGATTCCAAAGTGAGAACATAATGTAACATCTACGCTCAACGAACGCTGTCTTCTCGTGATATATTCTCATGTCCTAAATTATTACGGTTGTTAATTACCTACCCTTATCAGGAGGGAATTAAGATCTTATTCGAAATGTTAATTTAACGAAGGTGAAATGTGTTTTTGTGGTAAATGGTAATGGTAAAGTTGTCATTTAAAATGCATAATTATCATAGTAGGACGTAAAAATTACCTCATCTGCTTTTTCATGGTGGCTTCTTAGCATAACGTCTATCAAAAACTAATATTTATTTTATTTATTTCATCTAAAACCTACCTCAATGGTTTAAACGATAGCACCGATTTTGTTACCGCTACGTGCTATAATTTCTTGAAATGCAAAAACTGTATCGAAATCATTGTTAAACCTGACAACAAAGGAAATAGTAACAACTGATGTGTTTTCCTATATAGGCACAATATAACCAGTTTTGTATTTGGCACAGATTTCGTCCAACTAAGGCGTAGTTTAGCCAATAAACCGTAGAACTGTTGCCAAACAATAAGCGTTCAGCTGAACTGGATATTCTAGTACAATAAACGGTTTCTAGTGCTAAAATAATGTATTGAGTGAACTGAGCTTTTTGGCATACTGAAAACATTAATCGATAAATCATATGTACGAGTATACCGTAAACATAAATCTAAACGGTTGGAAACTGAACCCAATTTTATATCACTACAGCCTTACCCACCACACGAACAGGTGTTATTTTTATTGCAATTATTAAATATTATTAATGTGCAACGCACTGTACTATTCGTAATAGGTGTATAATTTATAACGTCACGCAAGGTATCCTGTTTGTCAATATCAAGGTCACGGTCAACCAATCAGAAAAGAGATTTTAATTAATAATAAATATTTGACCAGTTTTATCAACGGAATACACCTCCTCGTTTCTGAATACCTGGTAAAAATAATTTGTAATGTAAGACGTTACTTAGAATTCAATATTTGCAGTACTACAAAGGAAAACATAGAGTTAAATAATGTATCTCTTGGAACAATTTTTTAATATAGTCACTTGGCCTGCGACTAAACGTTCCAATATACAAAATCGTAAATTATTATATTCCATCATACCCTGCGACATTCGTTGAAATGGAATGCGGAATTAGTTCTCTATTAGAGCAATTAAAAGCTGCATGAAACCATGTTATCCTGGTACTAATAAATTATGTTCTAACAACTAATACGCTCGGCTTTGTCTGCAACATATAATAGAACTTTTAGCTAGTTTACAAATAGTATTCCTATATCTGTGGTTTTCCGAGTAACTCTAATTAAAGAAATAAAATTTGTTTACTGTGAGAAAACGTGCCTTTTCGTAGGGATAGGTAATCTGTTATCATTTACGAAATGCGTGGAATACTACGGTGAGGGAAAACATGGTAAAGAAACCTAACTGTTCACGGAACAGGTAATAGTTAGTGCTTGTAAATGGCGACATGGCTTACCACTTGGTTTGAGGATACCATAGAATTACTACCTCCGCGATTTCGGAGATGGAAACCTGAACTTTTGACTACCCTGCAAGGGTTAATGGTTGTTTGTTTGTTTGTATGTTATGCATACATCATTTATACTCGTAATTGTATATACACGTTTCATTTTATTTGATATACATATACACAAACATATTATACACGCCCTTATTTACATGTATGTATAACCTTGACACATCGGTAAAATGGCTATTCTCACGTGATGTTCATACTCCTAGGAAAACCAACATCTGTCTACAAATATCTTATCGCCTATGGATGTATTGTAACCAAAAATGAGCATCGAATAAAACTGCGCTTTGGGCTGATATATGCGGCTGTTACCCATACCGATATCCTGGCGCAGTGGTTTATTCCCACTTTTTTCGGTTCGCATCGTTAAACCAGCAACTAAAAGGATGAATGGCCTTAAGCCGATGCCGTGAAAGCCTGCATTTTATTTACATACACATCCGCAATCCCCTTAGTGGTAGAGTTGTAAAGAAACGTATTTTGATTAGCTCTATTAAATGTACATGCAATACTACATTTGCAATTGCGGAGATAGACACCTGAATCTATGACTACCCCGCAACGGTTAATGGTCGTGAACGCATTTGTCTTTTTGTTTTTGTCTATATTCATGCATAATAGGAATTATTATTTCTATTCTCAATGAATAATTAAGAAATTTATTAATATTAAATCTAAGTTACTTTTAAATATTTAAAGGTGATCAGTAAGAATTGATGATGTTCTCTTAGTTGGGCTTTTATGACTTATTCCTACTAGAACAAATATAGATTTTAATCCAGCAAGCAATGAACGTATATTAAGGAGAACCCTTTTCTTAATCTAAACTAATAGAAATATGACAAACACAACGGTTATTAATTAAATGTAATATAACAGAGAAATTGCTAGGAATTACATTAAAAAGCTAAATTTTGAATTGATTAGCTGATTCAAGATTAAAAGCCGACCTTTTCAAAGAAATTTCTCAATCTAAACCTACTAATCACTCCCTAGAACCTCTCAACCCTATCATTTAAATGAAACCCACTACATTTGAATCTCTACATTATTGTAGCCCTAACAACACTCATACCTAAGTTAGAATGTAGCTCCAATCTAAGTTAAGCAAAGCAGTAAAGCAATACTCCTCAGATAGTTCCAATTTGTTGTTCCGAGACAAGATTGAGTGGCGAATCGATTACCCTGATGCGTGGAGACTAGATACCGATTAAGAGGCTTTGTGGGGAAAATTGGTTTCCTACGAAGCCTTCGATTTAATGACTAGACAATCTACAAGCCATGTAGTCATCAACACTTTCAGCCGGTTTCTGGAACGCTATTCATTTTTGACAGGAGTTTGAATAGTGTTTAACAAGTGCTTAAATATTGTTGAGTTGTTCGAACAATAATTAAACTCTTGTCACATAATGGCTTGTCAAAAAGCACTTTTGTAGCGCGTTTGGGTTTCTCGAAACGAAATCTCTTGTCAACAATTTGTTAGCAATTTGTTGACAAGAAAATAAATAATCATCGGATCTTGAGTAATTAACTGATATTCAAGTGCTTATTGTTGCTTTATTTCCACGTTTTTGGACATTATATTATTAAAACCATGTCTGATGTGAGTGTGTCCGATGTGAGCGTGTCTGAGGTTACTTTTTCATCAACTGATGAAGAGGTACAAGTACCCAGAAGAATGCGAAGGTATCGTCGAAGAATGAACCCTATCGAGACCTTGGACGATGACGAATTTAAAGCCCGCTATAGGGTTGCCAAGCCAGTAATTCTGTATATCACGGAAAAAATGGCTAGAATAATTTGATACATTTTGCTGTTTTAATGTTAGCTTCTGTTAACATGGACAAATCAGGGCACTGCCAAAAAGTATGAATGATTACATTAGCATTGGAGAGCTCCTGTCTAGTTGCTCTCTTCATATTTATTTATTTATTTATTTAAAGTAGATGCTCACGACAAGTTGCAGTCAATACAAACAATAATTAGTAGTTTCACAATGTGCAGGCTGGACTACATCTCTAATGTGAGCATACAGCTTGCAATATACTAACCAAAAGCTTGCAATATAAAAAAAAACAAATCAAATCATGCAGATTGAGTACATAAATCAAACTTATACTATTAAGCACGATAATAATCACTAAATAACTAATATACTCGTAATAACAATAAACTATAACAAAAAAAAAACAACAATAACGAGAACGAAATTACATACCATAACTATTTCATACAATTTTAGAATTCGTTGTCAATTTCCAGGATGCTCTGAATACTCTTTTTCAGATGTAGCAAGTTTGGATCATAAATGTCGATTATATCTCTGTGTCTGCTACTTATGTCATTATAGAGCCTACACATTCTAACTATGGGATTATAATAAGAAGTGTTATTGATGTATACTTTAAGTATGAATGGCTTAGGAGTACGTACCCTGTAGTTAGTGTTAAAATTGAGTAATGCCAGCAAAGTTGATGAGTCGACACGATTATGAATAAGTTTATGGAGGTATATTAAGTCGTATCTTTTACGGCGGACCTCGAGCGACTTCAAGCGAGACCATGATAGTCTTTGTGAATAGTCCGATAGTTTCCTTCCCATATTAAAGCGGTATGAAAGAATTTTTTAAACAGCGATTCTGGATTCCGTCTATACGAGCGACGTGTATGTTATAATGTGGCGACCACACAGGACATGCATATTCCAGAATGGAGCGAACCAAGGCGTTAAAGAGAGTAATAGTACTTTCCATTTTCTTAAATGGCCTTGTTGTTCGCAATACAAATCCTAACAACTTATTTGCCCTATTTATTATATTTTCATAATGACATCTAAATGACAGTTGTTCATCGAACCACACGCCCAGGTCTTTAACACACTTGCTACGTTCAAGGAGCTTACCGTTAATGTTATAATCATAATTTATTTTCACTTTCTTTTTAGAGAACGAAATCACACAACATTTACCAATATTGAGTACCATTCTATTATCAATGCTCCAACGCTGTAGTGCATCAAGATCTCTTTGAAGTGCTTTGCAATCATAGATATCGACTATCTCGTTGAAAATTTTGAGATCGTCTGCGTAGAGCAGAGAAGGACATTCCAAGCGAAGGAGTAGGTCGTTGATAAACAAATTGAACAAAAGAGGACCCAGATGGGATCCTTGAGGTACACCGGATGTGACTGCTCGGGGGGCGGAGACCATGCCTCTAACAGCGACGAGTTGGCTTCTATTCGCTAAATAGGAACAAAACCATCTAAGAAGGTTTCCGTGTATGCCAAAGGAAGAAAGCTTGCTACACAATATCGAGTGATTTACTTTGTCAAAGGCCTTACTAAAGTCTGTGTAGACAGAGTCTACCTGCCCTCCATGGGCGAAAGAGTTGCACAGATAGTCCTTATACTCAAGTAGGTTGCTGACGGTGGATTTACCTTTTATAAATCCATGCTGTTTATCCGTCAAGACACTCTTTACGTGATTGTATAAGTGGTCGTATATTAAGGATTCAAATAACTTAGGCATACATGATAGCAAGCTGATTGGGCGATAATCCTCACACCTCTCCCTTACTCCTGATTTGAATATCGGTACAACGTGCGCTAGTTTCCAGCGCAAAGGAAACACACCCGCATTCACCGACTTATTGAAAATAATTTTTAAGGGGACAGCTATTGAGTTTGCGCATTCTATTAGAAATGAAGGAGGGATTGTATCTGGCCCAGCGCCTTTATGAATATTTAATCCATTAATTCTTTTAATAATTTCCGGCTCGTCAATTGTAAGGTACATACTATTATTGTTACTACTATTGTTACAATATTGTTACATACTATTCACTATTAACACTAAACACTATTCAAAATCTTGTCAAAAATGAATAGCGTTCCAGAAACCGGCTGTTTGAATAATAACAAACATTTTTTTTGTCAAAAAGTGACATTAGACTGATTTGCGATGATTCTGATTGCGTCTAGATGTCAGAATTGATCGAGTGAGTGAAGTTTTTAATCAAATTTGCTCAATCCGCTATTCAAACTATTGCTAAGCTCTAATTAGCTGACAAGAGGATGAAAACGCTTCGAGAAACTCGCCAATTGTCAACAATTTGTTAATTAATAATCAATTGTTAGCTGACAAGAGATTTGAATAGCGTTCCAGAAACCGGCTGTTTATCTTATAGAGGTTTCAGAGGTTTACGTTTATTACCAAAATGAAAATAATGACAGAACAAGGTAAAATAGTATTGTAGTTACAATCATAATACATTGTAATGGCAATAAACGTCCACAAGCTCTGATAGTCTTTCCAGATGAATATGTATGTTTCCTCACAATGTTTAACATTTTAAATGAGATCGTAGTTAGAGTTCATATAATATTAACGTAAACCGCAGTACAATCGCAGCATTAAACTCATACGCCAGACTTGAGCACTGTGTAGTTACTGATCATTGTATACGATACAAATATCTAAGCTTGTATAATTCAAGTCAGAGTCTTAAAATATCCTACTTTTAGTCATATTCTGACACAAGTACTCGTATTTTGTATTCTTGAACTGTCAAACATATCTTGAGAATGAGAGTTCGTCCCACTACGAAATTCTCCTTAACCAGGCCAATCAGTAGAGTGCAGGTACTAAGTTTCTCTTACCAGGAACACATACACATGAGAAAGAAACTGTTCGTAGAACTGTTGTCTTACACGAGATGTAGTTTTTTGCGAATCAAAATGAGAAATAGAAGAAAATAAGTAGTATTGTCTAAGTATTACGATATTATATTTAATAAACTGGTTACTAATGCTCTTTTTATAGCTTGTTCGCAAATATTATGAGCTATTGAGAAAAGAAATGTGAGAAATCATTCTCATACTTTAGTCAATTTATCAGTGATCAGATAAAATAGGTGACATTTTGGGAACAAGTGTCATTAGGCGTATTTTAATAATCGTGTTAGAATGACACGGAATTAAAACATTGTTTTAGCCACTAGGATTCAAAACCAACCAATTTCCATAGCCTCAAATCCTTTAATCAAATCTAATACTATTCCATACGAGTCCAATACCAGATTTGCACACGATAAATATTTTGGTAAAACAAATAAAATTCCAAAGTGCACTCGAAATATTCGGAATGCCGATCGAACAAGAGCCTTTAACGACTCAGTCAGCTGAATGCACCCAAAAACAAACGACTACCACGCCATGGCTTTGCGGAACAATCAAAAGCCTTTCAAACATGAATTTTCAAAAACATCTACGCATGTATAGAATCTATTTATATATGTATAATACAGTATATATACGAAAGGAATTTATAGAGCCAAAGTGACAAGTAGAGTTGAACAGGGTAGGTCGCGTAGAGCTTGCACATATTAAATTAAAAACATTCTTCTCAAGGCGGGTATACGTAAAGTGATGAAGAGAAGAGCACGTATGAGAAGGTTAACGTGCGATATGAAGCAAAAATGATTTGTCAGGATTATTCCAGGTGGCGATCGACAGTCTCCGCCTGTCTCCTTGCGGAAATATAGGCGTGAGTATATGTTATTTGTAATGTAGTAAATACTTCCAGACTGTAATCTCTTTTCGGGTTAAAAAATGAGAGTCGAACTTAAATCTAATCATCGTCGTTAGTGACGATTTAAAGAAAAGTTTTTAATCATTTAACTCATAGACACTGACTATTACCGACTCAAAAAACTTGCAGAGATAATGTCTATTACCTGCCTAGAGGATTTGGTACGTACGCGTTCACGACCATTAACCCTTGCGGGGTAGTGAGAGGTTCAGGTGTCCATCTCCGCAATAGCGAAGGTAGTAATTCTATGGCCACCTCGAACCCACGTGTTGACCAGATAGTCAGTACTCAATGTGACAGGTGGTCAGCCATCTCGCCATTTACAAGCACTAACTATTACTTGTTCTGGGAACAGGTAGGTTTCCTCACGATGTTTTTTCCTCACCGTAGTATTCGACGCATTTCGACTGTTATTCATACCGACTACCCAAAGAGGTACTTCAGTCCTGAAGCATTCGTTATACAGTGTGGCAAATAAATCGATATTGTGTTGATACCGAAACAGGGTGTTCGCTGTAAATTCTTCAGTTAATAGACCATTAGGGTGATATTAGGCTAATGGCTATCCGCTATCCACGGCAATGAATTCGAATTACCGAATTAATATCGGAGCAGGTCGCAGCACAACAGATTTGCTTTGTTCGGGTTATGCTGCAGGGTTTTGCGAACGAAAAGCTACAGATGAAATAGAATACCTTATAAAAGAATTATAAATATTGAATAATAAAACTGATGCTGTAAGTATGTAAAAACACTTGTCTTTAAAATTCAGCGACAAAAGTTATTCACAATTAGGCAAGACATAAGATATACATACATACACATCACGCGAGATTCCCCGTAGAGGGATAGGCAGAGATCACGAATCCCTATTTGTCCCAATCCTGACATACCACTTTCGCTCCATTGACACTCATACATCTTTTCACACACACTCGGCGGTTATAGATACTCCTAACGTCACCCTTTTTCAATATAGCGTCGATCTAACTGTCATGTCTTATTGAGCCGGCCCCTACTTAACCGCCCTTCCACTTCACTCATATATAGTCCTTTTTTCAATCTGCTATCATTCATCCACATAACATGTCCAAAAATATATATGGTAGTCTATATATAATTAAAACATTGAAGTTATGAAAATCCTAGTCCATAAAATCCAACACGTTTCAGTATCTCAAAAATTCAATATATCATATAATAGGAACTTTAAATAAAGGGCATTACCCTAAACCTCTGCCTACTATTAACGTTCTTGTAAGTGTGAACTTTTAGCTCAACTACAGTCATCTATCACACCCGCCGAGCAATTAATCTCTGTAACAACAAACTCTAACAAATTAAATCCACATAATGAATTCAGTAGGATGTCACGTCTTAAGCCGATTATACTTAGGTCTTAATTAAATGCCTAGGGCTTAGTTTCGAGTATTAGTATTAGAGGAATTGTTTTCGAGCTTGGATTTAGGTAGATTTTACAATAGGCAACTATAAACTGTATCAAATTACTCCTAATTAAAGATTTTGAACTATATACGTCGCCACTTTTTAATTAATCATCGCGAAACATATTTGGCAATGAATGCATATAAGCTATAAGTGCAAAATAATTATGTTTCTGTATAATTTGATTTTGTAACTGGCACTGGGCAAAAAATCCCGAAAGCCGGAGTTTCTTGTTGTTTCTTCTCCGAGCCAGAGCTTCTGAACCAACGGTAGAATTTCAATGATAAGAGACAACCATTGTCAGGCAAATGTATTGAACTTCAATGAATGTACTGTACTTGTACTTACGTATGTTGAATAAAAACATTTGACTTTGACTTTATAACACAGAAAAGCGTTTATAAGTATTTCTGATACCAACTGAAAACAAAAAGGCAATATTTATATAGCAAAATAAATATTACATCAAAAATTTATCGTATGGATTCCGGAGTAGCCAATAAAACACTAATTCCGCAATTACAAAAATAGACATAAAAACACATACACGTCTGATTTCCTGTAAAGGGGTAAGCAGAGATCACGGTCCCCCTTTTGTCCAAGTGTATATATGTTAAGAATATTAATCTAGACGTTTTTCGCACATTAATAAACATACACTAGTACTCATATATTTATAGAAAGGTTCCACTAGTAGCGAACATATTCAATTTAAGGCACAGGCAGAGCCTAGTCAAGTTGCTTTTGTTTCAGGCGGTAGGAGGCAAAAAGCTTTCGTTCATATCCTGTTTGTGGCCTCCTAAATTGAAACAGCCTGGTGGAAATTAAACGGTTGGTCATTTGCAAAGGAAATTAAGGATATATGCTTAAAAACTGTTGGAAGGTATACTTACTTATTAAGATAGCTACATTTATGCAAAGTGATTTTTATAATCTACTAATTAATTAAGCGTACAAATATTTACTTGTGACCGATTAGTAGATAAGTACATAAGAAAATCTCTAGTCTCAAAAACAAGTAATAAAAAAATTGTATGTCACCTTACTAAAATTGGTTTATTTAAAAAAGAGTCTTCAAATCTTTTGTGTACTCTATAAAAGTAAATAGCATAAGTGGTTTAAAAGTATATGATGACTTTTAAAAGCAATCAAAGTATAAACTTAGTCTATACACGCGAAAATATAACAATAGTGTCGTGACGAAATATCGTAATTCAAACAAACAATTTCGTTTTCTTAGAATTGAATTTCAAGATTAAAGTTTTAACAAGGCAACTTTCCTTTTAAAGAGTTCGAACATAAACAGAGGAACAATTATATTAGCAAGAAAGTAACTCGAAATTCGTTCAAAATGAAATATTTAATTATGCTGACAGCCTTTTGACTTATTTAACGAAGTTCTCGTGAAATATTCAAGTTCTACAATTACTGCTTTATGTTGTTTGCGGAGTATTCTCAAATAATATTACTTTGTGTATAGATTTAGGAGTTTCGTGTTATTGAATTATCGAGAATTTGTCGCAATAACGCCCTCTCATACACCAACTCATTTAAATCAAACTCTCTTCAAGAAATACCAATTAGAAATTTACTTTCAAGTTTAATTTACCACATTTTTTAAACTGAAACTGTTTTGATAATGTTCCAAAAGACAAAATATTAACTAAGATACTAGGAGCATACAGATAATGTTATAGAAACGTTATCGTCGTCAATGGACTAGCAATCCGTCAGTATATAGTCAGGCATATCATTAAACTCAAGGTCAATGACTACTCATATGTCTAGATTTTTCCCACTCTACTATAAACGATGGATATGTGTATGTCATTTAGGGGAGACCTATGTCCAACAGTGGATTACTACAGGCTGATGATGATGATGTGTATGTATTATATAGACATAGATTATATTATATAATTTTTTCATTGAGGTCCTATACTACAACAAAAATAATCGAATTATGCTGAATATGATCTTTCAAAGTTCAATCACCCAATAACATAGCTACTATAATACCCAACACTATATCAGAAAACTTATTATTCCGCTATAATTGGATCAGAGACACAATATGATTGATTCCTCTCAGTGTTGTCACGGCAGGCCACTGATTGGCCACGTCATTCACATGGTAATGTCTGTATGTGATAGTTAGTATTGTGGCGAATAATAATTCACGCATGTGATGGTTAGTTAGTATTGTGGCAAACAGTGTGTTACATATGTGATAGTATTGGTAAAAATCTATGCTTATGAGTTAGGGCTATGTTTAGAAGTGGGATAGAGCTTTAAGAAAACTGTTAAGTACTAATAATTAGAGTAAAGGGAATTAGTATCTATATAGCTAAGAATTTTTCTATTGGAAACAGACGCAATTGCTCTCATACTATTACTTCTTCTTAACGTAATTTTTAATATTAGTTCGCCCCTGAAACCTTAGTAAATATACATCTCGGAATAATTTGTTATTTAGAAAATGTTTTCTATCTTCAATTTCGAATTAAGTAAATGCATCATGTTTGTGGTATGGAATATTGACCTAAGGTGAATGGACTCCTGACAGAACCTGTAATAACTGGCAACACAGTAAAGTCAACAAAAATCCATCATTGTCAGTACACTATAGCAATATGAAGTTCGTAACATACATAGATTCGATCCAATAAACATGGCAGCAATCAGATGACAAACGCCAGGATTTATGTGACCTAATCATGCAATGCGAGCTTAGTTTGCTTTCAGTGGCCATCGTGTTGACATGGAGTGATTGCAATAGCACAAAGGAACTAAGCTCCTGGTCATTAAAAAGTCTTTTGGAGGTTCAAAATCATAACCGTTCATTTTATAGTCGTAGCGCCTGTAGAAATAAATTTGCAATTATTTACAACTTTGTGATTTCAGCTCAATGTGTGGTGAAACGCGAATAATTACCTGACACGTTCATACTTTAATGTACTTTATGATAGCTAAAAGTACTTTATTCTCATTTAATAGACAAACCTTTTTTACCAATTTAAACAATTAATTAACTACTAAATAAAATCTTACATAAAACGAACATGAAATACCTACTAAAATTATTCCGAGTAGTATCATAATTACTCGCTCCTGCATTAAGGGCGAGGCACAATTTCCATAGAGATGCTTCTCAAAGGAATGTAGCAGACACAGAAGATGTGTTTTAATTGCGTCTCTCACACCTTGTCAGGAACAAACAAGGTTCCTTGAGTCAACTTTCCTGTAATTAAATCGAAATAGACTTGTACAAACGTTATTAACGTTATACGTACGTGTTTGAAACATTGTATTAGACGCTATACAAGCGTTAAGAATAAAGATTCTCAGTCATGTTTCATATATAGGGAGATTTGTTGGAGTTGATTACTTTTTTAAGTTGTAAATATATGTTCAATTTATTTCTACCCTATTTTGTCATATTTACTATTTTTATAAGTGTAAAATAGTTTGGTTTCTAGGTTCGAATTTTCAAGATATTAGAGAGAGACTGTCTTGAACTCAGAATGAGGTTTTCTGAGTTTAAGACAGACAGTTTTAAACTCTTCACATAGACATTTTATTGAAATTTCGCCAATTCCACAGAATAAACGCAAAACGCATACCAGGCGTTCATGAATAATAGGAGCACCACATGCAAACTATGATCTCAATAGCAATAAGGCCTAAGGAACGAAATAGGCGGCACATATGCCTCTAATGTTCACTCTACACGTTGCACAAGCTGTACCGAATACCAGCAGTAACTTTTTTCAATTAAAAAACTCTATTCTGGCTGCCATTTCCCTATTTGCAAGTGCGCAGCCGTTTCCCAATGTTGCACGCCGAGATATGGCCGAATAAAAATTTAGCACGCGCTAAATTCACGCCGCGCTTTTTTATATTTTAAAACTTGGGCCTAGGCATAGAAACTATGTGTTGGAGCCGGTTTAACACGATTCAACAAAATGTTATTTTTTAATAATGTGTTTTGATATAGTGTTGCAACTGCAGTTAGAAATAGAAACATCGCTACATAATTTTACCTTTCCAGGTACTGAGACAGCTTTGATATCTTTAATAATAAAACAAAATTGTAGCACGTAGTAGTAGTCAATAGCACCTACACCATTCTTATTCAGTGTTCTCAAGAATTTGAGACAAGCTCTCATCATTGCAAAGTAAATATGATTTCCTGTTTGTATTTTAAAAAATGAAAAGCAAAGAAATAGACTTTCATTCAACCATTAATAAAAATAAGCTCTTTTTTTCCAACCAAATCAATCAAGGCTTGAACGCATCACGTGTTAAGCCAATTTGAATATTCATTCCAAAGGCTAGGGCCTCGTGAAAAGGTGAAAAGAAACATCAAACATTCCTTCAAAGCCTATTTGGTATTATGTACTCAACGGCACGACAGTTACGATATTATAATTCAAGTTAGAAAAACAACATCAAAGAAAGCTGTTCGAAACCACAGTTTACCTCCCGCTGCGTCTATACACGCGGTGAGGGAGCAATCATGATTTGGTTTTGGCATGAAACCCTGTACTTGATAGAAACATTACATACTACATCGTATAAGGTGTCAATGGAATCAAAGAGTGTAAAATGGGCGAAAATAACATACATACATCATACATACACATCACGCCTGATTCCCTGTAGAGGGAAAAAATATTATGGGTATCCTGATGGTTTCTCAATCGGCACGTATGGCTATACATGGCTGGTTCCAACATTGACTTGAGACAAAAGAAGCATGAAAGTAGAATCAATACCGTCGAAATGCGAAAATAACCGATAGTATAAAAGCATAGTTGTAATTCAACTAATCTTTTATAGAAATATGTATCATTATAGTTTCATCTTTAATACTTTTAAAGTAGTTTCACTCACCATTCTGAAAAATATAAGCTAGTCTATGTAATAAATCGGTAAAGAGAAAGCTCCTGGCTACGTGAACTTAGCAAAAAACAAGCAAGTAAAACTTGCTACTTCCAGTTAAACAGGGAACAATTATTTGACAAGCAGAGCTACAAAGACGGGAAAACAAATAGCTTGGAATGAAACTAGAGGAAAATCTCAAACGGACTCTGAAACGTTTTTGCGCTTGGAACTGTTTAACATCGTAGTCAACAACTTTAATTAATGTTTAACGTTAATAATCTTATATTCCGACTATTGCATCAAACTTGTAATGGTCTAGATATAATTTTAGAATAGGGTAGAGATATTGGAACTTTAAGTACTTTTTGTCTCATGCAATGGTTATACAAATAATGTACTAATATAAGCGGCTCTTTAAGCCTGTAACCCTAGCAAGAATCAACATCGTGTGTTATGTACGAAAAATACTCTATAATCGTCAAAAACTCAAATAATATCGGCTTCAATAGCCTGTCCCAGTTGACATATACAGATTCTTGACGTCTTCTTCACAGAATATACTAAAAGCCGATTAAACGACTCGAAAATTAGAAATACATCATAATATGTAGTCCGGTAAAATAGTCCAAAGATAGCTCTGGCCCATGGTTTCTATGCCATTTTATGTAATAGTGTGAAGTAGTAAGTGGATTCGCAAAAGTGTAAATTTCACCATTCATGGCAGCACATTATTACTGAAGTGATATCGACGACATTGTGTGTGGCGCGATCGGTTAAACACTTGAACGCTACTCGTGAAGTCCTCGATTCGATTCCCGATGGAGGCAGAGTTAAGAACTACGCTTTTCTCCTGCTTGTCAGTCTGGTCGTTTATTATACTATATGCTATATAATATGTATTTATCTATAAAACATATATATAATTCCTAAATATACGTTGACTAGTACCCTTAATACAAGTCTTAAATGAACTTACCAAGAGGCTAATTCAATTTGTGTAATAGTGTCTCAATTATTATTATATTATTATCGAACATTACAAAAAGCATTAGTGGACTAGTGGTGGATTAGTGGGCCCCAGGTCAGAATTTCCGCTCATCGTTAAAAGAGCTGGCCTGACTTACTCCCCGAGGTTCCATTCAAAAGACAAACGCGTTCACGACCATTAACCCATATAGGGGGGTAGTCAGAGATTCAGGTATCCATCTCCGCAATCGTGGAGGTAGTAATTCTATGGCTACCTAACCCACTTGTTGACCAGATAGTTAGTACTCAATGTGACAGATGGCATGCCATGTCGCTATGTACAAGCACTAAACTATTACCTGTTCGGGAACAGATAGGTTTCTCACAATGTTTTCCCTCACGTAGTATTATTCATTTCGTAAAAGTATTTTTATCAATTATTCAATGTATAAATTAACACCATAAGTATAACTACCTCAACGATATGTCATCGCAACTTCAATATTCATAGTTTTAAGAGATTCGCGATCTATACTCATGATTAATAACTAAGTTTTTATTAAATAAAGTTACCTTTATTAACCCAACGTTTCGGCTACGTTGCAGCAGCCATGGTCACGGGCAGACAATATTTTCAATATTTTATATATACTCAATATTCATGCTTAAAAGTGACCTAAGAGACATTAAATCAAGGTTCTGTCACCGCAAAAGGTATTAAAGGACGTGAATGAATACATGTATCTATAAACGTTAAAGGCGTCATAGAGTTTACGGTGTAGGTGGAAAATTGAATTGTTTAGGTAGACACAGCTCTCACCGCAGTGTTGAAAGCACGCGGTCTGCGGTTCGAGCCCTGCGTCGGGCAGCCAAGCCGCAATCGAGTCCAATTAAAGTTAAATTAATGTAACTTTGATATAAATGTTCTGTCTGGAGAATGGTTAGGTGAGCTGTATTTGGGATTCATAGGTGTTATGTTAAAGATGGTATTGTTTTTGAAATGGTTTTCTTTCTTTCTTTGATATCAGTGATTGGTTAAGAGACGTATAATCCCCTATTCAAAAATTTGGTAATGAAACATTTGAAAAATAGTTAAAAAAGTTTTTTTTTCGAAAACAGAAAAATATATTTAATATTTTTGAATTAACCCTCACATTGCACCTAATTTTCAAAGCGACATCTTTGAAATTGTTTACGAACTTTATCATGTGGAAATAATAATAAAAATTAATAATAATAACGAAGATATGACTCAATACGAATATGAATATTTCATTTCAGAAAAAACTAATTAATATGTATTTTATTCCCTAAACATTTTTTATAATACACACCATCTATCAAAAAGTAAAGAAACTACTACTAACGTTGAAATGCAACAATTAGTTTCTTACGCAAAGTACAGGTCGCGCTAGTAGTACTTTTTATAACTTTTTATACATGTTTTGCAAAATAATCGAAATCTTACAAAACCGATATCGGAAACCTCTTATATTATTAATGAATTGTAGATATTTTTAAAGGCTTTTATCTAACATATTCTGGGTACCCGTTAAACAATAATTGCGATACTTTAGCTAAGTAGTTAATAAGAAATTAGCAGCAATCTGCTTTAACCTTAGCGTGACTTCATAGTTGCATGTAGGTGCCTAATATTTGAGGTACCTCAAAAAACACGATCAGCGTATGAATGACATTGGTGGAAAAAATGCGCAAAAAATTCAACACAAACGTTTCTTTGTGAGCGTCTAGCCTCCGACCTTGGTTAAGAATGATGAACATCTTTTCGTCCACATAAAAACAACTTTTGGGTGCCTTTTTGAGTCGCACGGCCACTGAGATAAATTAGAAAAATGGGCTTGAAAGGATTTATTAAGAATCAGAAATTTACTGAATTATTAGTATGGTATTAGTTGAAGAGTATATCTTATGATACCATACATACATACACTTCACGCCTGATTCCCTGTAGAGGGCTAACGGAGCACGGATCCCCATTCCCCATATCTATCCCATATTTTTTATTACATACATCATCTGTTCTACTGCATTCTTGTACCCTTTTCGGAGGGACCTTTGGGCTAAATAACCCTTAGTCAACTTTATTATTGCTCTTGTCCTCAGAAAGAAAGCAAAATAGATAGCAGTATTTATAAGGCCCAGAGAAACACGTTTCATTATTTTATTTAAACAAAATTTCTGCATTGTATTTTCTGCAATCAATTTATTTAATGTCTTGAATTTTTTACCATACATATGCAGTTTTTGTATATAATAATCTAAGTTATTTTAATTTGACTTCCACAGTTTATTTACTCCTGTCCAACGCAATCGTCGTACTCAAAAGCCAGCGTAGCTTAGTCCGAGAGTGGGTGAATTTACCTAAGCCACTTTTTTGCCGTTTCGTTCTTAGAATTCTGAGGACCTAAAAAATTTAGGTAATGCATACCAACGCCCCTCTCTGAAAGGATTGCAAGGTGTATGCCACAGGCACTGGGTTTGCTTGTGAGGCCAAAAAATTCGATCCTTTGGGTGCTAATCATTAATAATTTAACTTAAGAAAATTTATCACAAAACTGTGGTGTATGTACTAAGAAATCATGTTCTCTTAAATAAATTTATTAATCGTATCTACATATGAGTTCAGTTGGAGCGTTGTTTTATTTGTATACTTCACATGTAAACAATAAAAGTTGTAGTTCATATGTAATAGGTCTCCTTACTTAAATAGCTTACTTACTTATGATTCATAAAGAAAGTTTTCTGATGTTATCTAATAAGGTCAAAACATATACTATGTACCACCGCAATGGGCTTGAAAAGATTATTTCCAAAGAATATCTCTTGTATTGTGTCAAGTGTAATTACACATTATTTTACAATGAAACACTTATTAAGTTGGAAAATATATCAAAATTCGGTTTTTTCTAACATTACGAACACACACTCATACAAGCTATTTTCGTGTGCCCATACATAATAAAAAGATTGAGCAGAGCTATAATTTTATCACGATAATCGCTTTCTGCTTGGAGCGTATCGGTGACTTTTGCTTACGAACAACTTTTTCAAGCTACTGTTTCCCAAACGATTTAAAACTTCCACTAAGATAATGTTTAGGGTTCTCAGAAACGATGGAATGTTCTATTTTAAGCCCCAAATCTATGCTAAATAGTAGCTAGAAATCTGTTATGAATTTCGGCCGGAACACCAAGATTACTTAAGGACATATTATTTTGATACACTAAACGCAATCGTATAATGATATAGTTTAAATTATATAATGATTGTGTTGCACTAAATTGTTTTGGAGTAATTTGGTGATACGCAAAACATAATTTATTTCACTTTTTGTAACCTGATAAATGTTTTTATACACTTAAATGGAACATAACACATGGTAAAAAAGAAAAAAAATTAAGTGAATTGTTGAAGAGAGTAATAATTATGCATTTAAGAAAGTTGTTAAGTCGTAATTACTCGGTTATAGTTATTGCATATTGAATCGCTATGATCTTAAAACAGTTACATGATTTATTAAATGTACTTTGTTTTTGTTTTTAATCGGAATAGGAAATAATATCGGAATTTGTTTTTATCTATATTTCCATTCATAGTTAACATTGCATACAGATACGTACAATCAACACTTAGAGTCTTTCTTAAACTGAACCTTTTTTAATCTTACTTTAACCTACAACCTCTCTCGTCAAAAAATTTAATCTTACATACGATTATAAAGTCATCATACGACACCTTAGTTAATCACGGGTACAATTATTTTCAGTATCAGATAGCTTATCAATAAATCTCTTATTACACCACCAAAAACGGAATAATCTTTAATTTAATCCCCTTTCATACACGATCCAATGCTTTGCCATTTTGAGACCCACGCAGAAATTCGCAGTCTGACCACATCCAATTTAGCGGTTACGTAGGGGTTGACCCAATAAGACATATGACAGTCAGATAGATAACATTTTAAATTCTCCCTTTCCATGTTAAAAATGCACCATTTATTATTATTATTAAGGACCTATGTCCCCTAGATGGGGCAGAGGACATCCATAGTGCTCCGCCATCTCGATCGGTTTTGGGCTTCGCATATTAAAATGCACCATGGTGGTCCGTATATAACAGCCATTTAAATATATGATGTGGTGGATACATTCCGGATTAATTTGCATCAGAAACTAATGGCAATGTAAGGCAAGGTTTGGAAGACATTAAAATTATTTCTTAAACTAAAGACTTGGGATTGAATGATTTAGGTGAATATCTGCAAGAAAGATTAAGAAAGAAGACAGCTTCTATCCATCTCACTAAAGCGATACTCCTATGTACCCCACACGTAAAACTACTTTGAAATACAACAAAAATAACATAACAACATGTACCTTCCACTATTAACAATATTGTACAGTAAATATTGAAAATAAAAAAGGATAACGTTAGAAGTACCTATTACCTTCGAGTGTATATGAGTGTCAATGAAATGAAATGAAAATCTTTTTATTCAATATAAGGATCATAAAATCACTTATTGAAAGTAAAAACAAAAAACATTTTTTATAAAAAATATGTCATTAATTTACACTAATTATTAAAATAAATCAAATTAAATTAATTAAACTAATAATGAAGCGAAGTGTTTTAGGATCGAGACAAAGGTGATCTGTCTCTACGTTACCTCTCTTTAGGAAAACGGGCTTAATATGTATGTAGGTATGTATGTATCTAGTTGAGTCGCGGAGAAGAATAGAAGAAGCCGACCCTGTCGTTGATTAACTCGTAAATTGAACAATACTAGAATTAATGCGACAACATTAGCACTGGTGGGCCTTATCCTTGCTCACTCCCACTAGTCCTCTGCTGAGTGACAGGCAGGGTTGCCAACAATAAGAGTTATTCCAAATAATAATATTTGGACATTATTACACCAATGGAACTAGCCCCTTGGTAAGTACATTTAAAACTTGTGTTAAAGGTACTAGTCAACGAATATTTAAGAAATATCTACTTATTATATATAGATAAATACACATAATATAATCAACGACCAGACTGGAAAGCATTAGAAAAGCGTAGTTCTCAACTCTGCCTCCACCGGGAACCCAGGACCTCACGAATTAGCGTTCAGGTATCTAACCGATCGCGCCATGGAAGTCGTAAAGTTATTTAAAATGGTTATGGGTATGGGGTGTTTAAAGACTTCTTAGACATGATCAAGAGAGAGCTATTTCTTTGATAGAGTAGAAATAGGTACATTTTTTTCCAACTATCTTAATTTTCACCTAATAATAGTAAAAAGTTAAAATAATTAATGTAGTTTTCAGGCACCAGTTGTATAGTCAATATCAGAAAAAATATGTTACTATATAAACCTTTTCGGGGTGGACAGACCTCGGTTAGAGGAAAATAATCTCTTTTGTAATTTCTTAGCATGAATATTGTGGTTGTGATGTCATTGATGACAGGCTGCGATCCTATCGCCTAATAGATTCCATTGATGCGTTGTACCTTTGTCACCTCTTACGTCATGCAGGTAAGAATGATTAATATGTTATTTAATCATTTTATTTTACCTCTACACATTTAATATATTTCAAGTGTTATCGATGTACTTGTTAAATAGTGTTGTTTTTATGCTTAGATCTGAATTAGGGTATAGATCGCTTATATTATGAAAATACGATTAATCATTACAAAAATCAAAATATATAAGTAGGTAACCTATCGCCAAATCGTTAATGAGAATACTCTTTGTCAATTACAAAGAATCAAAATGTAAATATTTATAAAACAATATTGTATTTACTAGCAAACAAATCACAAACAGCGTCAACCCTACCTAAATAGGTGTGAAAATGACAAGTTGCCGCCCTGACATAATATTCCGAGCAGAAAACACACATAACACTTCAATTAATCTGCACTTTAATAACGTTACCATATTGCATAATCAACTGCATGTTCTCTGTCAATCATTACCATTGTTCCTTTGACGAATGCAAGGCGTAGGTTGCTTATCGTTAATGCGATGTACTAGAAAACAAACCTAGGATACACATACACATCACGCCTGGTTCCCTGTAAAGGAGTAGGCAGAGATCACGGATCCCCATTTGTCGCGATCCTGACAGACCACTTTCGCTTCATTGACACTCATACATCTTCTCATACACACTCTGTGGTTATAGGTACTCCTAACGTCACCCTTTTCCAATATAGTGTCTATCTGACTGTCATATGTCTTATAGGGCCGGCCCCTACGTAACCTAGAATACACAATTGCTCCTAATCTTCTTTACATAATACAATCAATACCTGTGCATACAGTGTACATATTTATTTAGTTACTTAGCGAGTAGGAATACGTTTATGGAGATAGAACTTCCTGGGGCCTTAGTCCACTAATGCGTTTTAGCGTAAACGCCGTTTAAATCAGATCAATAATAGTGTGAAGTTGGTAGTAGGTGATCAAAAATGTCGAATTACCGCCATTAAACCGGTGAAAGTGTCAATTTTTTCTTCATAATAGGGAAATTTATAGTATCTTCTATTAATCCACTACCAACTTCACACTATTACTGATCTGATATTAAACTGTTATTTTGCAAAAAGCATTAGTGGACTGAAGTCCCCTGTTTTAACTCATATCTTAGTATCCTGCTGAACAAAACTTCACTACTTAACTGGACACTAATTTCATGCATATTTACAATTACAAATCTAAGTACTGTAAGTAAGTTTCATCACGATATTTAAGCAGTATTCTTAATACTTGGGACTTTTTCTCCCGGTTTATAATCGGAAATTACTAAAGAACTGGTATATACTAGAGGAAAATAATCTATTGGGTGATAGGATTATACCTTATCTCCAATACTTCATATTAAAGTCATTACAAACCAGAGTAATACTGAAGGTGATAATTAAGTCCTGAGTGACTTCTTCTAAGATAGAGGTTGCAGGACAAGAATATTGTATGTATATATATGTTGACGACCTCCGTGGCGCGATCGGTTAGACGCCTGAACGCTTATCGTGAGGGGTTCGATTCCTGGTGGAGGCAGAGTTAAGAACTACGCTTTCCTTCTGCTTTCCAGTCTGGTCGTTGATTATACGTGCTATATATGTATTTATCTATATATAATAAGTATATATTTCTTAAATATACGTTGACTAGTACCGTTAACACAAGTCTTAAATATACTTACCAAGGGGCTAGTTCAATTGGTGTAATAACTTCCGAAAATATTATTATTATTGTTATTATATGTCAGGATAATCTGTTCTATCGTTTCCAAGCTACCCAATCACATATCAAGTTAGACAAAGTAAATATTCGTAGATACCTAACGCAAAGTGTTTAAACAAGACTAGTTGAAAATATTGGTTGAGGTGTTTGTATGGATTGTTTAAAATGAGAGGTTTTATTGTTCTACATCTCACGGAACTGCTAGTGAGCATCTCGTAACCTTCGTGCGATATTAGCCTTAGCTTGGTTCTGCTATTTGTAGTGTAAATTTTGTAGTGAAATAGTTTGGGATGAAATAAGTATATTCTATATGGAGTATATCTATATGATATATGAGATAAGTATATCTATATGGTATGAAGGAATGAAATAAGTATATTCTAATAGTAATAAATATTAACAATCATAATAAATAAAAGTGGTAAAAATTGCACATACCTGGCACCATACTTGCTAAATTGAACCAGTCGAAAACTTTATACTTACTAGCTATGTGCACCGCTTGATGAAATTGGAGATATTTTTCTCAAGACAAGTGTAAGTACCGTGAAGAACAGAAGAGCATGATAAGAAGGTTAATGAGTATGAGTGAAGCAGAGAGATTTGTCAGGGTCATTCAAGGTTGCGATTGATAGTTCGTCTTACCGTTAGGGAAGTAGAGGCTTCTAGGATATATACGCAAATCGTTACACGCTTTTTATTCTCCTTGATTATAGTTAAAGCTAAACATTAACATAGAATTACATGTACAATTGTAACTCACAATACTTTTTGTTTAATTATATAAATTATACAATATTTATCAACAATAATATAAATTGATAAAATCCAGCTCCCTCTATCGTAAGTTACGATAACTAACTTTCAACGCAGACGGAATTTCCACATAGCTTATAGCAGAATCAAGAGGCAAAACACGGAAGAGTAATGTTTGTGTATATTACAAGCTGTGCGGAGGTATTCGAAAGGCGAATAGCAACGCAAGTACTGGCATCTTGGAGGCAAACCGTCGGCCCACGTCATCGCTGATCTAATACATCAATATCACTGATGTGTATTTTATTATGCTACAAAAAAATAAAAACCCATATAACAACAATAACAAGATTTATCGGGACAAATGGAGATCCGTGATCTCTGCCTACCCCTCTGCAGGGAATCAGGCCTGATTTGTATGTATGTAACAAGATTTAGGACATTATTACACTAATCGAACAAGACCCTCGATAAGTTCATTTAAGACTTGTGTGAAAGGTACTGTCAATGTATATTTAAGAAATACATACTAATTATTTGTAGATAAATAAATATATAGTATATAATCAACAAGCAGAAGAAAGCATAGTTCTTAACTCTACCTTGACCGGGAGTCGAAAATATGTTTAACCCTCGTACTTAAAACAAACTTAGTCGTATATAGCTATGAGATAGCAACATATAAATATACGTACAAACATATATTCGCGCCTTTACGTCTCCAACGATATAGACAGAGATTATCGATCGCCAAATGATATAATCTTGACCAACCTTTCTTGCTTCACTCACACCCATTAACCTTCTCATGCATACTCTTCTGTTCTACACTACATACACCCACTTTGAGAAGAATGTGTCCAATTTGATCTGTATAAGTTCTACGCGGCCTACCCCGTCCAACTTTACCTTCCACTTTAACTTTATAGATTCCTTTTGTAACCCTCTTTTCATCCATCTGCGCCATGTGCCCAAACCATAGTATCCAAATAATCTATAAACCCTATATACCTAGGTACCATGAGTGCTAAAACCAAGTCAATCCATCTCCGTGGCGCGATCGGTTAGACGCCTGAACGCTAATCGTGAGGTCTCAGGTTTGATTCCCCGGGGAGACAGGTAAGAACTACGCTTTTCTTCTGCTTTCCAGTCTGGTCGTTGATTATATATGCTATATATGTATTTATCTATATATAATAAGTATATATTTCTTAAATATACGTTAGCTAGTACCCTTAACACAAGTCTTACATGTACTTAGCAAGGGGCTAGTTTAATTGGTGTATTAACGTCCTACAATATTATTATTATTAATCGTTTTAGGCTAGAAATTAGCAAGCGCTGGGGTTCCGCATGCAAGATTTATCGATTCGACCCTGAGTAGGCAATTGACACGGTTCCGCTCGCGGCATGAAATGTCTTCGATGAAATCATGATTTCGGTGCTAGTACAATGGACAATAAGCAATTAGTTATTGCTTACTTAGGCTCAGGCCCAATATAATTGGGACCTGAATTTATTATACTAATCTCCTGACGCGGGCAGTGATTAAAAATAGTTTCGTATGTTAAAACAATAGATGGCTCTTTTGGAAATTTTTATTGAAATAGTTAAATAATCCATCCAATAACATATCCTATATATTTATATCCATAGTTTTAAGAGATTCGTGTTTTATACTCATGATTAATAACTAACGCGACAAGTCCAGTTAGTTATTAATCATATTTATATTCGGATTCAAAATACTCATTGTTTTGGTATAATATTAAATTCTTTACTATAACATGAACTATTTTATTTACGATTATTACCACTCTCAAAAACAAATAATATTCTTCCCATGTTTCTTCATACTCAACAAGAATCCTCTAATTATCCTATATCAAATCAATAGCTATTCAACTACTTTGCTATTAACTTACACTCCACAAGATAACCATCTAAGGAAACCCTGTAACAACACTAGTACAGCATTACTCATATTTCCAACCTTACTGTAGGTACCTAGGTACAAAATACTTGCATTTATGAATTGTGAAAACCGCGAATGGCAAACGCATGAGCTACGGGCCTTGGACTTAATTTACTAACTCTGTTAGGACGCATTCATCTGCCTTTAGTCCTTTAGTTAGGTCGTCATTTGATACCTAAATTGACTATCTATTAATACATGGTTCAGGGGATAAGTATTAGATTATCAAAGATCTTTTAGGGAGTAGAACAGTCTTAGTTGGTCGTAGTATCTATAAAAATTAAACAGAAAAAACTTAGTAGCATTAAGGTAATATTCGGTTTTAGTCAACGCGTCGTTCAACATTAAAACAGAGTCATAATTTCTATTTCAATTTAATTTCCTACATACATATCCTTCTATTATTTTCTGGTTGTTTCCTAGGAAAAATATTTCTAGTAATTTAAGAGTTATCCTTTCGACTCTACCATATATGTAGGTCTAATATATTATTTCCTCAGCATATAGATTTCCAAGCCATTGACTAATTAATTTTAAGCCATATTGCAGCTACTTAATATATTTATCGTCCCAGATTAGCATGGAACAACTACACAGTACTTTTAGATGGTGATTGATAATCATAACACAATAAATTTTTGTATATCAACAGTTTGGTTGGTTTTATCAGTATAATATTTTATCTCGTATAAAACCAGTTAATATTTGTTACGACTCTTTGGTAAGTATTGCAAAATCGAGATAATACATCAGGGTTTCGGCCTAATAAAATGTCGATACATTACCGAGATAATCTCACAAATATCTGATGTTTGTTTTGGGAGAACAAAGGACTGGTAACTTTCTAACAATCGTATGTATCTGTTGAACAGTATTTCGATTATACCAATAACAATTATAGATTGCGCAGCGAGAGATGACAAGAGTAACATTGAAACCATTATATTATGTGATTGGATCAAATATTTTGCGTACATACATATATTCGCGAGTCTACGACCACAACGGGATAGGCAGTTTAATGATCGCTACCTGAAACGATCCTGTCAAATCTCTATTGCTTCAATCACACCCATTAACCTTCTCATACACGCTCTCTCCTGTTCTTAATACTATGTACACCCGCCTTGAGAAGAATGTATTTGTGTGCGAATAGTGTATAAATATATATAACGAAGGGTAACTGGAAATAAACCTGATGATAGATGAAGATACTTCGATGTTATCGGGTTAGATTAAAAGGGTACAAACTTTAAAAATATGTAATATAATTTTCAAAAATGTTATAACTTGCTGTAGAAAATACTTACTTCATTTCATACTCTCAATTGAAACTTATCTTTATTTATACCCATTGATATGCACATATTTATATGCCATAATCTGTAGTTTTACATAACAATTAACAAATTTCCACGTTTAAGTTTATAATGTAAAATGCTACAACTAAAACTGACACTCTCCTGCACATAAACTAATTTAAAGTGTGTGATAAAGCTAATATAATTACTTGGACTATTTAAATAAGAATTATTATTATATTACTTGAACTATTTAAATAAAGAATTATTACTATTTATTCCAATGAAACTATGATCTGAAACACAATTTACATAGCAACCTAACAACTCGAAGGAAGCGAGTTTCCCTATCCCTAGCGTTTAGTTCAAACAAAACATTTCCGACCACTTAATTGACTTAATGAAGTAAGAACAAGTCATCTCAATTAAAATATTGCATTCACAGCGATGATAAAAGAGTTTCATAAAAAATCGTAGATAAGTAAGATGTATTTAAATGGCAGGAAAGTTCTATTGTTGGTTAACGCTCACGCGAAACATTTGCATGCTGTACGTAAATAGACGCTTGTTATTAATTGCACTTTTTACTTGCTACTACCTTGTTTAGTACCATAAAAGGTATCCTTGATCTCTGCCCATACGTTCAGGTCATTTAATCCCAAAGTGGAGAGAACCTTGAAGATATAACTTTTCCTATGTAACTTTTTAGCTTAGAATGATACAGAATGACTACCTCCGCAATTGCGGAGATGGAAAACTGAACCTCTGACATCCCCGCAAGGGTTAATGGTGGTGAACGCGTTTGTCTTTTCTTTGTCTTATATCTTTTTTTTAGCATGAATATTGGGTTTGTGATGTGATATGGAACATTAGTGACAGGTTGCTAGCCTATTGCCCGATTGATTCCATTCACCCTAGTCCCTCAGTTACCTCTTATGATATACCGGGATGAACGGCAGCTAGTTAGCATTCTTTTTACGTCCCCGACTAGCACGGGACTAGCTAGCTTATCTATAGAGAAATGAAATATTATTATGTTTAAGTAGGTAAATCATGTAAGTATCTTATAATATCGTGGTATGTAAATTAAAGGTAATCCGTATAATATACGTAAACATTAGATCAGGTGTTCAAGATTCGTTACAATAGATACAGCCTTGATCTATGCTATGGCATGAGTAATGGATGTTTGAATCCTCCTCTAGAGCCCATAAGTGTGACCTTAAAAGTTTACTATATAATGTCTAATTGTACCTACAATATATGTTTTTTATTTTTATATTAATAGTTTTATGAAAGATAGACAAATACAGTAATGAATTAAAACTATAAACTTAAAGTACAAAGAAATTATTTTTTATTTATATATCTATTACTATTATTATTTGTCGTTCAGTTCAGAAGGAAGCGAAGTCCATGGGACTGCAGTGGGGAGATCTGCAAGAGATTGCGCAAGATCGCCCACGGTGGAGAAACATTCTTCGAGCCCTATATCCCTGCTAAGGGATAACAGGAAATAAGTCAAGTATATCTATTACGTGATTTTGCCGTCCCCATTTTTTCCCAATTTTCTAACATACTACGAAAGACCATGATCTTACCATGTTATGCTAAAAAAAATTATGCATACTATATATTGAAATTCAGAATTTATATATAACTTTAATACAATGGAATACAAGTATATGAAAAGAATAAGGGCAAACCAACGATCGCTGTCAGCCCAAGCCGAGAACACACTTTCAATTTGCAGCCCGGAAACCAGGCAATCTTATTGTATCTGGCTAATTTGCATGCTATTAATGCTATTCTTTGTTGAGCGACGTTTTTACCACACTATCTTTGAAATCGTCGAGACCTTGCCGTGTAATCATTCTAATTATGATTGTTCCCGGCTTACTCAAGTTTCAGTCGATGTGAGCCGTTTTTGCCTTCCATTAATTAGTTGCATTCTTTTGCTATGCAAATGAAGAGGCAGGGAGCTAGCATTTATAGATCTATAATAGTAATAGTATTAGGAGATTAAGATCGCAGATGTGTAAAAAACATAAAGCGTTCACTTCTCACCGAAACTACACAATATAACTACATAATATTTAACATCTCAGTACGTTTATCAGTTTTTTTATGCAAGTTTTATATTATTAATATATATATATATGATAGTGTGATGTCAAAATGTACCTTTATAAGCAGTGAATAAATGTTTTTCTTTCTTTCTTTATAATATTTTATAAATACCACTAACTATTATTCCCGATCCTGGAAAATTAGTTTTTCTCCCTTAGTTTTAACATTAGACGTCTCACGAAGGCCCTTTGTACCACTGGGGTACCATAGGATGGCAACAACAACAGTTTTAACATTCATAATAAGTTGTTATAAATAAGGAGCTACTGTTAATAACTTTGTTTTCGTTAAACCTTTTACTAAGAAATATTTGTATATCAAAAAATGACTTCATAACTATTTATTGAAGTATTTCTGAGAACGGTAAAAAGCATTTAAATATATGACTTGTTATAAACATGCTAACTACACAGTCATTTATAACGGCTATTAGTTAGATGAATGAAAGAGTAGGTATTTCATTAATCTCTTGGTTTGATTGGTCTTAATAAAAGGTAACCAGATTAATTATCAATACTTTTGCCTTTTAATTTAAGTACTATACAATAATTATAAATAAATCACAAATTTCTAAACCAAACCTATGTCATTTAATTTATAAGTTACAGAAAAAGAGAGTATAATAATGAAAATATGCAGAAACTGGTTGTATAAAATTTTTGGTCATGTTATGCATGTAAAAAGCGTGACGTTAGGAGTACGAGTGTCAATGAAGCGAAAGTGATCTGTCAGGATCGGGACAAATGGGGATCCGTGATCTCTGCCTACCTACAGGGAATCAGGCGTGATGTGTATGTATGTAGGCTAAAGCTGTACAAGTAAACGACATGAGTTTTAATACTCATTACAAATAAGTCAAGTCACTCAATCAGAGACATCTATGTTTTTTGTCTGTCAATTAAGTGACATTCGGCGATGCTTAGTCATCGGTCTAAAACGCGGAAGCATTTTCAAATAACGAACCGACGTAAGATAAGCCTCGCTATTGTTTGTGAAATTGCTGTGAGAAATATCAAAACTACATTTAGAAACTGCGTATTTATAGAACAGTTCAGAACTAACTATTAACTCGTTATAGTTTTAAGAGATTCGCGATTTATACTCATGATTAATAATATTAAACGTCGGGTTAATAAAGGTAATTTTTGTTATATATAAACTTACGCGATAAGTCCCGTAAATTATTAACTCCTTGCCGATCTTTTCCAAAAGGCAATACTTACTTAAATCCTTGAATCCCTCATCAGAGACATAGAGCCTTCAACAAAGCACGCCACTTAAGCCTATGTGGCGCAGACTTCAATCTCAGCCCATGGTAAGCCGACCGTAGACCAAGAGCCTCTTTTTTGACGGATCGGCGCCAGATCTGTTTCGGCCTACCGACCTTTCGAGAACGATCAGGAACTCGGAACTGTGGAGGATGACTGACCAGGAACCAAACGACGTGGAGATCCGGAGAAGATAGTGGCGATGGATTGGGCACACATTCAGAAGACCAGAAGACCACCCCCTCAAAGTAGCACTGAAATGGTTTCCCCAAGGTTAATAAGGCTAGGAAATTTATTTCCTTCTTTTTAATAATAATAAATCTTTATTGGAATCCACTCAAATTTCATAATTATAGAATAAAAAATAAATTTCAATGCATAATTTAACAAAATTTCAATATTAATAATTAATTAATAGTTAATAAGTAAGTAAAATTAATGCAACTAAAGCAACCAAACTGTAGCGATTGTTTTGTCTACTTACAAACATAATATATACATTTACACCCCAAGTCTTTTCATCTCTTTCGGAGTGGACAGAAACTTGGAGACATGAAAACATCTTATTGGTCACTTATTATGTATATTGGGGTTTTGATGTCATATGGGATATTGGTGACAAGTTGCTAGCCTATCACCCAACAGATTCCATATACCTCTAGGCCCTTATTCACCTCCTACGTCATGCTGGGAAGGGCGACATTTAGTTAGCATTCATTTCACGTCCCAGACTAGCATGGAACAATAATAAATTGTTATAAATAATATCAGTAAACACAAATATGTTTTCGTATAAAAATCCAAAACTCACATACTTTGTTCAACATACGTTTCATACAACTTTAGTATTTTGTTATAAATAATCAGAGAAACTTAAGTGAATGCCTTTAGAAGTGAATGTCTAACTATTCCATATAACCGCTGCATTTCTTGTACACAAGCCTTGTCCTTAAAACCAAGTAAATGCACATTAAAATACTCAAGAGGTCATGCGATCCATCCATCATTTTCGACTGCAACTTCACACTAGTGGCAATCATAATTAGACCCACGAATCGACCTTGATATTTACCACCTGCATCGATTTACAAAGACATTATAGGATTAGGAGGGCTCAAGCTTATCTGGTCGTCTTTAACCGATTGCTGGTGTAAAAAATAAAACACTTCCTAATAAGTTACAAATAATCCTGCCAAGATATATATTGCTCTATTAAGATCGATCATGTCTGTTGATTAATGTTCTCTTTGAAAAATTGATTTATTTTAAACTGGTCTTACTATACTTTACTTTGCGTATAATGTCGTGATGTATCTAAATAATAGTTAATGTTATTAAGAGAAGTAAAGTGAAGGTTTTATTTAATAATAATGTGTGTAATGTCACTTACTTATCATACACGATCTTCACATCATAAATACACCATATTTTCAGTAATCAAAGATATATTCAATATTTTAGGTGCTCGTATTGGCAATAGTCAATGGCTATACTGACTATTGCCGATTACATAGTACATTTAAATAATTTGAGATGAAATACAGATCTATACTATTATTTTATAGGAACACGCATCAATGGTGATCGAAGCAGAAAACTTTATATTAATAAGTGCTTAGCTAATATTAGTAAAATATTATACGATACTAGCAAATGTGCAAAAACCAGAAGAGCATGTATAAGAAGGTTAATGGGTATGAGTGAAGGAAGGGACATTTGTCAGGAGCGTTCACGGTGGCGATCGATAGTCTCTGCCTATCCCGTTGGAGACGTAGAAGTGTGAAGATATGTATGTATGTACAAAAAAAATGTAAAGAAATTTGAATGAACAATTTAAAAAGCATGTCTCCTACGGCTAACGGTAAAATAATGTTGTTTTCTTTTCCAATGTATAACAAACAGTGGGCCTTGATCAAAAACGCCTTATCTTAACACCATCTCAACAATGAGAAATTTAACTGTACCCAAATCAAACATTCCTAGTTTAGAAAACAAGAAGTAGGTACGTACCAGCAATGTAAATAAAGCAAAAGAGTATATGAAAGTACACTTACTATTAGTACCAAGTTCTTTTACTAACTGTTTCAATGTTAGATTTTTTAAGTCCCTTACTGTCCTAAATAAGATATTCATAAAAACCTACATTATTATCAGAATATCGTTGGAAATGAATAACATTAAGGATAAATGTAACCTATCACTAATAGTAATGTTAAGGTTACTGACGAGATATCATTGAAGTTCCAATATGAACGAAATTAATTCTTCTTTTCTCTCTTACGTTCAAACTAAACTCATCGCTAAATAACATTAGCTTTTTCAGTACTTCGCCTATTCGTGATATTAGTATCACGTCTATATAGATACATTCATACTTCACAGCGATAGTAATACTAAGGTTAACGAAGAGATATAATAATTATCACCAAGATTATGTCTATTTTGAATCCTAGCATAGCACTTTCGCTTCTTTGGCATACTTACTTATATGATAAATGACCCTCTAGAATCTTACGAGATAGGTACATATTACGAGTATTATATACTAACGCATATATTTCTATAAATACTAAAAACAGCATCACATTTTCTCCCACTAACCGTAATAATTGGTTCGCAGGCGCTCATTATAAACCGCGTTTCCACTGGCCATTACTAAAACTGGATTTGTTCAATTAAATTGCTCGCTTATTTCTCCTTATTGGTAAAGGATGCTGCAAAGGTCCCGTTAGCCCGACTGGCCTATCCTGATAGAGTTCTCTTTTACTTATTGTTGCTCCATTCACAATCGCAACGAGAGCGGGGAAATGGGAAGCAGGCGCTAGAATATAGTGCGAGGATGGGTAGTTAATGTAATTGTCAAAACAGCTAATTACGACAAAAGAAGAATATTTTGTTCTACTCCATAAGTAAACATATTTTACAAAGGGGGTGAACAGTACCTAAGGGATATACAATAGTCAGTGTGTTAGGCGATAGAGAACAACACATGTTACAGTACATGCTGAAGGTCTAGTCAAAAATGGTTTCGGTGTATCCAACTGTAATGTACTTTATGTAACTGGCTATTATTATTAAACATTAACAGTTGTACAAAAAAAATTAATTGTTAAGTCCAAAACATTTCAATGCGGCTGTTTGTTATTGTTCTATTAAATATATAATAACGTAACTGAATTGAACGAAATGTATTTTTTACGATTATGTGTTATATCGTTGATGTAATCCAATTATTATTAAACATTTATCTAAGAACTGTTAGCTTGCTATGTGAATGTCTTTTAAATATATAAAATTCCAAATCACTTTAAACATATTATTGTCTCGCACAAGAATCCATCGCATATATCCTACAGAGAATTAATCCTAGCAGAAGTCAATGCTAGTGTCCAGTAGAACAGGTGCAGTGGAAGTGGCACCGTGAGAATCGCCTTGATCTACCGAGCGATGTATTAACAACCTTCTTATTGCCTTTCGTTACTGAGAATTTCTTTTTACCGTTTTACTTGTAGGTGGATATTAGGTAGGTTTTCCTCTTAAATGGAATGTGAGTAGTAATAGAATAGCATGTAGAAAAAGTTCAATAGAAATTAGTAAGTAAGAGATTTGTCATAATCTTCCAAGGTGCTATAGAAAAGTGATCTATCTGGCCGTGAGCCTTAACTTTAATTTAAATATATAAAAAGCGTTTATTTACAGCCACAAAAGCATACATAATACAAAACGTTAACAAGAAAAAACATACAAACTAGGGGGTATAACTTGTGCATGTTAATGTCGCAGCAAAAGATTATTAGTTATTTTAATTCAGTTATCTTCTAGGGTCTCGATTAATTACCTTTTTTATGTGGTTTATTAGTGACCGAAACTGAAGAAACCCTGGATATATCGAATATCGAATCGATATCGTGTATTATTTTCAAAACCGAGTGTGTATGAATAAGTAGGCTTCATGTGGCTAAAGATTGACAGAGATTTCCTAGATCTGTTCCCATAAAGAACGTTTATATTATAGAGTGCCTGAACGTGGCATATAAAATATGTTCCAAAAACTAATACAATTTTTCCAGAGGGAATGATACATTACATTAAATTTTCATACTACCATATAGCACACATTACGCAAAAATTCGTAATCACAACCAAAACGTTACAACATACAAAGTTATTTTTAAATTACACCCGAGTACATTGTGATTTTATTTAAGCTTTCTAAAATTCTTATCTAAGCGCCGATACAAAAAGTTCGTAAAAATCTTAACATAGAAAGCATGTAACACGCAGAACAATTAAGATCTTAATTGAGATTATTTGAAGGAAATGATCTTATCATTCATGTGGTGGAGGCCAGCTGTTTACATGTTATTTGTAACAATACAATGAACTTGTACTTAAGACCTCTGTTTTATACTATTCGCTATATAAACAGGGGTTCAAATATTATTGGTTGAATTGTATTTTGACAAATTTTCCAATCACCTTTTGCAATAGGGACAAATATTAATACATGACCGTATGTGTTGATATAATTAAAATTGACAAATTATTATGAAACTAATGAGATTGTAGAATGATCTATAAAGATTATAATTGTAATTGAAATATACTTTTTGTTATATTAACTAATCTGTGGAAACATCTCAGTGTTTGAATAAGAGTTAAAACAATATTACATTTGCTTGCAAGTTTGTTCTGCCGTAGATAGTTAACCCAAATTATGCTTTATTATTCAAAGACATACATTGTTGTTACTTAACCCTAAACTGAAGGAAACGCGGCACTAACTGGTACTTTTCCTCATCAAACCAAACTATCGACCGCATTCTTTGCTTACCCATCTAGTTTATCACTACGCAGATTCGCTTTATTTTAATCAATCTCAGGTATATACGTCTTACCAATTTCAAAATCCTGTAATGTACTTAACAATGCACTTCAAAACAGGTTAAGCTTTTATCCCTGGTTACAATATATCTAGAAAAAACCTAGCCACCTGTGAAAGACCATCAATGGACCGCTTACCACCTGTACCGTTGGTCAAGCCATGCCATTTGAAGCATCCTGTCATATGGTCTAAATACATATGTTAATTTTTTATAAAAACAAATCGCCAATATCCTGCAAGCTTGGATCTTAGTTAATTACACTGCGTTTAAGGAACGTAATTAAAACCTCTTTGAAGATAATACCAGCGTTCGATACTGGTTCTTTTTCCCAATAAAAATATTCAATGAATTATGCCTTATCGACGGGCTCTGTATCCGGCGGACCCGTTATGACCTAGGAACTGGGAAGCGATAAAATTGTGGATATGGGCACACTTATAACGGTGAGACGTAACACAAAATATTTGGGTTTGTTTGTCGTAGATTCAAAATAGCAATGACCCATTTTTTTTCACATTTCACACTATAGTTTAGTGTGTAAAACATTCAGATTCTAATGCAACTACTTAATTGTTTGTTGTACACAACGAACTAACGAACATTTTTAAACGACTCTATAACTAAAACTATGAACTGAACTTAAGCAGAAACCTACCTTTATTACATTCATACCATAACTCAAACTTCAAATAAACTATCGTAAAACAACTCATCTACAAAGACATATACTCTTACCTACATAAACCATCACTGAATACCAAGACACATACTTTTACGTACATAAACCACCACTAGACTACCATATCCATCCATTTCTTAATTCCATGGTCTACATCCGCAGCTAGAACTAGTTCCCTGTCCCGCCTTTAATTAGGCCCATTCCAGAACCGAAGCCTACATGTTGACGACACCTGGATCGAGTGCTGTTATTTTCTCCGCGTGGGAAAAGTTGCCAACACCTGTCTCCTGCGTCCGGTGCGGGATGAAATGCCAAACTAGATTTCGCGTTAATTTAATAAGATATATAACAGTCAGATAGACGCTATATTGAAAAAAGGTGACGTTAGAAGTACCTATAACCGCCGAGAGTGTATGAGAGGATGTATGAATATCAATGAAGCGAAAGTGGTTTGTCAGGATCGGGACAAATGGGGATCCATGATCTCTGCCTGCCCCTCTACAGGGAATCAGGCATGTTTGTTAATTTGAAGGTCTATTATTAGGTGTAATTATGTCTCTATGAGATGTGGTTTATAAGTCCGATCTATATGGAATGTTGTAATAGAGGTTTAATTATGATAATCAGACGAAATTAGTGAATAATAATAGAGTAAAGGACTGTACTGATATAAAATCAGTGTCAATTGATTGGAAATTAGTTGTACATTATTATTAGTTTAACATCTGTAGAATTATGGTTTTTGAATACCTGGACTACTTTAAAGGTGTGATGAATATATTATTATTATATAATGTAAAATCTAGAAGAAGGCATTTGAAATATTGATCATTTACTGTTACATACTCTAAACATACTCTAAACATTTTGAGGCTATTAATTCAGATCCATGATATTATCGGCACAGAAACCTGTACTTAATAAGAAAGAACATAATATAAGAAATGACGCATCATCATAACACTGTACAAGAACCCTTTAAATTCCATATTCCCTAAGAGCACATTCCTCTGGATTTCCTGTACAGTACGACAGCTGAACGAGCAAACATTATCTCATTTACAAAACACAAAAAACGTCCATTCATTTTCACGACGTAAACAGAATTTGACATTTAACTTATAAAAAATCGCTGAATGATTTACTTTTCTTTTTGCGAGCGCCGAGAGCGCGTTGAAGAGAAATGATCGCGACTTATTACCTCAAATGCAATTTACACGACGTCAAGTTAACTGCACTTTTAGAAACGCTTGTCATGAAATAAGTAGCGGTTAATTAATATGCAAACGTAATTTATCTCTAATTATAAATTTGATCAGCGTAAATGATGGTAGCAGATGTCTTTAATACATTTTTATATATTATGTTATAGTATTTTTTCTGCACATTTTTACTTTTATTTTACTGTAACTTTTTACATTTTTACTTTAGTCATTTAAAAGACTCTGAAAGATTCTTATTTACGCATCTAAGCAAACATCACTACAACAATAAGCGACTTATTTATTATTTTTGTTTCTATTTTAAAAGAGACCATTATGAAATACTTTTAGGCAATTTTAGGTAGATTTTTCCTGTCTTATCATCGATAGTATAGCATAGCTTAATCACTATACTTTAAGATACTTTTAACAATAGTTACATCAGATACAGTATATAATCAGTGAGTGAATATTGCATACAGAACTTACGCAGATCTTTTTCCTGTTCGTATATCTATCAAAGATCTTTAATAAGCTTAATCGATATCAGAATAACCAGTTAATATTGTTCTGAATTAAATATGTTGTAATAGGAGTAGCTTAGTAATCATATAGTAATAAACGCGAGTTACTTTTAATTAACAAATGTAAATAAATTATGAGAACCACGGATTATAAATGTTGAATTTGAGCAAATAAGTAGACAAATTTTATAAAAAATCAGCCTTTATGAATAAGATTAAAATGTTATATAATAACTAAAACCTAACCTATAATCGTCTAATGTGTATGAGGAGATGCATGAGTGTCAATGAAGCTGAAGTGGTTTTGTTAGGATCGAGACAGATGGAGAAGCGGAATCTCTACCTACCCCTCTAAATGGAAATTGGTATGATATGTATATATGTAATAGAAACCAACAAGACGAAACTTCCTTTCTAATACCTAGTAGACATGCATACAAATCACGCCCGATTCACTGTAGAGGGATAGGCAGAGATCACTGATCCCCATTCATCCCCATCCTGACAGACCACTTTCGCTATATTGACACTCATACACCATCCACACATACATAGTATACAGTATAATATAACCCTTTCCAATATTTTCCACTTGAATCAATCAATCAATCAGCCTATGTAAGTACACTGCTAGACGTAGGCCACTTTCCACTTGTCTCAAGTAAAATCTCAGGGACTATCCCCAGCCCTGTCGCAGTGTAAACGCGCCCTGGATGAGAAATGCGGCCTTGGCAGGGCGGTGACCCTTTCAATGCCATACACTCACTTTTTCATCCGCACAGCAGTGGAATAAAAATGAATGTAAACTCTGCATTTCTTAATGCGATTACTTGGTTGTTTGTGCACACTTTCTTTGTTGTTTTGAAATGTGGCAATGGGATTAAAGATATGGGGTTAGTTGTAATGTTTTGTGATTTTGAATTGCTTATAACAATAGGATGATTGTAATAAACGATTTCAAGTAACTTTGGTGGATTCTACGGTAACTAGTTATCTATAAATGACCCAAACTAAATGAAAATCTATTTAAAAAATTCACGTCAGTGTGTGCAATTTCAACACAACTCAAAACTTTGTTCCGTTCTTGCAGAATCACATTTATGTTTAAAGAACATAATGCTTATATTCAATAAGTATAAATTTTCCATTTGAACGTATGATACTTTGGAGCAATAAACCCTTCACTCACGTAATTATATCCACTCAAAATATAACAGGTTACCCAGAATAGTTTCTTCAATTTTACTTTCTACATCCCTAACTCATCTTTACTGACATGCCACTTTGGATTCCATTCCAAAGCCCTAGAAGAGTAACTCCCAATGTACGCAAACAATACTTCGTGATTTTACAACCGCAACAATTATCACAATGGGTGCTCTTGACATATCAGTGTTTCATTATGTGCAGCACGAAAATCGTAGTGATGGGCTAAGGACAAGCGCGCCATTACTCGACGGGTCCCACTCATTTCAATAAGGACGCAATAATAACGGACATTAAAATATCGATTCAGTTCAAGATTACAATCAGTAGCTACTTAGGGATTTAATTTAGTGCCGTTTTAATGTTTGTCTCGCGTATAACTGGCTCCGTTTAAACGTTTCTTTGCAATATTCGGTGCAATGTCACAACGTAATGGGTCCCATCTTCAATAGCCTTGCTCAGGTGTGATTTTTAAGTGTTTTTCCATTGTGAAATAAGGGAAGTTTTGAAGTGGAGATGTGATTTTTAATGGTGTAGTTTTATACTGTTTAAATGAGAGCGGAGTTTAAAGCAATCGTACTTGTTAAACGAACTTAAAGTTAGTATTGCAAAATAAACGTATCTTTCCTTTCATTTAAAGCTCCACTAAACATTCGAGTCAATTTAAAAAAAATCTATTGCTAAACATAAAAAAGCTTAACAAGACAGCAGCAATAAATCTTTGTATACGTTGTAAATAAATTTAAATCACAAATAAATTAAATTTTCAAAATAAATAAAGAATTCTGAAGAATAAATTACAATTATTGTAATTCCTTTTCTTGATTTGCCTGATCCACTTTGATTAGTTGGTAGTATCATCATCATTATTCTTATTTATCTTTTTATATACATATATAAGTTAGCATACTAAGTCCTTCTATAACAGAGCTTTTCATTAGCTAAATAAGCTGCATAGTAAAGTACCTGTAGCAACCAGGTACATTATGCTTATTGACAAACAGCCCGCGTCGTCAACCTTAATGATTTGCATTCCACCGAGAGAATTGATTGATAAATTCTCATGGTACCATTCGGCTCTTGACGCCCACTAAGTTATGGCATTAGACCATGCTAGCTTTTGCTGGAATATTCTCTTAGATAAATAATTGAAATGAATATTTGCAGCGTAAATAGAATCTTTTGGGCGATAGGCTAGCAATGCGTTACCATTGATCCATTTGTTACAAAGTCGGTATTCATGCTAAATAGTGATGAAGGAGATGTTTTCATGTCTCTGAGGTTCTGCCATCCCGAAAGGGATTACTGGACGTGATCATATTAAGGTAAATGAAAAAGTACGGTGACGTGGCGACATATTACATCTTTAGGAAGTCTAACATTTTAAATCAATAGAATATAATTAGTGCCCGTACGTACTTAGTGACATGGAATACCAACACAAAAAAGTTTGGGTTCAAGTTGTCCAAATGACCTTCTCCCTAATTCCGATAGGTATGCTAAAAGTGAGTAAGTGTTAAAAGTGAGTGTGAGTGAAGTAGATATCATGTCTGCAAGATTCCCTCCCCTTAGAACGGAATAAATAGATGTGAGTCTATGAATATAACTAAGTAAGTTTTTTAACATACTTAACGTATGCATGGATTTCATCAAAGTGAAAGTAATCCATTATCCCAACATATACATTAAGGAAACTCACGTATTGTGCATTCTATATACATAATAAAGTTTTCATACCAAACCTGACAGTTACAGTTACATTTTTCCAGCATCCATTAGCCTGTACAACACTCCACGTATGCCAATGTCAAGCTGCGCAGAGAGCAAAATGCCTACGTGTAAACTGTGTCAACGAACAATGGGCCTGCCCTATCGCTTAGCCGCATAAGTAGGTAGATCCTAGTTTGCAGGGTTGCCTAATGGAATTAGGTCTAAGGTTTTACTAGAATATATAGCATGTATGGTTCAAATTTTAAAACGTTTTTTCATGATAAGCGGTTAAGAATATGTACGTATAACATACATTTTCTGATGTAATTATTCATAAATAAAATAAATGGTTAAGAATTTGTATGTATAAAATATTCTGTTTTTTTTTATTAAGAATGTGGGTTCGAGGTGACCATAGAATTACTACCTTCGCAATTACGGGGATGGAAACCTGCACCTCTGATGCAATGCAATGGTTAGTGGTCGTGAACGCGTTTGTTTTTTATAAATAATAATTGTAATTTTGCTGACACACAGGTTCTTGTTAAACCATCAAAGTTAAGCTACGTTGCAAGGAGTCAAGGGTCAGATGGGACTCATTTTGATAATGGCTATCTGATGAAAAGCTTGACATGACTAGAAAATTATAAGGATACACCGGCATACACTCAATTATGTCGTTAGTATGTATTTACATTTGTATTTGAATGTAATTCAAAGATTTTGTATTCATCATAATGGGCAAATATTACAATGCATAGTGTACATTAATTTTTTTTATAAATACTCATATTAAGCATAATACAAACTGTTCTTAACAACCCTACAACAAACAGTAAACAACCGAAATGTCACAGTTCCATTATATTCAAACAGAGTGCGTGTCGGAACACAGCCAAGGGTTGTGTCAATCACGAACCTAACAGAAACTAATACTAAATCAAGCAAACGGCCGAACCGCGTAGAAATGAAGTCAAATCATTGTTTGCACGCCGTTTTGCAATGGCCCTGTCGTTTGCGGTCAAATGTACAACAATGGACACTTAACTTGATAGTCTTATGTAAATGAGTAAAAGTTGGGACCTTTTGTGGTTTTGGGATACTTGTGGCCATGTTGAAATCGAACAAAAGAAGGTGTGACGTGGTGTGGCTCGTTGGTAGGGTCTGAAGCTTTTGATAGGTGTCATTTTGATTTCTGTGTAGTAACCACATGAAAGTTGTAGAAAACGTATTGAAATTTATAAGAATATACTCGCAGATAAAAGTAAATTAATTGTAGAGTTTATTATTATTTTAAGAAACCGTGCTATAATTCAAATAATAGTAATTATTTGAATTATATTATGAGTTATAAAGTATATTTATCATACGAATATGTCTAAGATTTTCTTATCGGTCTTTAATTTCTCTACTTCTATAAAGGCAGTCACAATATCTCATAATCACATTAACATACACACAAACAAATGCCATTCAACTGGTACAGGATTTCAGTATGACACATAGTCTAATGAAGTTGTAACATGTGATTTGCGCAAGTGTTATAAACGAGAGATGTGTCTTATGAGCGAGTACTTACATCCGAGTTTGCTCGACAAAAAGCAGAGATTTGTTTCTTAGATGAGACCTAAATTAAAAGTAGCTAGAGTTTGTAAAACAAAAAATTGGACCTAGCATCGTCTTGTTTATTTTTTTTACCTAATTCTTATTACCGATTTTTTTTATATCATCGTCTTTCATTAGCTTTTAGGTTCAGGCGTGTTAGATACTACAGTCGAATGACATACATATTCAAGTATAATGACATTAATCCCATTTCGAGTAGTCTTAATTCACTTCAGCATTGCTAGTATCCTATAATATGTCGGAATTAATGATAGCATAAATTGTTTCTATTCTCCTAGTATAATAGCAACCAAATTTATGGTGAGGGAAAACATCGTGAGAAAAGCTACCTGTTCTCCGAACAGGTAATAGTTAGTACATGTAAATGGCGACATGGCTTGCCACCTGTTACATTGAGTACTAACTATCTGTCTAACACGTGAGTTCGAGGTAGCCATAGAATATTTTTGCGATTGCGGAGATGGATACCCGAATCTCTGACTGCCCAGCAAGGGTTACGTCGTGAACGCGTTTGTTCGTCTTTGTCAATCAAATTTGCGTATTATTTATCGCCTTTTTTAATCAATATTGAAAATCCTCTGAACTTTTCAAATGGAAACCTATCTAAACAATCACACCATTAGCATCCGCTCTATTTCTCGTAGCAAAGGAGGGGACTAGTGCCCTATTTTAGACAATTCTTGATACAAAGAGCCCTTTCTATGCACCGAACACGTGCGTAACCCAATTACGATTACCTACACTACACTCAGCAGTTGCATCACACTTTGCGCTTAGTAAAAGAGATTGATGGAATAGGGTACTTAGCATGACATTGGGAATGACATATGGTTAATGAAGCTAAACTCGTATTAGTTCTACGTTACTATATTAAAAAACATTGGAAATGTATAGCAGTAGTTACGTAGTTTGGGATGTAGAAGAAGGTTACTATCTACCTATCCTCTTCCATAGGAGCTATCTATTAACGGGTTAAGCTATTAAAAGGTTAAGATACAAAGTGAATTGTACGACAGACTAACCATTAGGAACAAACATTAATTAACACATTGAGTGCGGTGCAACGTCGAAAGACCTTATGCATGTACTTGCCTACGGTGCGGAGCGAAATATAGCTTACTTCTTTCTGGTGCGGGAGCTATAACTTAAAGAGTAGTTAACGTAAAAGTAAGATAGATATATTTTTGTGAGTGTCTATTCAGTAGCTACTTAATTGATTGGTTAAAACTATATAAGGCCTTTGGACCTTGTACCGCACTGAAAAGATTTTTCTCTATTCCTGTGCGGCAACAAGGTCTAAAGGCCTTATTTCAAATATAACGTCGAAGTGCTTTGTATCGCACTGATTGATAGGTGTCAATTGATTAGTGATGTGTTGACATTCCTGAAAGAAAGTTGTCATTATTTTCGCGAGTGGTTAACCATTTTTTCGATATTTTTGTTTTCATATTTGATACTTACATTTTATTGTTTATAGTAAAGTATTGGTCGGCAAGGTGGGAAGACGACCTGCGCAGGTTGGCCGGCATCGAATGGATGCGAACGGCCACTGACAGGGAGAATTGGCGTCATTTGGGGGAGGCCTATGTCCAACAGTGGATTGATACATGATGATGATGATGATAGTAAAGTAGGTATTTATATAAGTTTTACCTAAGTAAAACTCAATTTTTATAACAAAAATATAAAAAAAAGTAATTTGATATTTTTATTTTCATTCTTTCATATTTTATACGTACATTTTAGTATTATTTTTCATTGTTTTAAGAGCGATCTCTACTTTTTGAGTACAACCCAAAAAGTTTATCATAACAAATTGATATAATTTTTATAAGTATAGCCTTATGTAACACTTAATTTTAAAACCAAATAAATTTATCGATATTCTGTGTTTCTTATCATTTCCCATCACTAAAATATTCAATTTTTTGTTGCTAAATCGATGCGGTTATGGGTCTTTAAACCTTGCATTTGTTTTTCTTATTTTCTCTTAGAGTTTTCACTGGAGCTAGGGGCGACGTCTGTATTGTGACAAACGACTCTTTGACAATATTTTACCGCCAAATTATGACGATTTTAAAGCGTTTTGACTGAGTTATAAGAGTTTTAATCAAAGCGTGTGTTACAAGGTTTAATGACCCATGACCGCACCAGTAGAAACTTATGGTATCGTGTCGATATGCCTTGCATCGCACTGAGATGGTGAAGCAGCATTTTTTTGCCGCAGTCAATGTGTTAAATATTAGAGTATTTACACCTTCAGAAATGAATAGTTAATGGAATGAAGTCTATTGAGCGATAGACTAGCCATTGGTCACTAATATGAAATATTTGAGTAATTACAACTACAATTTTTATGCTAAAGGTACGAGTAAATGGAGCAATATTAAAATCTTTTAATTATTACCAGGTTGGACAGAATCTATCGGTCTTTTAAAGAATTAAAATGACATAGGAGTGACAGGTGACATCACTCTATGGATTCACTTCTAGTCTTTGAATCTTTAGCCCAGTATTTAAATAGAATACAGCTATTACCTAAAACGTGTCAAACTTTCTCACAGATGTTAACGGATATAAGCCATACAAAAGCGCATTCTATTTTCAAATTACCTAAATTTGTTTCCCAACAGACTTAGGAATGAGGTGTCGCTTCGTATCTTGATTGGATTCTTGAAATGAGTGCTTCGTCGAATCAGGACCTCCTTGCTAAAACCTTCTTTTTATTTCTTTGAGCATTATTTTTATTTGAATATCTTCATTGGAATGCTGGCTTCGTTTGTTTGTGACAGACAGGAAATTTCGGATGGAGGTATTTATAAGTGACTGTATGTGGAATACGTACGCAAATAAAGGTTAATTTTTGGCTTTTATCATTGTTATCAGTTGTATGTTTTCAACTAATTTCACCTTAACGTGCTTATCCTAAATTTTGACCATTTTTCTTATATAACAATAGCATGTAACTTTGATAATACAGTGTTTCAAATAGTCAAAATCCTTACCATCCAGTGAATTATTACAAGGATTAATCTTTGCTTTAGTATGATTTGAATTATATTATTTTAAAAATTTTAATTAGTCTATGCATAGTTAACATACTTACTTTAACCATGTGTATGTTATTTCATCCGTCTCATAATTTCACTCATTCGAATAACACTACATACTTCTTTCTTGTCATCACATAAAAACTATAAATAGAAAGTGAACTTATAAAATTACAACACGCAAACCCGCAGTATTATAGTTATACATAAGAAGCTTTCATTCATGTATGATTAGATGATAAGTTCTCATTAATGGCATACAAACGGTTGCGTGCACAAGAGAATAGTCGTATCTAATAAAATTACTAAAAGAAAGTAAGTTGGAAAGGTGTAATTGCTATAAACATTCCATGCTAAAGATACGTGCTTTGTTTTCACTGATCCAGTTATTATATATTATTAACTAAATAAAAAATAGCATTACGGATTGTATTTAAGATACTTGATGCTAAATAAAAAAAATTTAAGTTACTATTATTTTGGTTTAATAGTATTTTCTTAAATACACATACTAGCATGTTTTCCAATAGTTTGTTTAGTAACTATCGTGAACAGAAACTGAAATCACACTACTCAATAAAATTAAAATTTACCAAGATATTGGAATGGATATATTTGCATAAAAAAATTAATAGTGTATCTTGTAGCTATTATGTCCAAATACACTCTTTAATATTATTACTTTTGGCATTTAATTGTATGACATGTAATACCGAACTTTCATGATTACTAGCTCTAATTATTGCTTCCATACTCGACTCATTCAAACGCAGCATAGGATTCGTCTCTCCACTAAGTGAGCTGTAGCACTATTTGTTCTACATTGTTCATTTCTTTCAATTTCAATTCAATTGTTTCTTTAACTTTCACTGACACTTAATTGATTGCTATCTTAATTGCTCACGTCACAGTATCGATATTGAAATCTCGGTTATCTACAACACTAGTAAGCGTTTTTATTAGCACCACGTTCGATTCTGTCGAATATTTCATAACTAATTAAGATAAGGATTGGACTCACGATTAAATGTGCCTAGAATCATGTGTCCAGTGCCAGTTAGGGACTCAAATGTAACTAGTACACTATCTTTTTTATTCTCTTTTTTAATTACTGCCATTATTTAACCATATGCCAAATGGGTGCCAAATGCATATCTGATCCTCCAAATAATATAACACGGGAAAAGCTGTAACCAACAGTGTATAAACGAGAGTATCTAAACACATTAACTCACGTCCTACAATGCCTTTCGGAGCAGACAGAACATTGGAAATGTAAGTTTTTCTCGGTCTCATACAACTCGCCTAAGAGTTCGTGCTTGTCTTGATTTTTAATATTGCTGGCAACTTATTAACCCACTGTTTTATTCTGTGGATCAATGAGTCCTGGAGGCAAGCTCCTACGAAGGTACTGTGAAGAAAAGCAGCTAATTAGCATAGGTTTAAGGTCCCAGGCTAGTATAAAATAATGTACAAGTAGATATATCTCATAAATTTATATTAACCAAGTAATTATGCAATTTATCGGTAAGCTCCTTATAAATACAGGTTAGGACAATAATTGATACTTTTGCGCGTCAAGCAACAAGAAATTAATTTTATTCATGAGACATATCCGCTGGATATGCATTTGCATAAACTCACAATTTCAATTAAGATATAATTACATGACAAAGACATATGGAGCATTCAAGTACAAACAACTTCAGTCTAACCCATACATAAATACATACATACAAATCACGCCTGATTCCCTGTAGAGGGGTAGGCAGAGATCACGGATCCCCATTTGTCCAGATCCTGACAGACCACTTTCGCTTCATTGACATTCATACATCGTCTAACACACTACCTATCTATATTATCCTAAGGTTTTAGTTCCCATTTCATACTTCTGTTTACCCCTGTAAAGATAGAAAGCGTGTATAAGATGTTAAACAAACACATAAATCTTTTTTCAACTGAACAGCATTTGCTTTGACGTATCAGATTGCACTACCTGAGTGGATTTCGAGTTATACCTGTTCCTGTCCCTTTCTATGTGGGTACGAAAATCGTGTATCTCTTTCCCACGACGAGCCTACCTCTGACGTCATCTTTCACTCTCACTATCGGTAAACGGGAGCACAGACTATAGTTACATATTAGATGGGTGATAATATTTGCTTGTTTATTTATTCATCATTTCGAAAAATAGATAAGGATTTCACGACATTATAAGGTAATGATAGAAACATGGAAACTGGTCAGTTACTTTTGATAGTACAAGATTGATTATTTCTATAATTCCTGGCTAGCATGATTATTTATGAGGCATCAATTAAATCGCCATTAAAATTTATTAATTGATCTAATTGTTTCAAACATTAATAAGCACTTCGTTATTATTTTACAAGTAAAACCTTTATTTGATTTAGTACTAGTCATTTCTGCATATTAAGGTCTCTTAAACTCTATATTGTACAGAATCATGACAGATAATAATTACTGAAACTAATTTATAAACCATATTGATGATGAAATAAAAAGAGAAAAAAAGCTTCAAAATTGACTAAATAAATGTGCTGGTTCCAAAATGACTTGATACAGAAGAGAATGAAAAAGATCTGTGCCCATTTTCCTTAGGCATACGTAAAGAAATATTTTGAGGTTTAGTTATTTACTACACTTTAGTTATTTAGTAACAAGCAACACCATATTAGGTACAAACTCTACAAGATTGATTTTTTCAAAAATAAAACCACTATAATAAATTATCTAATTTTAATAATGGCAGATCAATTCTTATATTTAATTTTTAGAAATACACGTATTATTTATATCTTATGATATTAAAATATTTACTAACACCATTACACTGATTAAAATAATATATCATTATTGAATATAAATACATACCTTCAATTAAATAACTTTTAACATATTTTTTTTGTTCATAATATATTAAAAAAGGTAATTCAATTAAATTTAATCTTATCCATCTAACCCAGCACAATACTCTGTATTGCAAGATGACGTAAACTGACACAGCGTAAAAACCTTTCATGGATGCGCGCGGGCACTTTCTTTAAAGAGATCTGCTTTTATTCTCCAACAAAGAAAGAGAAAGCTTCTGATATTGAATAACATTCAGTGACAGATTATGAGTTTGGATAATATATTCAACCTTCTTGGATCATACTAGGTGATAGTTAATATGTATGTGTGTAAAAAATCCATTGTTGATAAAAGAGTAACGAAAGTTGAGGTTTTTACGCGATTGCCCTTGCCTAAATTTAAGACTATAGTTAGAGGCCGACTAGTCCGGGGCGCTTACTACGCGGTCGGAGACTACCTTGCCGATGCTCAGGGTTGGCAATGAGTGCATCTAAGCTATATGTGCAAAGTTAATTATGTTTCTTTATAAATTTGTTTTTGTAAATGGCACTGGGCAAAAAATCCTGAAAGCCGGAGTTTCTTGTTGGTTCTTCTCCGAGCCAGGGCTTCCGAACCAACGGTAGAATTTCAATGATAAGAGACAACCAGTGTCAGGCAAATGTTTTGACTTTCAATGAATGTACTGTACTTGTACTTATGTTGAATAAAAACATTTGACTTTGACTTTGACTTTGAGGAGGGTTCAACCCAGCGGGGTTCACAATTAAATGAATACTAAAGAATAGTGAAGTTTGAAGTTCCTATCCATAGTCACCGAACATGTATGTGGAGTAGTATTTATAAAAAAATATTATGGAAGTATCCCAGGATGGGCAGAAATATACATACATATTTGTCATAGATTTTTCTATATATCTAAAGGAATTGATAATATGTATGTCTGCATATTATTCTTATATTATGTTAATATTAGTTATTTGAGTAATTTTTTTCAGAGTTTTCGACACAGTAAATCGATCTTGATCTCTACGCTTATTTTCTGTAAGCATTTTTTCAATCAATTCGTAAATAAAATGAATAACGACTGCCATTTTTAATACTCCATTTAATTACAGCACGACCACTTGTTAAATCAATCTTATTCATAAAATAATAAGTGCCCAGGTAAGTATCTGAGTCTATTAAAATAACAGTATGTTTTCCTTATTTTCTTTGCTAGTCGTTACTAAGTACTTACCTGTTCATATAAGTGAATAACTTAGATTTGTTTATCTTAACTCATAGGATATTATCATATATTATGTGTTTTAAAAATAATACATACTATGTCAGTTTTAAAATAATCACAGATCCTCAAAGTGTAGTTAAAAGTTCGCGAAATATATTTGTTACTATCAAAGCTCTTCTTTGTTAATGTATCCATGCACAACTCACTTGATAGTTTTTTAGGATTTTATTCTTTTTGACCACATAGTTGAGAGGATTATTCAATCGGCCAGTTATTCAGTGATAGCACAAAAAAATCTAGCACAAACGTAATATAAAGGACATCTTGAACTAGACTGCGTTCAAACTAATCATTTACCATTGGTTCAGAATGAATCAGTTTCTTATCACGCAAATTCTCATGGTTCCTTATCTAATTGGCACTTACTATGACTTTACATCATCTGGAACACCTCATAGTATCTGAAAAGGGCGAAGTTTCTATCTATTAATTTACTACGTCACTTTTGTTCCATACATACATACTCGGCGGCTATAGGTACTTCTAATGTCACCCATTCAATATGGCGTCTATCTGACTGTCATGTCTTAATGGGCTGGCCCCTACGTAGGTGCCTTTTTATTTACTTACTATATACTATATATATAACCCATTAGTACTATCCGTAACCCCAAACAAATATCATTTCTTAGACGACCAACAGTAGCCTTTACAATCATTCAAATGGATCTCATTCATCACCTCTGAATGCCAAATGGCTTCACTATAAGCAGCCACTTTTCCTCTGGTGAGCCATTAATTGGTGAAAGAGTGAGAGTTGTCACTTTCGCGACCGAGACTTATGAGTGGAGTGACTGATGCACGACACTTTTTCACTTGGTTAGATATGCACCGGGGCGGTTGACTGTTGGGTACTGTAAATGAATATATTATAGTTTAAACAGATTCGCGATTTATACTTATGATTAATAACTAACGGGCCTTATCGTGTAAGTTTTTATATAATAAAGTTACCTTTATTAACCCGACGTTTCGGCTACGATGCAGCAGACATGGTCACGGGCAGACAGAAATAGAGAATATATTGTTGTTTCTGTAAGTTATGATAGGTTAATAATATATAACGTTAGGTTTTTCTGAATGAAGCGATTAAATTAAGTTAAATTTAAGAGGAATATAACATTATGTCACGGGACCTATCATTCTGTTTGTGATAACTATGTTGAAACTCGGTGACTTTTAACGTTTACACGCCTGGATGTTTATATATGCCAATGAAGCGAAATTCATTGATGGAAGGGACAGGATCGGAATTATTAATATAATAAGAATTTGTTGTTTGTTTTCTCTGCCAATGTTATTTGTAATTTACAAATAACATTGCCGTACAATAACAATGTTATTGTACGGCATTTGGGTACCTACTGTCTCTTCTGCTATGATTGAAACTTTTTTTCAAATATATGAAATAGGCTGTAAAAAGTCAAAGTCAAAAGATTTTTATTCAACTTAAGCACAGTAATAGTACATTCATTGAACGTCGAAATATATTTATACAACAGTATTTAAGTTGATGAGTTAGTTAAATTTGTGGTGAGACAAATAAATTTATGTTTTCTATCTATTCTCTAGACTAACAGTAAGTAAGTTTAGTCAACCGCTCATTTCTGTTGTTATGCATGAAAATGTTCGTAGAGAAATTTTCTCTGTACCAATGAGTCGGTTCATTAGATTTTAGTAGCAAAAAATACTTAACCCAAGAATGTCTCTATCGCCTCAGACAAATGTTTTACTTTCACAATTTCAAAGTGAAATGATGTGATGTGTCAAATTTCGAATTTTCCAAAACATTGACCGATAACATCGAATCACATGATGCATCTGTGGATTTATATCTATAGTCCTTTCTCTTCTTTTCTTATTTATCTACTTGACTTACTCATTACAGTGTTTTCTATTTTTCTATGACTATGCATCACTATTTTTTCCTGATCCTAAGTAGAATAATAAGTAGGTATGTTACTTTTGTTTCTAAGTAATCGATACTACTAGGACGGTACACTTTTACCATCTTTTAATATCGTACTTTATATTTTTTTGGTTTCTCTAATCTAATAATATAGAAATCAATATGTCCATGAATGATAAGTCAATGGCAGCAAGAATCTCCTCCTGTACTGGACTTATATTTACAAGCTTAGATTAGTAGGAATATCGACAAACAATTATACTTATGTAAGATCTAAGTATATATGAGATTAGAGCTTAAATTCAGAAGCCTGTTCACATAATTTCGTAGAGAATACTTGAAAACTTAGCATTGTGAATCGCCTCACGTCTTACAGTGAATAAAAATATGACATAAGCTGAGCTCTTATATAAATATTGTACAGAATGATATGTTTAAATTCGTTCGATCTCAAAAGAGGCCAAACGTGCTCCCACAAAAAGATTTTTGATCCAAATTCCATTTGAATAAGAAAAAAACACGTGAGAGGGAAGAAATGTTTTTTTTCTTTCACATAACTTTCGCTTAAGCTGCGGAGAATAGGGCCTCAGGTAGACGAGAGAAAAAAGTCTTTAGTGAAAGAAAAAACCTTTTTGTGATAGTGACATTTTATAAATGGAAGGTCAATGCATTTTGTTGATGGGGACTCTACGTCTTTCTCGATTTATTTCTATATCAGGCGGGTTTTTTAGGGAATCTTTTAAATTATTTGTTGTATCATGGTCGCTCATTCTCACCATGGTTATAACATAGGATACAACCAATGATATTTTACATTTCTCATCATTTACTTTCGCTCTATAAGGTCAACCTTACCTAACTTAATTGTGCTAAAATCAAAACAATTACAAAAGATACTCCAGTAAGAGAGTTTTGTATCTACAACTTTTAATTCCATAATATTCTCAAATATTTTTTTGTATGAACACAGTACACAGACGATCACACAAAATTTCTTCACCTCAAACTGTTAACCATACAAATAAACCGTAATAGTCTCCGCAAACAGCTTACCTACACAAAGTTTTTGTCAAACACATCATACAGCGATGGCGTAATTCGCTAAAACACACAAAAAAATCATTACCATTCTTAAACCTTGACTCAGTTTGGATTTAATGTCTCAAACAGTTCCCACGGAATTTGTCTACTTTTATTGCGCGCACTTTTGCTTTTGTTGGCTCATGGCTGCAGCCCCACTTATCTCTGAGTGTTCTGATACGTGATTATACAGTATCGCTGTCGTTTGTTCAAATCTGGCCTGGGATTTGAATATTTGGTATGTGCTGCTGCTTGTACTCAGAAAGTTTCCACTTGAAAAAAAGAACAATGGTTTGTAAGCATTTTGCTAATTGATTCTAGAGTTAAGATTAAGCTTCTCTTGAAAAAGGCAGAGCCAGTGTCTTCTCTACAAAGTCTTTCATTAGAATAAATAACCGATGCAACATTGCATCTTTATGTTCTGATATACTACATCCAAAAACTTCTACACATAAATTCGATACATACTTTCGTACTATATAGACTAGATGTTTCCTTCAATATTAGATGTATAAAAATTTCTATAATATCACATTTTACTACACAAAAAAGCATAAGCTTGCAAAAGTAAACAATAAATGGCAGCAGCGTCTCCCTTTGTCCCGCAGTTGGCCACACGTGGTCCCTACCTGCGTTTGCGCAAGCTTCGGAAGGTTCGTGATTTTTTTCCACCCATTGTGAACCCAAAATCAGTGAAAGGACAGGTTTTCTCACGTTGCGATGCAAAGACCTTTTCAAAAGAAGCTCTAGTTTGTTTACTTCTGAGGGTCGGAGTTGAGGCTTTGTTCGGGTCATTTGTTACGCGTTTTGGACCTTGCATCAGAACATTGTAGATCCATAGTGTTAAGGGACAGTGCGAGCACGAAGTCACGTTTGACTTTTACTCTGGGGTCAACGGAGGTACCTCAACGCAAACCTACGACATAGATGGTCGTTATTGCTTCTTACAATATTTTGACCTCAAAATAATCTAATTGGATGCTTATGGAAAAGTACGGATGTACCTGAATCTATATGATAGCAACTAATGTAGATTGGACATACTTACCCAACATTACACGTGTCGGATGAGATTTGAACAACTCATAATTATATTAGACAATAGATAGGCAGTCGGTAGTGATTATAGAACAAATAAATAAAAATTAGAGAAACCTTCCATTGAACATATGAGTCACTAACTTCCAAAGTACCTATCCATTTATTTTCCTTGCATACATACGTCATAAATAACCTAAACTAAGCTCTTTAATTTTTCAAAGGCCTTATCACAACATAGTATAAAACAAAGTCGCTTTCTTTGTCCCTATGTCCATTTGTATGCTTAAATCTTTGAAACTACGCAACGGATATTGATGCGGTTTTTTTTATAGATACGGAGATTCAAGAGGAAGGTTTATATGTACAATAACATCCATTAAATAGTGGAGTAGGCCATATATTTAATACACGTGCAAAGCCGGAGCGGGTCACTAGTAAACTATAAGCCTGCTATATCCCCCATATACTACATTCTCCCATCGAAACTTACAAGTACAGCCTTTAGCGTTCGCATCAAGTATGAGCGGTGTCGACACAGCTTACGCCAGCGCAAATGTGAAAGGGGCTACGACGTGGCCTATCTCACATTCTATTTTCGAAATTCACCAAATCGATTGCTGCTTTGAACTTTTCAAGTATGATTTACGAACGTGCGCGCTTTGACATGCTCGGGAGGCTATTACGACTCATTAGTGGGGAATTAATGGCTTTCGGTCACTGTTTAGTCGAAGGTAGATAATGTCAATATTTGTGGCGAATATAGACCGTGGATTTGTGTATGAAATACATACACATAGTCATGTTTGTACGTCCCCATCGGGATATGGAGTGACTATCGATCGCCACCTGGAATTATCCTAACAAATCTATCTTACTTTACATACAAACATAAACCTTCTCGTTCAATCTCTTCTGTTCTTCACACAGTGTTCGTGTATAAGATAAGTTATCCAGATTTTTATATTATTATAGATAAGTATAATATAGTATAAGTAAGTACTGAAGACTTATATGAAAAGTTCAGTGACATTTCACGTTCTGATAAATAGTTGTTCAGGATTGAAATTAATTTAGATAAAAATCTTCAACTAATGGACTCCCTTAATATAGACTCCACTGCTAAATTCTTCTCTATGGACCTTAAAGTCTTAGTGAAGTAATAGGGGCTAGGTTAGATTAGGTTAGTTGAAATACCACCATTATACTAATATAGAAAGGAACCGGTAGTTTAAATTATAAATGGCCATCCTTTCTCTTAATAAACATCTCATTACCCTAAACATCACGTAACTTCCTATAAAATACAGGCAGCATATGTATACAGATAACTGAATATTATTATAAATTTAGAACAGTTAAAGCGGCTGTAGCCCAGTGGGTAAGACCTCGGACTTCGTATGAGAAAAGTCCTAGGTTCGAATCCCGACTCTGGCATGTACCAATGAATGAAATTTAAATATGTGTTTTTCCTTTACGTACATAATTTACAGTCGCTAACGGTGAGGGAAAACATCGTGAGGAAATCTGCCTATCCCTCAGGATAGGTAATAGTCAGTGCCTATGTACGGCGATACGTTTCACTACCTATTACGTTGGGTACTGTCTATCTAGTGATACGCGGGCTTCGAATGACCCATACCTAACATGCCTTCGAAATTTCGGAGATGGGCATTCAAGCCTCTGACTACCCCGCCATAATAAAAAAGGGAGTGTGTGCACAAGTCGTGAAGCGTATGTATGTTTGTAGAACAGTTACCATATTATCTCGATTACTTAAACAGATATTGAAAAAAGGTGACGTTTGAAGTACCTATAACCGCCGAGTGTGTATGAGTGTTAATGAATCGAACGTGATTTTTCAGGATCGGGACAGATGGGGATCCGTGATCTCTGCCTAACCCTCTACAGGGAATCAGGCGTGATGTGTATGTATGTATGTTGAACTGCTATTGTTTTAAGCTTTCTTTGTTGTTATTTGTTTAATCAAGAAAACAGGGAGCGCCACGGAGCTAGAAGATTTTCTTGCTATTTTATTTATAGGCTAATTTACCTAACAACTTGATTACTATATCTATAGCATTATTATTCCACGAACAAGTAAGCTGGTTCCGCAATTACATATAAGAGCTAAAACTATCCATAAAACGCTAATAATGGTGATTGAGCGAATTAATTAAAACATACTATTAAAAACCGCAAGGAACGTGATAGCAAGAACGCGCTAAGTAAATCGCTAGGCCGATCATAAATAGCTCGTTTTGGAATTTATAGCGCTGTTGTTCTTAATAAAGTTAATGACAACGTTCGTAACAATGATAATATCTAAATCGCCGAGGTATAAATCTAAAAATGTTCAGATTTTTATCTATTTAACCCTGAATTTCGAAGTGACAATCTCAAGTCACAATAATTGTTGCATGTTGTCTGTGGAGATACAATGTTGTATATTTATTTAGATTTTATGTACAAGAATGATGAGGAAATAATTAAATTGAAACCGCTACATACATAGCCTAGTATATCATAGAATGAAATGGTCAGTATTATTGACAAAAGGAAATATATGTAAGTGAAGTGGAAGGGCGGTCACGTAGGGACATATGATAGTCAGATAGACGCCATATTGAAAAAGGGCTACGTTAGAAGTACCTATAACCGCCGAGTGTTTATGAGGAGATGTATAAGTGTCAATGGAGCGAAAGTGATCTGTGCCTACCCCTTTACTGGGAATCAGACGTGATGTATATGTATGTACAGTCAGTATTAGGTAAAAGTATCTTTATTTTAAACATTTAAATAAATACTGTAATATCATACTTATACGTAAAAACTTCTTTATGTAAAACCTACTTTAGAAAAACAATGGCGGTGATCTCTTTATAGTAACAAACCAATAGTCAGTGTTCCACAATACATCTTTGTAAACAAATAAGGCCTGCTGTGTTTATCTATAGGGCAGTTTCATGACACGTGTCACTTTCTTTACAAAACTACCGTCAAAGGACGTGAATACTACTGCCATTTTACACACATTGTCTTATTGTAGTAATCTATTGTTTCGATTCTGTGAATTTAAATATTTTTACGTTAAATGGGTCGGTAGAAAAATGTAAGTCTGTGATCTCTCCCTAACATTGTAAAAGAAAATTATCATGACGTACATATATAACTATAGGTACATAAAGACATACATACACATCACGCCTGATTCCCTGTAGAGGGGTAGGCAGGGATCACGGATCCCCATTTGTCCCGATCCTGACAGACCACTTTCGCTTCATTAACATAACTATATTCATAACTATAGGTATATGGTATATAGTACTTTGGGTATGTTTGGTTTGATTTAAGGATACAAATATTGTTTATTTTGTGACATCAATATTGTAACTTGAAATACTATTCGTAGAAAGTACTTTTTAAATTAGTTTTAACGTAATCTAATAAATAAAATTACTCTGAATCTTATTTATTTGAATTACATTTAAACTAATTAAAATCAGACCATTAAGCTTATTCTCTAGATACCTAGCTAATTTACTACCTCTTTATATATATACATATGTGTGTGTGTATATATATATGTGTGTGAGAATACTGTACCTTAAGCTTTGTTCATATTACAATACACTATCGGTATCCCCAAAAATTTGTCACGCAAATTAAGGGCGCCCTCACATAGTAAAAAATGCTCTATTTTTGTTGAATAAGCGTGACAATTACCACAGTTATTCCTTTTTTGTGATATTATTTATGAGACCTTATACCATATTGTGTCGCATACCGGGATACGAAAGTAGCTTATTCCAGGAAAGTGGATTCGACTTCCTGGATAAGAAAATATCAGCGCGGCACTAAAACAGAAACTCTCAATAGAATAGAATTGGTTTCACTTTTTTGTACAAGGAAAGTTCTTTCAGTAAGAGCTCTTGCTCAATACGTTGAGTTTTTGGGTATAGTTTGAGAATACATGTAGCGGGCTCTTTGTAAGAGGCGACAGCGTGGTTTGGGCAAGTTTAAATAATAATTAGACTGTTTATAACCTGACTAATTATTAAATTTTTATAAATACGATAGGTAGATACCTCTAGAATTTGTACTTTGTCTATTTCTAGAAAACTTATTAACTGCCTTATCCCTGTTGACCTAATGAATACTAAGTAACTATTTATAGCTATAGTAATGTACAACTAGGCAACCACTTCGCTTTACATGCTCGACAATTTTAGGTAATTTAACGTGAACCTATACGAGAACGTGCTTGTATAAGTACCTTTGCACTAGAGAAAAATATAAAAGAACTGAAGAAGTTTACGTACTAGAACAAAATATAAAAGACTGTGCTAAAGTTTCAACTAAGTCTCCTATTACAATAGTTACCTGGCAGCGAAGCGACATTCAAAAACGATCATTCAAATCGCGGCATATCATCATAGTTATCTTTCGTTACACAACTATCTCTTGCGCGGCGTGACGTAACCAAATCGAGTTCGGAGAAAGCGTCTGTCATTTCACTCTCTCCATCACCTTTTACATCTTCCTTCTCTGTTCTACACTTGTGTTTTTAAACAGCCTTTCTCTTTACCCCTCCCACTGGTTGCATCTCGCTCTTGCCTTTGTATTAAAAAGAGACGCAGTAATCAGGTTTTGTTTGATGATTTATAGCCGTAAGCCGCACTTACACCAGTGTTTAGGGCGTGTCTACAGCGGAACCAATTGTTTTAACACCCGACCTGCTAATAATGCGAATTTCTACTCAACTAACTGGTTTTACGATTTTAATGTAGTGATTAAATAGATACATTATGTTTTTTGTCGAGACATAGTTGGTACCTGTCACTTTTAATTATTCGCATATTAAAGAAACACTATATTAATTAGCACATAAAAATAGAAATAGGGTTTATATTTCTTTGTTTTAGCCAATAGCAGGCTGGCAGGATTAGTATTTTGTGTGCTTACCCATGTTGTTTATTTGTTGTTGTTGTTGTTGATGTTTTGGACAATAGCTAAGTTCCTACTTATTATTATTTATGATAGGTGCAGAGCTCCCTACCTTCCTGAATCAACGACAAATTCTATTTTAGAAAGGAATAACTCATTTAAGTACTTAAATATGTCTTAGCTAGCCTAGAAGATAGAAGAGACTCAATTTGAACAAGACACTGATAAAAGAACTATGTAACATGTGAATCTCACAAAAATAATTGCAAATATCTTTAACCAATCTGTTTCTAGGAACTGAACCTGCGGTGGCAGTACGGGAATAATAAAAATATCTCTATCGATATTAAATAAGTAAATTGCAAACATTGTATTACAAACATTACCTACCTAGTTATGTTAGTTTCAAAGCCACGGAAAACTTCAGTAACAAAGTAGGTACATTTGCAAACATAGTTGAATCGAAGGTGTAGGTAAATGTGCGAATCGAGCCCAAGGTTAGTGTAGAAAGTAGTGTGGCGAATGTTCCTTCTGGCCAATCGCTAAGCTTTCTGCTTATACGGTAGCCGAATGGAAATAGCGCAACGAGTTCTAAACTTAGGACAGTTGGTGCATTTTTTGCCACTGCCCTTCTCTTTGGAGAAAATAATCACTTAGGCGCTTTGTGCACCAAGGTCCTGCCTTGATTTGCTAAAAAGTTTGTACAAGTTTTTGTTGATCCTACAACTTTACGATATTAGTGCATTAGGCTTTTAAATATTTTATCAAATGGCAAACAGCATTAATATTTATGCCTCAAATAATTCTAGAGATCTTTTATTAAAAATTGTAACTTTACCAATCATGAAATTAAAAATAACGTTACTTCTTATACATAGGTAATACCGTTTTCTAAAATAACCTTCAGTCAAAACAAAACAGTTTAAAAAACGGTGTTTGTTTTCAGAAACTAAGCACACTAAAACAACACGATTGCACAAAAGCAGGCCATATTTCTTCTGTCATTGCTAAGTGTGAAGACCAAATTGCATCGCCGCGCAGTCATCGCGCAGATTGAAAAGATAATTCTGTACGTAAGTTGAACACATTGAGGTCTGTGCAGTCGATATTCGTTAGGAGTCACCTCCAAATGACACCAAGTGAGTCAGACTTTAGGACGGCGTGACCTTTCTTTTTTTCTAAAACGTCAATTTAACGATTACGAGTCCCAGAATCGTGCCGGAAGCTAAGCCGAGATTCGTACGATACTCGATCAAACGCAGACTCTATGTAGCTTTGTACTCGTTTTAGATGTCAAGGTGCGGATCATGTAGATAATTAGTACATAGAGCTGAGGAAGACAGCTCGTGATTGAAAGCTCTTTTTGGAATAGAAGATTAGTGAAAAAGGACCTTAGCTCTATAAATAAAAATATTAATATGAGTTATGCTAGAAATACTAGTACTTAACGAAAATTTATTGATTACTTTCAGCAACTACAAAATGAAGAGATATTTAAGGAATGTTAATTTGTCGACAGAAGTTGTCTAAGTATTTCGTTGGGTCAAAATAAAATAAAACAGCAGTTAATCTTAAAAACTTCTAATAACAACAATACTTTATAAAGATACTGTCACCTACAGCATTCCAAATTCTAAAACTGCGAGTTCTAGAACACGTATGCGACCAAAATAAAAAAAGATGTTTTCAATTTATCAAGAGTGTTTTTGCAAATTATTTTTGCACTCGGACTAAAGCCTTGAACGGCAGGATCGCCCGCTGGGCAGACGTATCGTTGGTTGGATCTCCTACTACGCAAAATGATGATTATTGTTCGGAATTGAGTTCGGTCTTCTGTTATTTACGATTTGATACACTGAGCAATATTGATTCGCAACTCCGATTTGACATTATACAGGTATCGCATTAAAATACCATGGAGCATTGATTACCTACAATGTCATAACTTCAAAGATAGATCTAATGCAATTACACTTTATTCTATCTCACAATTCATTTATTAGTTGATTGGATGGATTCCTCGCGAAGGCTACGGTGTGAACTTTGACCTCTCGAGGCTTCGAACATCGGATATTTATACATTCACTAACATGTGCCGATCAACATCATTAATCTTGGGACTTTGCTTGTTCTTCTTGTACCTAGATATGAATTTTATTAAGATTCTCGCGGATATCATAATTTAAACCATTTGAAAGTATTTTTTAATTCCAAATTGCCATGTGCTTGAAACCCTTAAATTGTGTTTTGTATAAAGAAGCTTTTTTCGAATATTAGCCATTTTGCAAGCTCAAGTATTTTTATTGTTCAAACATTTTATTACATAACAGTTAGGCCCTTACAGTTCTTTACTTCTTCTTTAACGCAACTTCTTCCAAGAATTTGCACAGATATTATTTCAGAATATTACCGTTAGGGAAGGTCTGATTTTTTATTAGCACCTTTAAAGTACTCGTATTTAGAACAGACTACGTTTGGAAATTGGATCCAAAACTACAAATTTTTAACTCGATTGATATTAGAAAGCAAAAAGAAAAGATTCATAATATTAATAGGTATATACTGAATATATAGGTGTGTACCTTATATATAAATCAAATAGTAAATTAGTCATAATATAAAATTCTACTTAAATTTCGTCACTTAGCCGTAAAAATCATGCATGAGCTCATTTCGCTGTCTTCAACCCAAATGTAGCTATATCTATATAGCTATACATTATAACTTGACGCAGTAGCTGCTTACCAATAATTTTGACATTCCGCCCATATAAGTCCGCTGCGCTTTGTATTATTTTATCCGAAAATTGAATAGGCACTTTATCTTAAGCGCCTTTCCGTTGCCTTGCCTATCCGCAGTTGACCCTTGACTAGCTATTTCGTAAGGACGCACTCGCGCAATACTACCAATAGGCTTTGTACACACTTGAAGAATAATGATTGTGGTATATGTATTGGCTTATTTCATATAATGTACGTTATCATTGTTACGGGTGGCTTAGGAGTACCTATAACCGAGTGTGTATGAGTGTCAATGAAGCGAAAGTGGTCTGTCAGGATCGGGACAAGTGGGGATTCGGGATCTCTGCCTATCCCTCTACAGGAAATGAGGCGTTATGTGCATAAAAAATAATTGTGAAGACAGCTTTTTTTAGCTACATATATGAAGAAGGATATGAAATATTGTCTTTATTAAGACACTTACATTCACATCACGCCCATTTCCCTACAGAAAAGAATATATAGATGCATTTGAATTTAGGTCAAAAGTACATATCAGTTGTATTGTGGATATAAAATTTAAAAAGATGCCTAAAAGGTAACAATTTTCACTTATAAGTTGCAACAGTTCGGAAGTTTGTGGATAGTTGATATCGTATCACATAACTATTTAGCCAAAAGTCACTTAACACAAGGTGCCAGATTAAACGCAATTTGCATGTAACTAAAATCCTAGCCTAGTAAAGATAAGAAGTTCCTCAGAGGTACCATACTAAGTGGCCTGCCAATGAGAAAACGCCAATAAGTCATCATAGGTATATGAGCAGCCCAAGGTTAATGATTGCGGACTAAAGTGCCTTCCATTGCGGACCGTAAACGCATAAATGTTCAGTTATCTGTAATAAAAACTGACATTGACACAAAATGCAAAGCTCAATGATCATTTACACTGGATCTTCTGTGTTAGAAGATATTTTGAAATAAAGGTAACATAACTTGGAATACCGATATAGTATCGATACTAGGATTTTAACTAAAAGTTACTTTAATACTTACATGCATGACATGTCATCGGTCAAATTCTATATATTATAATCTCACATACTATCCTAAATAATGTGTTATTCTTTAAGACAATGATAAGGTGCACATAATTCTTAACAATCTAAATATTTGATCAAAATTAAATGTCTCTGTTTTTGACAACTATATAAATTAAACTTATCTCATTCCTTCTTACAAATAGCCCATAAATTAAAGAAATTTACTTCAAAAGATGATTCGGTCGCATATGCACTGGCCCTTACCTAGAGCCTTGCCAAATGGACATGTACCTAAAATGTTTGCCACTTACAAAACGGCACACACACTGGAGATGTCGATTTCAAATAGAAAATCTCAGGCTTCATAGAGTAAATTATGACCTAAGGACATTCGTGAATAGGTCGTGGAGAATTGTGTTCTTTATTGTATGTTACTTGACACAAATAAAGTCAATTTAATTTGATAATAAAACACAAGGTATAAATATATAAGAAAATAAATATAATATATTCATATAGAATATAAACCTGAGGGTAAATAAATTAAAATAAGTTATTCCTGTTTTGCATAGACAGTATTTTTTTGTTTAATGTAAAGATACAACATTAATTGGTAAAAGGTTACCAGTAGGTTAAATTTAGATAGAGCTTATTTGGTAGGATATCAACGGTGCATTTCAGTTTTATATATCGTAAGAAATCGTCTTCTGTTCCGTTTGTCTATCCATCTCCCGTTTATCCTGTGCTCATAGGGGATGTAAAAATAATGCTAACTGGTTGCTGTTCTTCCCCGCATGTCGTAGGAGGCGACCAAGGGACTAGGAGTAAATAGAATGTATTGGACGATAGGCTGATACGAGGTAAATAAGTTAATTTCTGCGATAGCCTTTCTAGAAATGCTTTACTATTTTTATGATTCTTTTAACTCCTTCAATTCCTGTAACTACATAAATACACAAACTCTCTCTTGTTTCTTCATCTTTTTCTTCTGGTACCTCTCCGACTAGCGAAGGTTGGCAGTCAACTCTGCGAAACTTTCCCGATCTCTCGCTGATGATGCCTGACCATTCTCTAATGTTGCGGAGCTACGACTGCTTTCTTCCCGACACCCCTTTTTCCAGCTATCTTGCCCATTATGATCAGCTGCAGCAAGTCGTATCTCTCATGTCTCAAAAACAAACATACGCTTCACGACTTGTGTATACACACTCCCTTTTTTATTATGGCGGGGTATTCAGAGGCTTGAATGCCCATCTCCGAAATTTTTAAGTCATGTTAGGTATGGGTCATTCGTGATTCGAACCTAGGACCTTTCTCATACGAAGTCCGAGGTCTTACCCATTGGGCTACAGCGGCTCTAAAACTCTCCCTCTGTCTCAAGACATGGCCCAGATATGCAACCTTCTTCCACTTGTTTACCATCCACTTTAATAACACATTCTATCTTAAAAACCATAGTTTTATAATTCTTAGTGTAACTAAGCTATATAGTAGTAAAATATAATTTGTCCATACATCTTGTACAAGTATTGTAGAGTAGAATTTATTGCTCATTTTATCCTGTGTGTTTTACTCTATGTGAATGACCAATTAAGAAGTCCAGTGTTCATTTGAGACACGCACAAGGAAAATGCGTGACAAGACACTGCGAAATGCCTCCCATGAAAATCACCCACTTCACTCATAATATTAAGCTTCCGTGTTTTTGATCATATGGAAATCAAGTTTGCAGAAAAATCGCTATTAACAAAAGTTTATAAATAAATAATATTTATTATAAATAATATTTTTGTATACTTAAAATAAACCTACTGAATTTTCACATCTTTATCTAGCTAAGCAAGGCTGTTCGTTCCATTTTATTTTAGGAGTACAATTTTCGTGATTAATTATTTCCAATTTGGTTTGGTTCTTGAGGACGTTATTACTTTTTAGTTAAGCACAACAATAAAATGATAAGAAAATAAGAAAAAAACATAATTTTTCAGAAACCACTCAATCATTAATATTTTCTAAACGAGTCAGTGAAAAAAATTGTTAACTCACTAATGGTCAATTGCAATTTCTACCTCATCTCCATATTGCGAATAAATTTCCAAACAAAAATATATTTTATTCGCTACTTTTATTTACATAGATACGAGCTGACAATTTGTGTAATGTTACACAATTATCACTCAATAGTCAGATCATCAAAGCTCAATGATGCCACCTACACGGGCAAATGTGGCAACGATTATTTTGTATCCTGAGGCGAATTAAGTTTTTATCTGCATTGCGATGTTCCATTGTCTTCGAGTGCGCTTTATTCTACCGCAGTTTACGATGGATAGCACCTAGATACGCATTGTAAGGAGGCTAAAAGAATATTGCATAGAATAGTATAACTGAGTATTTGTATATGGTGTCAGGTTTGTTACTTACTGGCTGGTAAAAGGCATTTTCAGACAGGGTGTATATATATATATATATATATATATATATATATATATATATATATATATATATATATATATATAGGTTTGCGAAGGTTCATAATGTTGAAGATAGTGTCTTCATGGGATAGAGAAAAAAAGAATAAAATTTGAGAGAAATTAAGGGATATTGCATAACTTTTTAAGTATATATGCATAATCAAGGATTCTTAACGCAGCATTGATTGGGAAAATCATTAGAACAATCTTGCTCGTGAGTAGAAAATAACGTATTCTGAGAAATATCCGTGAATCAATTAATTAATCAATTTGTATGAGAATTTATTACAGATACAGCTTGTTTTTTAACCTACTTCCTAGCGATATTTGTGAAGTTTTATCGCCTTTTTACTGCTGAGTTAGTGCAAGCCTTTGTTACTTAACCTCCATCTGGTTGAGTTTAAAGGCGACTACGGGACTAGGCGTCTCAATAGTAGTACTGGACGATATTATGTCCATTATTATTACATTACATGCTGAAATAGTCAACAACTGGCTACATGTAAAAAGTAATATATTAGTAACTAGTGACCCGCTCCGGCTTTGCACGGGTATAAAATATATAGCTTACTCCACTATTTAATGGATGTTATTATACATATAAACCTTCCTCTTGAATCACTCTATCTATTAAAAAAAATCGCTTTAAAATCCGTTGCGTAGTTTCAAAGATTTAAGCATACAAAGGGACATAGGGACAAACAAAGCGACTTTGTTTTATACTATTTAGTAATAAAAGCAATATATTATTAATGAGATCAAAAATATTAGTGTATATTCGATATTAACGAAGACCTACTCGTATAATGTTCTAATGTAAACGCTATTACTGTTTTAGACAAGACTATTTTAGGCGTAGACTGTTAAGCTAGTATAGATTATCATAAACATCCCTCAACCCTTATTTCAGGGACCAAGTATACTAATGAGTTTTAGCACAAACGCAGTTCAATATCAGATCAGTAACAGTGTGAAGTTGGTAGTCGATTAGCTAAAGTGTCCAATTTCACCATTGACATCAGCAAGAGTGTCAATTTCGTTTTAAAAATGGCGTAATTTGCTACGTTTGCTATTCCGCTACCAACTTCACACTATTACTGATTTGTTAATAAACTGATATTTTGCAAATAGCATTGACTTGGCCTCAACTAGGGGTCGGCGCAACAAATGTTTGTTTCGATACTTATCAGCCATCATTTCTGCAGTCCTATATATGTTATATGCAAATGTAACTACGTATATACCTACAGTCATCATCTTCTTATGGTACCCCAGTGGTACAAAGGGCCTTCGTGAGAAGTCGCCAACCGCTCCTAAGATAAGGCACAGGATACCTACAGTATCATTATAGAATGACAAAGTCAAGGAAAATGTCTAGCAAAAAATCAATCGAAACTTCAGTGAAGTGAATGAAAGTGTAACGAATCGAAGTTGATTTTTATTTATAGAATAGTCACGGCTTGGCAGTTAATTTGACGTTTCGGTCAAATTCGCTTACAAATAAAGAGATTGCAATTAAATTCCTGTTGCAAAGTAGCCTTCGTTAAATGTTACAAAGTACATATTACTAAGGTTACAATTCCACTATAAATGACAGAGGAGATTTTATATCGCCGAGGTTCTGTCCACCCCGAAATGACGTGAATGTATATGTATGAATGTAAAATTCCACTTACAATCCATTTGGTTATTTATACGAGGTTTGTCAGGATTGGGACTGTTAGGGATCCATGATCTCTGCCTACCCCTCTACAGGGAATCAGGCGTGATGTGTATGTATGCAATTAGAATGGCACATATTATATTCCCATCCTAGATGAGCATAAACGTGGGTGATTTTCCATTATTGCACAACTAAACACAAGACAATGAAAGAAAATAGTTTAACGAACAAAAGCATTAAAATTAATCTTCTTAACAACTGCTGTAATGACGTCAGTTCTTTTCATACACAAAAACAATTAGTGGGTTATTAATAGGATTAATTCTATTTGGGTTCTGAACGCAATGGAGTACGCTTTGTGAGTGTACATAGGAACAAAAGGCAGTTAATTAGCCCCGTACGTGGTGCCATTCATCATTTACGACCCACGTTATGTTAAGGTTGTAGATGCAGAATAGTTGCTGAAGCTGTTGATAGATGGCACAAGACTAATCTGTTCAAAGAAGATTGCTCTAGCATATTGGTACTGTACCATATTGGCAATCCATGATACACATTACGTTTTCTAGTAGGCAGAAGTCGTAGATTGAAGAAATTAGGATTTATATATATACATATATATTGGTACGTTTTTTGTTTTGTCTCTGTATATTTGTATATTATATAATAGTGGATATTGAATTACAGATAGTAATAGGTATGATAATAATGAAAAATTGGCATAAAATTTTTCTTGAGAAGTATAAAAAGACAATCTTAAGCCCTACATGACATTTTTTGTTTTATAAACACAAATGTAACTAGTTTCACACACTCAAGTGCATCCATATCTAGATCTACCCTTACGGATATATTGCATATGTTGCGTTATACGTCATAAACATTCAACACCATTAACCCTTACAGGGTAGTCATATATACGTATATCTCCATAACCGAAACTCCGGATTCAATCATGCTGTGTCCATCTCGAACACTCGAACTAACAAATTAAACCTTATAGCTAGCGCCTATCATAACATATAGTAAACTACGTATGTCGCCATTTACAAGCACTCGATAACACATATTCCGAGGTGCATACGTTCTGCTTAAAAAGAGCATTATTCGATGGTTTGGACATGTTATGTGGATGAATGACAGTAGATTGAAAATAGGAATATATGTGGGTGAAGTGGAAGGATGGTTACGTAGAGGTCGGCCCAGTAGCATATATGACAGTCAGATAGACGCCATATTGAAAAAAGGTGTTGTTAAAAGTATGATAAGTGTCAATGAAGCGAAAGTGGTTTGGACAGATGGGGGATCCGTGATCTAAGTCTACCCTTTTACAGGGGAATCAGGTGTGATGTGTATGTATGTATGTTCCGCATGTTTTTCCTCACTGTAATACGTATCGAAGTACTTAGAAACTACATAGCTTCTACGCTTTACTAACAATGTTAGGTTTCCTAATGGGTTTACAATCAAGGCGGTTTTAGGTAGTAAGGTCGCCTCGGTACATTATGTTCACACATTGTTTGCTATCTAAACATCATTAATTACAAAACTCGTGGGCTCGGTTTAACTATTTATGGAACTGCAACTGAACTGCAACTAAACTTGCTATAAGTTATGCAAATTTAGATTTTTTTTAATTTCAGTTACAGAACGTTTCCGTAGTCTATCTATTATAAAATAATACTCACTTTGTTTATTAAATTTTAATTTAATCTTTGTCCATAATTTAGCAAGGGTTTCACATTAGATGACAGAATGTAGACAATAGTACACGGATATGTAGAGACAAAAATTCTACCACATGAATTCAAAATAAACATTGTGTAGTGTGAGTATGTGACTTTTCTATCACTTAATGTGAGACCATAGTTAAATTATAAATTGAATATATTAACTGAGTATTATTTACTAATGAGAATCTTCATAGATGGAGAAAATGATCTGTAGTAATCGAAATTAATTATAGAATAAACCTTACTCAATTTAAACCATATTATGCTTAGCATCGATCGATTCCCAGGCTAAATTGTACTCGTAAACTAATAAATGATGTCTTTTATCCAATAGGTAATAGGAGAATCGGTCCTGGGCTTATATTTGCATGCTATGTAATTGTCCACCTACATTCTCTATTGATGGGATCACTTTGAGCGGCGAATGCCTTTGATTCTCAATGGGAGGTCACGCGGGACATATCGAAGAATAAGAATACTTAATGTGTATTTGTAATTGGAATTGTATGGCTATTGATAGAGAATTGAATGTAACCTGCCCTATTTGATTGTTTGGAAGATGATTTAAGAATGTGTGAATGTATTTAGAGAGCCTTTATGCTTAAGACATACGTACATGCAATTCTTTTTAATACTTTAACAAGACTCTTATTTAAATATTGAATAGGTAACGTGTCTATGTATTTAATTCTATTTTATAATAATTTACATGTTGTAAAGTATTGTATGAAAGGTTTGAAGTAAATAATCTAAAACATTTGTTTGCAAATCAGGTGTATTAAGGCAAAATTATAGTTACGTATTTCAAATCCATTCACATGATGTGTGTTTAAAAATCAACCTAGACTTTCAAAACCATTGAAACAGTCAAATTACTTTCAAGCGAATGTAAGTTTGCATCAATTGATATTTTCGTTTTGGTGTATTACCTAACTGACATTCACTAAGACCTAAAGAAAGACTTATTCGTTCAAACATATGAATACACAAACTCATGTCTGTGAACTCACAATTTTAATTAACAATGTAAGTATATGATAGCATTCTACATGGTATGAGTTTCATTCCTATTTTGACTTTCAATACATACAGATATTCACGCCTCTACGTCCCCAACGGGATAGGCAGAGACAAAATACAATAATTTATATTCTTATCTAATTCTATTATCCAATCTTTATTTCACCAAAAGTTTTTTAAATGTTATGGGACACATGTTATGGGTCTTTTAGATCAATCGATCGTTACTTAGATCAATTCTGACTAATCTCTCTTGCTTCACTCACATCCACCTTCTCATACGTGCTCTTCTGTTCTCTACTTTAATTTAACTTCATGATTATGGCTACTAACCGTACATGCCATAGCTGGCAAACAAATAGCGTTATGAATAATCTGGTTGACATATTATTATGATTAAAAACTAAGGGGACTTATCGCGCAAGTTTTTATATAATAAAGTTACCTTTTTTAACCCGACGTTTCAGCTACGTTGTAGCAGCCTTGGTCACGGGTAGACTGACTAACTGGTAACTTTATTATATAAAAACTTACGCGATAAGTCCCGTTAGTTATTAATCATGAGTATAAATCGCGAATCTCTTTAAACTATTACATATTATTATTCTCCGTTTGATGTTATAACTGAGGTTTTGTATATCAGATAGCTGTAATGCAGATGCCAATTAAGCAGGTATTAGTTTTATCTTAATGGCTTTATTAAGTGTGGGCTGCGTGGGACTAAAATACAAATGTAGTTAAGTGAGTGAATTAATTTCGTTATTGTTACAGTAATGTGTTTCTAATACTAGATGCATCGATACGCTGATAAACGTGTTATTATGGTGTAAGAGGCGACTAAGGTTCTGCGATGTTATATACTTAATACAAAAGGGGCTCTGTGAGCTCTACCTATGTTTTAATAGGGAAACGGGCGTGATGTGTACATATGTATATAGAGGTTGTCCCAATAAGATATTTGTCAGTCAAAAAAGTGTGACTTGTGAAGTACCTATAACCACCTTCAATCCCTTTCGAGTGTACAGAACCTGGGAGATATGATATCTCCTAGGTCACTTTTTAGCATTAGTATTGTGGTTGCGATGTCGTAATGAAACATTGGTGACAAGTTCCTTAAGATCGCACAATAGATTCACTGACCACTAGTCGGCACAAGAACGGCAGCTAGTCAACATTATTTATACGTCCCAGACTAGCATGGGACAGCATACACATAATATTACTGTAATATACATACAAGTGTATTAAGTTATATAATCAAGTGTTTGTTGCTAGAAAGTATTTAGAATATTTATTCATTAGCCTTTCTTTCTCAGATTTTATTCATTCATACATACATACAGACACATCACGCCTGATTCCCTGTAGAGGGGTAGGCAGAGAACACGGATCCCCATTTGTCCCGATCCTGGCAGACCACTTTCGCTTCATTGAAATTCATACATCTTCTCATACACTCTCGGCTGTTATAGGTACACCTAACGTCCCCTTTTTCAATATAGCGTCTATCTGACGGCCCCTACGTAGATTTCATTCAGACCTAATATAATTACAAAACGCCACTGAGAAGAGAATGTCAGTTATATTTTGTACAAATTTCGAACGTACCTATTAAGTGAAAGCTATTTTGTATGTACGAGGCAATCTCTAATATGCAACACGATTGATTGTTACTTTAGAAGGGTCTTGTGATCGGAGTAATGATATGGGATTCATCTTGATGTATGAATTCATTTGCTACCTTTGACGACAGAAATATAAGAACTGTTGGTCACTTTCACATATGTATGACGAATTACTTTTGGTTGGTTTGGTTTTTCCCTTCACCAAAAGGAAGAACTTATTTGAAAAGCAGATGAATTTTGATCAGAGTCAAGAGACCCTAGTTTAGAATTACATCGTGATGTGTAATTATCGAAATTGTAAGACAAATGCAACTATTAACATAAAATAAAGACACAAATTTATTTTATGCAAAAAAATACACATAACTTGTACCATGTAGTAAAAGAGTACCGCTTCAGCATCTGCCACAGTCAGACTGCAGCGCTGGTCTTCTGCCAGCACCCAAACAAACAGCCAGCCACCATTTTGAGAAAACCTTTCTATTCCTTCAATAAGATAATAGTTTCTGTATATTATCCCATCACGTTTGGTAAAAAAGGGTTTCAAGTACCCAAATATTTACCCCATATAATTAATAACATAACAATCTTTTTAATACACATATGCATATACATAAGGGTAGGCAGAGATCCTTGATCCCCATTTGTCCCGATCCTGACAAACCACTTTCGCTTTAGAAGTACCTTTTTTCAATATGTCGTATCTGACTGTAATATTGAAATTAATTAATAATTTACATATGGCTCACCTTAATTATTATTCACAGGCCTATTACACTGCTATGTCTCGTGATTAATGCAGCTATCTGTCGTTGCAGGGCCCGCTTTGATTTGTATCCGCGCTGTCACTCGATATACGTTAAGTTCTATTGCCACTTTAATTAAACCCGATCGCTTATTAATTAACAATGCAACAGGTTTGTACCAGGGATTAGAATAGGTATGTATGTATATGTCGGTTGTTTTAATAGCGAAACTGCGGTAGGTAGTAAGTATTAGAATGGTAGAGAATTTCATTATGAAATAGATATAATCCTGCCTCTACGACCCCAATGGGATAGGCAGAAACTTTCGATGGCCACCTGCAACGATCCAGAAAAAATTCTCTTGCTTCACACATTCTCATTAACCTTCTGATACATGCTCTTCTGTTCTTTACACTACGTATCCCTATATGAAATAAACTATTATGGAATAGTAGTTGAGTATATTCTTTGTAGATTGATCCTAAAGTAAACGTGTTAAATGAGTTATTATCATGGTGAATCAATGTAAGATTTTAACATTTTTTACTTTATTTACTGCCTACATAACATACCACAGAACATATGTTCATTATAAGATTGTTATGAAAGTACGGCACAGATATTCTATGTAATCTCAGTTTAGTATTCAAAAGAAGAACTGTACGTTTATGTACGTTCTACCCACCTATCTATGAATTATAGATTTGATATAATTACGCCTCGTTAATCTCAATTATACCTTATCACCTTGTTACAAGGCACACGTATTCAAAACATTTTCATCAGCCCAACCTCATTGAAACGAGCAATCAAAAGCTTTTTATTATTAAAAATAAACTCGTTAACCGATATATAGCATAACAAGTTGTGAAACTTAGTTTTTTACAAATACGGACGAATCCACCCAGTGGGCGAAGTTATGCATGGTCCAATGTATCAATATGACAGGCAAACGTAAATAAAAACGAACGCGGAACTGTTAGTCGCATGCCTTACATCTAAATCGGTAAGTCGTCTATCTTCCATCGGACAAAGCAAGTTCTTTCTTAAAATATTCATGTCGTAACGCGGAAACATCATGGTTGCCCGCCATCAAATTTCAGACCATTTCGGATTAAACAAAACACATCACGTTCCTCGCGACCTTGGCGAGGAGCGCATTTTAATAACCGCTCCGCGTATGCAGACCGTGTGCCAACGAGAGGAAAAGTGACTGGCTGAACGCTTTGTTCCCGAAAGGAATTCGCAACATGTGTATAACTAGCGAAACGTATAAGAACATTGCCTGTAATTTATGTGCGTAAAAGAATAACACAGTTAAAAATTTATTCATTGGTTAATGCCAGAGCCGGGATTCGAACTTAGGACCTAATAAGAAGTCAGAGGCTTATTACCCATTTGGCTGATTACCCATTTGGCTACAGCCGCTTATTTAAAAAAAATTATTGTAAACTTTTCATCAGTATCTGAGCATGGAGAAAACGATTGAAAATCAGGAAAATTAAATATGGAGTAACGGTTATCCCTCAGGCATTAAAAAGAACTTGTAGTATTAAAAGAAGCGGTAACTTAACTTCTATAAATTTTATAAACATGTACATATGTAGTTAATAAATAGTTCTTTTTTTTTAGAGGACTGACTTCTATTCGGTCATGTAAGTTCTAGTGTCTGTATTACATAATCGTAACTAGTGTTTTGGGCACTCAAAACCCACGTAAAGTTATAGCAAAACCATAAAGAAACATAGGTATTCAACCTTCTAGATACGTTGTGGGCTGTAGACGTAAGTACTCATCACCTGTCACATTGGTCACTGGTGAAACGTAACAAAAACTAAGAAACAATCGTGACAAATAGAAAGTATTTGCTTTAAGGTCTATTGTCGGCGTCTTTCATCTGTTCCTACTACCGTGTGGTCATCTTTGAAACAATGTCAGTTGACCAATATCCCAAGTAAAGGATCCGGTCACTGTCATCGGTTTTATGCCTTTATGGACCTTAACAACGAAACCCTTTCGTCAAAGTTCTTGGAACAGGAAAACACTTTCAAAATATGTGATGACTTAGACCTAAGAGTTAAGGAATGTTAATTTAGGGTCCTAAATTTAGATGCTATTAGTAAGAGTGTTGAAACTGTATCTTGGATTAAGTAGTTTATGATGTAAATAGAACATTGGTTTTAGTTGGAGACGTTTAATGAATCCCTAATGAAGGAAATCAATTATGCGATGTATGATCAACCTTCTAATATTACCACGATAGTGTTTAATTATAAGTCGTGAAGTCCCGTAAATACCATCATATTTCAGTCAGTTAGTGAGCACTAAATTTAAAGTAAAAATGTAATACTTTTGATATGGGAATCCTAAATTCTATTCCATGGGAAGCCCTTTCGTCGAAAAATACCTAATAACACCTCTTTAGATATACTAGGGCGAAAATATTATACCGTATATTTATATATATACCATACTATTTCGACTACTGGGCAGATTTCAACTTACCTGAGAACAAAAGCATACTGGGAAGAAGGTGGTACCTGAAAACCAGCCTGCAGTAACATTAAATTCCAAACTTAGTCTAACACGGGAACTAATATATCCTTATACGTACATTCGAAACCTTAAACGTGTATCGTTCCCTTATTCTAACGTTTCACAAGCCATTACCTGTCACCAAGTAAATGGGTTACATAAAGAACGGAGCTAAATATCACCTACAGAGCAGCACCTTTAGCGAACAACCTCCTATTAGCACATAGACTGTTCTTGCGAATCTCGCCTTAGAAAGAACCTATAGTTCAGTGGTAAAACTATTGGTTTGGTATGAGAGGATGCGGGTTCCAGGCAGTGTGGAAACATGTACGTGAGGTAAAGAAAACTACTGATAAAATTGTTAAATAAATATATTTAATAGGTTACTCAAATAGAGTTAGAAAGGTGAACTACAGATATAGACACAAAAAGGACTCTCTAAATTCAAATTAATAAAAATTTATTCAATATTAGTACAGTAATAGTGCATTCTTGCAGGTCGAAAATATATTGAGTGGCACTGGTTGTCTTATGACTCTACTCTAGTCTTTGACATCTTCCAATCCCTTTGATGGTATCAATATGGAATATTACCAATAACTTAAAGTAACCAATAACTTAAAGTTACTACTACATTCAATACCTAATCATCATCAGCTTTGCGGTTTTTAAATCCGCCATTGTTATGCTACTAAACCATTGTCCTAGATAGCACAGGTGCCATTTTTGTGTCGTTCCTCCAAGCAACCGCACATCTCTCTCACAAAAGGCCATAAGCGACGACCTTCCTCTCTAGTCGCGGATCACGCCTAACGCACCGACGGACTGCGGGCTCTGTACTGGCTCCCACAGCAGTGCTTTAGACTAGAATATATGTAGCTACATGTTATAGGACTTGAACGAAAAAAAAGAGTTGCTGAAAACAATATAAAGTGGTAAAGCACCAAAACTAACCTTATAATCCTTTATTAGCACGAAGGTTACGCTAAAGTAACGCCAAAAGTATGTTGATACAATATGCGAGGTTTCGTCACTATTAAAACGAAGGAGTTTACTATAAGTTATGTTTCTGTATTGAGCCTCAGTTAATGCAGTATGTTTTTTCATAGCTACATACTTACATACATTTATGTTACCTTTTTTCTCTTTAGAAGACTAAGTTCAAGAATCACCTCTTGATTGCACCTCCGAACATACAAAATCACAATATATATTTCACTATAACCTCTGCTAGACATCTATATACAACATATCAGGGGCCTTACTCCACTAATGCATTGTAAGCACAATATTACTTCAGTATCGATACAGTAATACTTCAGTGGCCGTAATTTGACACTTTTGACACTCCACTATGTGCGAAAATGTAAAGTAATATAGTGAAGTATTACTATATCGATACTGAAGTAATATTGAGCCTACAATGCATTAGTGGAGTAAGGCCTATGCACTATACATTATACTGTAGTTTTCTTACATTTCCAATACTTGGATAGACTTGTAGCTCTGCCAGTACCAATGGCATAATGCAGTACCGAGTTCACGCGAAGCGACCTTGCAGATATGGGGCGACGAATGCCACGATCCACTCAGCACTCTTCGGCTGCTCGTGAGACACATTCTTCGTTATGTTGCCAGTGCTTTGTACTGTAGGGAACAGAAGTATTGGAAATAAAAAAGATAGGATATTATGATAATGAGTAATAGATATTTAATATATATACTCTGAAAGGAATACATACTTACGTACGACAATTAGGAATTACGTCAATAAATAAGACACATCCAGTCAATACAGCCTAGAAATGAATGAATATGTATGACAATGTATTTCGGTGAGATAAAATTTGTGATTGAGGGAGCATAGTAGTAATGATGAAGATGTTCTGGACGCTGAAAGCTCATGTTTCACTTATAACAAAAATCTGGAACAAAGTAATTAAAATCAATTATCATCCAACGAACGGAAACGGAACCTAAAGTTAAAATTAATAAACAGATACATTCAGCAAATTATGAAATCTTAATTTTATTTGTTGTTTATTTTACCCATTCATTAACAATAGCAAAAGTTTTGGCCAATCTGAATGTGGGCGCTGATGATGATGAGGATAACTCCAGAATTGGTGGTGTCACGTCGTTAGTATATTTTTCATAACTGTCTAATTGACAACGTCATTATAAAAGCAGGAAACCATAGACAAAAGATACATATTTCAGTAGGCTAAGGATTGCGGCATTAGGTCCATCGTTCACACTGAATATGTGATGAATAGGCATGTTTGTAAAGTCTCATACCATCTCACACCATCCATACAGAATGGCACAACACTGCTGTGTACCCAGTGTAGCAACGAGCCCCAGTTTTGAAAATAGCACCAAATACATTAAAAGCGCGTCCCCCGTACAAAGTCTCACCCAACTGTTACTGACATTGAAATTTCGAAACCTATTCACATCAGGCCGCTCATTAAAGCTAACAAATCAAATCAAACAACTTCGCACGTTTAAAGTAAACCGTTTCAAGGATTCCCTGAGAAATCTCTTCTGTGTACTTCATAATGCATTTAGCGTCGAGTTAGCAGTGTCAATATTACGGCGGCGAGATTGAAATGTGAAGGAATGCTGATTTTAGAACATGACGGACGATACGACCTCAAATGGTTTAAAGAACAATATTCATACTAAAGACTTCTGATGATATAATGATATTGTTAAGTAACGTTATGTGTTGTCATATATACATATATATTTATTCTTAATTTATTAATAAGTTAATAAATATAGCTGTATACGCCCATAGAGGCATATGTGTCCGTAACGGAGATAGTTTTAACATAATTTTAAGTACTGATTCGCATATATGTATGCTATATATGCTAATCATAGCATATATGTATGTCGAGGGTGTATATTTAATCAAAAAATAAATAAATATGACATTGGTGAAATGATTTTTACAGACTTAGTTTTTTATAATTATATTGTATGAAATTATATTTTAATCTAAAATGTTTTGCAACATTCCCATACGTTTCCTTACTTGGACTTTAAGCACGTTAACTTAATGATGCCCATAATATTGTGGCCTTAAACTTTGAAAGTTTCAATTATTTAAGTTCAAGTCAAGTTGGATCTATGTAAATATTATGTAGATAGAGATGAAAAATCATCAATCAAGGAAGAGTGTTGATTTGAACCTAAGCCCACGAGTTGCAGACATAAATAATTATACGTCTATGCACTGAAGGTCTGTTACTTGAGAACAAAAATGGCATCTGCCACAAAAAATACAATTATGATGTCATAATACACATTTCAGTGTTTGGTAACAGAAAGGTCACGAAATGAATTAGGAATTCTTTTGTGAACTTTATTTTAAATCTTTTTTTATAGTTCGGCTCAGTAATTATAAGTATAGATACATATTACGCCAGTTATCTTATTGAGGAATCACGAAAATTCATTTTCTTGACTCTGATACATCTCAACATACATACTCGGCGGCAAAAGAACTTTTAACGTCACCCTGCTTCAAATATTTTAAATCCTCTTTATGCCGATTTGATTTAGCAATTATTTACCAATATAAATTATCTTGATTAATAACAAACGGGACTTATTGCGTAAGTTTTTATATAATAAAGTTACCTTTAAATAATAATACCTTTTGATAAAGGTAACTGTATTATATAAAAACTTACGCGATAAGTCCTGTTTGTTATTAATGATGAGTATAAATGGCGAACCTCTTAAAACTATAAATAGATAGAACCTCGGAGATTTAGTATCACCTAGGCCATTTTATAGCACAAATATTTTGCTTGTAAGGTCATAAGGAGCATTGGTGTCAGATTACTACCCTATCGCCCAATGGATCCCATTTACCCCTATTTCCGTAGTCCTCTCCTATGGCATGCCGGGAAGAACGCTATGTAGCATTCTTTTTAACGACCTAAGTTCATGTAACTGTAACATCCCATGTAACAACAAGTACGAGTCTTAACTTTTTATTTCCTCTACACATATGTAGATTCAATTTAATAACCAACAAGACTTGCATCTTAGTACTAAAAAAACCTTTCAATAGTTCAGAGTAAACCGCAACAAAGTGCCTGTCCATATTAGTAACAACAAAGTAGGTAATGTATATAATTTCGAGCGCAGTGGTCAAGGCAATATTCTCTACGAATTGGAAGCAATTATTAGAACGTAACAAGGAATTAATATCTCAATAATAATCATTATATATTGACTCGTGAGTGATTTATGAATTCTCTTGTGTAGAAAGAATAATTAGGTACAAGAGTATGTGTATAATGATCGCTTACTGGTTATCCATTGTCGTTAATGCAAAGCTATTAGCTGTTATTAAATTGAATAAAGGACTATTATTTAGACCTCAACTCACAAAGGTTTTTAACTGATTTTGTTTATGACAACATAAACATATACTCATACTCATTGTGTTGGAAAATAAATTGAAACACTTTATCACGTCTCAGAAAGATACTTTATTATTTCATTGTCATAAAGGCTTAGAAAGAAATGATATGCTAGATAAAATACATTTACGAAATGCATCGCATGTTCCCTGTTCCCCGAACAGCTAATAGTTAGTGCTTGTAAATGGCGTCCTGGTTTACCACCTGTCACATTGAGTACTGACTATCTGGTCAACACGTGGGTTCGAGGTGGCCATAGAATTACGACCTTCGCAATTGTGGAGATGGCAACCTGAACCTCTGACTATCCCGCAAGGCTTAATTGTAGTGAACGCGTTTGTCTTTCGTTTCTTTGTCTTTTTATATGCTAGATATAACTTTATGATTTTATGACTAAGCTTTTACATTTTAGGGTAAACAGAGAGAAGAAAACTATAAAATTGGTCCCACGTAAGTGCGTAAATATCGTAACAGCTGATTAGCATAATCTACCTGCGGCTGCATTCCGAATTTCGTCGCCTACACTGGACGGAGGAGATTTCTCGTCTGCCCACTGACACCTCGGTTCTGCTGTTTGCTTAGCCCACGTGTAGGTTTAGCCAATTAGTTAACTAACAACGTTAGAGATGAAAACAAAATTTTGTAAAAGGTTAAAAGGCGTGTATTGAATGGCAGGTTTTACTATAGAGTTCAACATTTTACACATCTAAAACTTTTGGAGATATCAAATGACGTAATATATAAATTTATTTCAAATTGATTTACAAAAAAACATGGATCAAGCAAAATAGAGTTGTAAATTAGATTGTTTATAATCCAATACACATCACATAATTTGCGAAAAATATTGTAAAACTTGAGTACTGTGAAATACTCACTAAACTTAGAACATATTTAAAACCCTATACTGAATCCAAACAGCAGAATCATGCTACATTGTAGGCTAAGCAATAGTCCTGTTGACATTCGTCCGAATGGTAACTTCACAAAAAGTCCTAACCGCCGTCTAATTTAACATACACTTACAGCCTTTTATTCCGAGGCCCGGCCAATGTCATGTATAGGATAGTTTTTGTAGCGCCTACACCTAGAACACGAAGAATTTGGCTCGCTCAAGGGCATGCTTGTGCATTGTTCCATCTATTTCTCACCATCATTTATATGCTAAAACAATAGAATGAAGTCATGTGGCCGCATTGATAAACGGAGTATCGCATTATAAAAAGGCTGTTATGGGAAAACTGCCCTGCAAATAAATCGTGAGATAAAAATGTAATTATGTAAAGTAAATGTTTATACCGTTTATGAGATTATTGAATAGTTTATTAGTAATGCATTGACGCAACTCGTGATGGAAGGATAACTTAAACATTACAATTTTAATATGTAGACATAACTATTTTAATTCAAAACACATTTTATTACATTTCTATCAGTAGAATAATTCTTTATATTTTCCTTCACTCTTTAATTATAACACAAATTCTCAGACATAAATATTATATCTAGGAAGAGAACGAAAGAATTTGAAAATGGCGGAATCGACATCATGTAAGTAAATCGATACAATAATTAAATAAAGTGGGCTTGAGATGAAAATGTAAGAAATGCTGTTAATGGCTTCGATTGAACCTGATCAGGAGGCTAAGGTTACCAAGCGGAGGACGCTTAGCCACCGACTCGATGTATCGATGTTATAATACCTCAAAGTATCGATATCATTGACAACTCATGCCTAGGTCTTATGACTATATTTTAGTTGATTAAGAGATTAGACTTCGATATATTTTATAAATAAATAATATGTTTGTATGGTTTTTACGTAGTATGTAAATGTACACAAAAATTTTTATTGTGACAACAGTCGATAGAATAGTGTACAAATAAATTGAGACGTATTTCCTATTATTTTGTAGTATCTTAAATACAAACGCGTTTACGACCCTTAACCCTTGTGGGGTAGTCAGAGGTTCCTGTAAGCCATGTCGCGATGTAAAAGCACTAACTATTACCAGTTCGGGGAACAGGTAGGTTTCCTCACGATGTTTTTCCTTACCGTAGTATTCAACGCATTTCGTAAATGTGTTTTTATTACGAAAATGTACTTAGAAATTCATTAAACTTTATTTCTATTGGTACATGCTCAAGCGGGATTTGAACCCTGAACCCAATATATAGAGTCAAGCCCGAAACAACTGAGCTACGTCGAATATAGTATTAGTATTTTGTATTAGTAATATTTAAGATTCTCTTAATCACAATTAAGCAATACTGACACCATCCAAATCTACAATTTAAGAACTGAACAAGAAATATAACTTACATCCCTTCACATAACAGGTACTTCTAACTTCATTCTCTCAATCATCCTAAGGTATAGACTACCGCCGAGCTAGACACCTTTTGAGATTACCACAACAAGCTGAGTAATACCATTTTTAAAATGTAATTTAATTGAACGAAATGTAATTTTATGTGTTGTGTATTATGTATTCCAATGATTGTCTTTGAATTCTATTGTACGTTGAATATTGCATGTAATTGATGTGGATGTCTCATAAAGATAAAGATATTATAATATAATAATAATATATATAATAATAATATTGTAGGACGTTATTACACCAATTGAACTAGCCTCTCGCTAAGTACATTTAAGACTTGTGTTAGGGTACTAGTCAACGTATATTTAAGAAATGTATTCATATCATATATAGATAAATACATATATAGCATATATAATCAACGACCAGACTGGAAAGCAGAAGAAAAGCGTAGTTCTAAACTCTGCCTCCACCGGGAGTCGAACCCGGGACCTCACGATTAGCGTTCAGGCGTCTAACCGATCGCGCCACGGAGGTCGTCAATATATATTATTATTATTATATACAAGTCTTAGCCTTAGTGAATGTAAGTTAGAAGCGTCATCGGCTGTAGAACTCAATCATAGCAAGCATACATCAGCCTCACAAGTTCATTAGGTACACAATTAGCCGTTGACCCGTGAAGTGAGACCAGCCGGTGGAACAAGGCTTTGCTCTATCGAGTTACTTTGTTTATCAACCTGTTATAGGTTAATTTAGCTGCATTACTAATATTAGACATAATATGCGCTTAACGACTTATGTGTATACACTCCCTTTTTTTATTGTAGCGGTGTAGTCAGAGGCTTGAGTGGGAAATCAAAGGCTTGAGTGCCTATTTCGGAAATTTCGAAGGCATGTTAGGTAAGGGTCACTCGAAGCTCGTGTTTCACTAGATAGACAGAAACGTGATAGGTAGTTAACCGTATCGCCGTATATAGGTACTGGTTATTACTTATCCCGAGGGATAGGCAGGTTTCCTTATGATGTTTTCCATCACCGTTAGCCACTGTAAATTATGTACGTCAATGAAAAACACATACATATTTTAAATTTCATTCATTGGTACATGCCAGAGCCGAGATTCGAACCTTAGAACTTTTCTCATAAGAAATCAGAGGTCTTATCCACTAGGCTACAGGTACAGCCACTACAAATATATGAATGATTAAATAAAGAAAATGTCGTGAGAACATATACATTCACGAATTTTCATCCCTTCCGGAGTGGACAAAAGGGATCCCTAAAATCTGCATACCCAGCTACAGGAAAACAGGTGTGATGTGTATGTGTATGTATGATTAAAACGGTACAAAATCCTAGGGAAAACATTTTCCCGGAACAGGTAATAAATAGGCTTGTGAATGGCAGCACAAGTATTCATAGTTAGATAGTCATTCAATCTTAGCGTAAACTGTACTTAAATTCCCATTTACGAGATCTAATAAATTATTGACTAATAAAATGAGATTATTAGTACAAGAGCACGAAATTCATTATATTATTAGTAACAAAACCGTAAAACAAAGAGATCGTGCTCGTTTATTATGACTAATCCAATAAAATTCCTAATTACTTAAAATATGTGGGAATATTAACAATTTTAGCGTAACACGAAATTAAATACCATAGAACAGTAAATTATTGTAACGATTTCATAGCAAATTAGCACTGATAATAAATACGCATAATAATCAATAATCGTGATTGAATATTGGCATTGTTCATGTTGCAAAAACGTTATATTGAAAAAAGGTGACGTTAGGTGTACCTATAACCGCCGAGTGTGTATGAGGAGGTGTATGAGTGTCAATAAAGCGAAAGTGGTCTGTCAGGGTCGGGACAAATGGGGATCCGTAATCTCTGCTTAACCCTCTACAGAGAATCAGGCGTGATGTGTATGCATGTATGTTTGTAAATACTTACTTATTTATATAAGGTGTGTATACAGTGGATTTACCCCTAGTGTGAATCTCGCAGGGCCGTTAATAACACATTACGTTAGTAGGTCATCCGTAATCCTTTTGACATTTCGATTTTAGACAACCTAGGCTTCGCATAATGCCTATTGTGAGGCAGAGAGACAAGTTAATTTCTAACCACACTTATCTCACCAAGGTTGCGAGTTTAATTTCCTCTTATCTTGGTGAATTAGACACTTGAATATATTCATGAGTTGGAGGTATGTAGGAATGATACAATGTAATTAAGAGTTATATAAAAATATAGTAATACAGGTAAACGACAATAAATAAAATCTTAGATTACCTAATAACCATAAAAGAAGTTTAATTCTTTGGTATCTTTATAATTGCACAAACAATAATATTCATTTGTTAAAACATCGAACACATGTTATATACCGGTTACCAACGCTAACGGAGAAAATCCACAAGAAAAAAATGGCATATAAATATTTCATTCCCATATATACAACTCACCTAAAACCCTTAATCAAGACATTCTTAATTATTTTGTCAGGGTCGGGATAAATGGGGATCCGTGATCTCTGCCTACCCCTCTACAAGGAGTCAGGCGTGATGTGTATCTATGTAGTACATGACCAATTACTGTAGCCCGGAATTGAACCTAGTACACCTCATAATGCAAACGGACGGATGGTCAAAATTACACAAATTTCCATCCTGTGGCATAACATTTGAAATCACAAGATGACTGTTATCTTTTGTATTACTAAAACGGATGTTCGCGAGGACACGAGATAGTCTAAAAAAGCTGCACTCAAGTGAACGGTATTTCGAATAGGTATTTAACTCATGTTTAAACGGAGGTACAGGCTGTTACTACGGTAATAGAGATTTATTATTGTGTACAAGTTAGAAAGACAAAAAACATATTTAAAGTAATCTATGAACTACAAATGCAAAGTAAGTTAAAGCTTTGGAAAACAGTAGACGTGAATAAAATTTTAGTCGATATTTTCTAAATAATGACTTTGAACACCATTATAAAATAGCATATTTTTTTTGTTATACTACCTAAGTTGCTCTTAACCACCAGACTTTAGTGTCTAGAGATCCTATTTATTTTTCAGTCTATGATTTTTTTCATACAATTATAGTAGATATATTATTTCATTAAGAAAAAATATATAAGGGATAATATAAATGTAACCAAAACACCCCAAAACTAATTCAAATAACCACACTACCAAAAACATTTTGAAAGCAGCCTGTACATAACAAGTACACAAACTCAAAGCTCTCATACCATTTTGAATGTTATGCCGTGACCTCAAGATCCATTTTGGAGTGGTGTAGTGAATTATTAAACTTATAGATAGTGGGGCCGCCACTCAGTTCCGTCATGTATGGGATAGACGAAACGAGCCAAGGTCACGGTATGTAGTTGGTGGAGTAGAGCTTCCGGGCAATTGCTTTCGATTTTCATTTCTTGTTATCGTTATGTGTACTTATATGATGTAGATTAGTGATTATGTCGATTATAGAGGTACAGGATTAAAATCCCGCTTTAGCATGTACTAATGGAAATGAAGTTTAACGAATTTCTATGTATAATTTCGTAATGAAAATACATAGAATACTACGGTGAGGGAAACATCGTAAAGAAACTTACCTGCACCTATGGAAACCTGAACCTCTGACTACCCGAAAGGGTTAATTAATGGTCATGAATGCGTTTGTGTTGTGTAGATTATGATTTAGTTGAGGTTTATTTAGAGAAACTCCTGATTACTTGTTACGGTATAAACACTAACGATGCGTCAACTAAGATAATAGTATATAAAGTTGTCCTATTCCTAAACTAACTAAAAAGAATGCTAGCTAGTGCTCGTTCGTTCCGGCATATCTTAGGAGGCGACTAAGGAGATAAAGGTAAATAGAATATATGGAGCGATAGGCTGACAACCTGTGTTGCATAAGATATCACAACCTCAATATTCTAACCCAAAACTAACCTAGGAGATATTAATCTCTCCAAGGTTCTATCCATCTCACAAGGGATTAATTAAAGCTTATGTACATGTACAGATTTTCTATCAAAATCCTCTAAATAAACTTTATATATAAGGAAGGAAGTAAAGCAGTGGATAGCATTATTACGTCCCAAATTAGCAGATATTTTTAATCGCCTCTGTAGTTATTCCTCAGAGGTAATGGCTATGATTCATGACCATGATCAATTTAACATATTCTAATTGCGGTTGCAGTAATACAGTCATTACTTGTTGTTATTACTCGTAGGTAAATACTCGTAGATATTACATTAAACTCTCATCTATTATTTCGTGTCTCAATAAATTCGTATTGTTTAAAAATTTGATGAATTAATTGAAAATTCTACGTTATTAGAGCAAATAAGCAATTTTAGTAAATACAGACAAGATTAGTATTTTACCCTTTTTTTGGAAAGATCTTCGCAAACATAATAAACGTAAACTAGTATGCCTTCTTGCAGTTGAACCGATGACCTGAAAAAGTCTGGAATTTATGAAGGCAATAAGTTTTGACAGGTTTGTGGTGTACCCTTAAAGTGACATACTATTATGTCCAGTATTTAACTCATATAGGCTGATTGATTAAAACAATCCTTTACTTATATGTTTAGATTTTATTCATTAAAATTTTAGTTATATTTAGTTACAATCATTTCATTTACTATATGAGGTCGCAAATTATACTTTATGAGACCGGGTCATCTAAACGTCGAATGAAATAAAGGTATCTATATCTTTAATAATTTATCGTATCGTATCTATAGTAAATAAATACATTCAAATTTTGTTTTGATAACGACAAAGCCTTGAATTTCTTTCAGCTTCGGAATGCGTCGGAGGCACCTAGAGTAATTCACACAGACTAGCTAATAATTACGTGTCTCTTGCTCCTCGGCGCATGACATCATGCCCGCCACTTACACATCAATGACAAAGCAGTCAAACTATCGCGGTTCAAGGACTCTTGTTTTCTAGATAAACACGTCAAGTTTATGTGTTGTAAGGGGTGGAGAGAGCCTCGGGAATGTGATACTGTTATTGAACGTCCAGGGGCCTTACTTGCTTTGTAGCACAATATTACTTCAGTAGCGATATAGTAATACTTCATTGACCGTAATTTGACACTTTGGCACATAGTGACTGACATATTGTGCCTAAAATGCATTAGTGGAGTAAGGCCCCAGATAATTTATATATTAAAAAAATCCCCAAGCTACCCCATTATGTTTTTAAATCACAAGTAATTAGCATAACATATTTCTTATTGTATGCAATTTAAGTCCTGTATTATCACAAATCATAGATTAAAGTCGTGTTTTCTAATTCTATTCTATTAGATAGTAAAATTTTGATAGGGTATATTAAGTTGTTTAATTCTTTCTAGGGTAATAGAAAACATACATTGTTAGCTGGAGTTTAGATAGTTGACGTCAAGCAATGCCTAGAACATTCCATGTCCCGTTATCCCCTTATGCAACAGTAACAAAGAAAGCGGCATAATTATCGACTTTTTACCTATTCACATAAAATAAGTTATACCTTTCTTCGCTAAGCATTCTATTTTGCAAATTTGGCCCTTTTTTAGAAAAAAAACTCAAAAAACAACAAAGCAATATATTGCTCCATTTTAAATCATAATTGCCAATGTTTACTGTTACCTTTGTTCCCAAATGGTATTTCTACGAAAACCATAAACGTGCTATTCAAAATTCAAAACCCTAAATGACAATAAATGTGCAAGTACTTTCCTTTTTTTTATTCTTTGCAGAAGCACTACTTTTTGGCAATAGGTGTCACTAATATTCTTTCTCTTTATGGATCAGTTCGAGGAATACTACGGTATCTCTTACAGTTATACAAGTATATTGAAGCAGGTTTTTTGTTTTATACAGTCTATATTTGCATCTGTTGGATCCTCTTTCTTTAGTGCAACTGTTGAATGTTAAAAATGTACAAAACTATATTTAATTTAGATGAGAGTTATCTCCCTTTATTATTATTCTGAGACCTTAATTTCTTAACATAGGTTTAAGTATGGATTTGTTAAAACCCAGTGACAATAATACGTTTTAATAAACAAATTATGCGTAAATTTTATAAGCCCGAAAATTTAAACAATAAGTTGTATTTGATTTTATTTATTAACTAACTCTTTAGTGATTTACAAGTAATTATTTATTTAGATGAATCTAAAATTACAAAACCAATGGTCACGGCCTATGCCTACTCACTAATAACGTAACAAATAATACGGAAATTATTGTAAACAATCCTACTATATCTAAGATAGTATGAGATAAGATTGACATTTGTTAGTAGAGACTAAACTTTTTTTCAAAGGGCCTATAATTTGCGTGCTAACTGCACCACAATCTAGCATGTGTCCTGCAGTTACTTTGTACAATGTCGATGCAAAAACATACGAAAAGCATCACGTTCCCAGAACTAACACTCGTAAACGAATCCCTTATCCTTTCTCAGAAAACTGCGGAACTATTTTAGATCCACAATTGAACTAATTTTGTTGTGTGAAAACACATAATTGGTGTTAAAAACCCACACAATGGGAATGATGCAAACGACAAAGAATAAAAACTCTAAAACTTATTTGTAGCGTGTCCAAGAAGATTTTTTCACTATACATGTATGTGTGTCAAGAATCTATATCCATGTCAAGAGTATGAAGCTGAAGAGAACTACAAATATGATGTTTGTCGTCATCGTAACAAGCTTCAAACGAAAGGTCAAAAGCGTATAATTGTATAAGTTACCTTTTAAATTTTGCGTAAAATTACGTGCACGAATTTCGTCATTCATACATACACTTCACACCTTTAGAGGAGTACTCAGAGACTATGAAGGTAATGCTGATTTTTCATATTTATGATCACATAAACTTTCTCAAAATGCCTATATCTTACTATATTATTATACCAGAACGTAAAAATATTCATTCTACGCTTACAAAAAATACCCAAGTAACATAAACCAAGCAATTTTTAGGTACCACATAGTCTGATTGATAATGAGTGAATTAACTTAAAAAAAACTTGAATCCTATTCATAAATACATTTCACATACACATCTAACCACAACATTCCCTATTAAAATACGTTACATATATTTTTAAATTGTAAACCAGGGACACAGACTCAACAACAACAAAAAACAGAAAATAAACAGAGAGAAACACATGGCAACGCCAAAATGGCGGCTCTCACAAGGCGGGTTCATTGGAACATATTAGCATTTGAAAAGACTGTGTGACTTTGCCCGATTCACACTTTCCAACTAAAACGACCAAAAACAATTGAAGATCAATAGAGGACGGAGGCGGCGTAGTATACAACCTTTTTGCTGTGGTGCAAATGGGGCTATGGAATAAATAATAAAAATTAAGGGTGGTTATAGATTAGACTTATTGTTTGAGAAGCTGGTATAGATAGATATTTGGATAACAAAATAAACAAAACTTTCACCACCAGAAAGCTTTATTGGTAGTCAAATGGCTGAGTGTCCTTTTTAACTCCACTCCACAGTTGCAAAATAAGAGATGTATACCTTGAAATCAATTGTTACTCGAATAGTTAGCACAAAATATGAAGATATCGATATTCAAAAGATATAGACCTGTTTCATACATATCGAATAGGTATTGTCAGTCTTTGCGATGTTTTTCTCGCTCTAGTTGTTGCATTTCGCCTTTCTCTCTTATTTGCACCCTATTTTGACGTACTTACTAATATGCTTCACGGTTTAACAAAACTATTTATATTAAATTACCTAAAACCACCGAGTGTATATGTATGGATGTATAGATGTCAATGAAGCGAAAGTGCTTTGTCAGGGTCAGAAAAATAATTCGAGATATCGGCATACCTTTTTAGGAACATAGGTGTATGTATATATTATATTATGCAACAAATGACGTCTGTATTATGTATGTACCCTTACATTATTGCGTTTTCCATTGAACTGCAATTAAAGTTCTCAGAAACAGTTATTGTTTAAATGTTGTAACGTAACCAAAATAGTTTTTAATGGACTTAAGGGAATCCATTGTGATAAGTTACCTTGTAAAAGATAGTATGTACGATTCGTAGACTACTTAAAGAATTTTGAACCTTTAATTGTAGCTTATTATGAATATTTAAAATCATATGAATTTCCTACTATGTCTCATTCTATTGAGAGTCGTATAATCAATATTTCATTTCCTTTTTTAGTTCTTGTCTTCACGTTTTGTGTTTTAATATTGATCTTAGTGTAATCAAGTGAAATAGAATACAAACCCCGTAGCCAATCACTATATCTTTATGTATTCCTAAAAAGATTTCTACTAAACTTATAGTTATTTTCTTGATACGTAATGTAATATTGGTATTCATTGGCATAAAGACGACGAGATCTAAATAAATTTGTGTTTCATGTTTATAATTTATAAGAATCCAGAACAACCTAAAAAGATAAACAATGTTCACAAGAAATAATCTTCTTGAACAACATTTTTTCTACTAAACTTTAGGCATATGACGTAAGTCTTTATCATTATCTACACAAATCTAGGTTTAGCACTGATCTTTCACAAACTGTAGTTTTAGAACTTATCTTTTCATCCCTGAAGTAATCTCAGTTAGTAAATCCTCTATTAAAGCCTTAAAGATTACTACAGCCTTATTTTAAAGTATGCTTACTAGAATATCAGTTAGAAGATTAGGTACACATTTTAAGTAATAGAGTCCAAGAACAAATCATACCTTTATTTTTGCATATTAGGTGCAAATAATGTGAAAATAGAATCATAGTGACCTGTAAAAGTATGATTTTGATCTCGGATGTTATTCAATTCTAAGACACAGTTGGTACTAGTCTATGTAAACACGTCTTTTAAACAGATATAAAACAGCATAACACGCCACTCGTAAGAAAATTTAAAAAGGAAGTAAAGATTTAGCTCTTATAAGCCATGAGATTTCTCAAGATCATATTCGCTATTCAGACATCATGACGGCATCTAGTTCAGCCATAATCCCGAAGGAAATCTGCGAGCAAACATTTTTCTTCACACTAATCTCAGTTTTCCTGAGGATTTTGTAAGACCAAATTGACTTTAAGCAGGCGGTACACGTTCTGTGGCAAAACTCTGTGACTCATCCTTTCATGAACTAAGACAGGTTTAGGAAGATTAATTTATTCTTTACAATCCCTATTCTAGGCTAAAAGCACCTGAGTTTAACTCAATTTAGCTCGTGTCCTTCTCTAACCTCTTAAGCTAGAGTGGGACAACGTAGAGTGGAGGTCTTGTTAATTTGAAAGGTGTAATGAATAGGAATATTAAAGTCACGATTTTAAAGGTACTCGTGTAATTAAAATGTTAGCATCGTGGCTCCCCTGTAGGTATTGTTAGTTGTACTTGAACGTGCCAACATTAACATTGTACCGAACTATCTATTGCCGGTACCTTTATTATGAGTCAACCAAATATAGGAAGAAAATGTTAATGTGTTTATTAACTAGTCGGAAATAATGTATGGCTTCATAACTGCTTCGTTTTAACGAACTGAATAGGTCAGAGGCTTAATATAACTATTGCTCATCAACACTATGAATTCTTAAACTATATGTCAAACAATAGGTTTCAACTAGGGTCTTTGATTACCATAAAGTGAATTAAAGTTTAATAACTTATTCCAAGATGTAGGATTACAAGGAAGCTATTTAAAAGGAAATATGATAAAAAAATATCAAACCATAATTAAAATTTAGTTATATGCTATTACTTGATTAAGTATCTCAAGGTTCTATCCATCTCTTACAGGTATGTATCAGCTAATATAAGTATTACTCGTGAACAAGGTATACGAACTTATACCTCTTTTAATGAGCCGTATCAGTGATCTCAATATTTTTTCCAATGTTTACTTTGAAAGTGAAACTGAGTGTAATAAAACTGAACCCTTTATTGGTCGTCAATGGGCCGAGGGCCGAAAAAGAGCGAGCGCCCTTTGACGGTGAGTTAGTCCTAAGAAAACCTTTGTTCATTAGGTTTATGGTGTCATCATAGCATAGAAAGGGTTGCCTTTATTTACCCGCTACAATGGAAGACCTGCCATAAACGAGCGCTTTACAAACACAAATCCAAAGAGGAAGGAATCAATTCAAGGTAAAGTAATTTCCAGAACATATAACGATAATTTTATACACTCATGACTCGTTATAAGATGTTTTTCTCGTCGATTGTGCGATCAGATTATAGTCCACATTCTTACCTGTTAGTGCAATTTAGTTTGAATTAACAACTGTGTGTATACTTTGATTGTGTATACAAAAAGATCAATTCAGTGATATTAAGTAAATATTCAAGCAAACATTTCAATACTCTCAGTAACCTATGAGTTATTTATGGATAAGGTTACTGATTTGAGATAGGCAAAGGCTAATCTATTCATTCAACATCTACCATCGTTCTTATACACGTACTTCTTTCTATTCAGGTATTTTACGGTTTTATGCTACAATGACCATGGCAAAGAAAGATCCAACATTATATACCCGACAAATCCATCACGTAATGAAACAGTATGTAGTGTATTTATACTGAACAACCTCCGTGGCGCGATTGGTTAGACGCCTAAACGCTAATCGAGAGGTCCCGGGTTCGATTCCCGGTGGAGGCAGAGTTAAGAACTACGCTTTTCTTCTGCTTTCCAGTCTGGTCGTTGATTATTTACGCTATATGTGTATTTAACTATATATAATAAGTATATATTTCTTAAATTAACACAAGTCTTAAATGTACTTAGCAAGGGCTAGTTCAATTGATGTGATAACGTCCTACAATATTATTATTATTACTGATGTCGCAGGCAATATAAAAATATGGTTAAACTATGCTAGGTCCTACAGTGACTACCTTGCATCGCAACGTGTCAGCATTAGTCACGTTCACCAGTAATTGCAGCCATGACAAAGGTGTCTGCAGATCATTTGCAAAATCACAGAAATCAAAAATAGCTAGCAACCGACTGGTTACTTATTCTGCATATTACGTTCGTAATTGCACACCGCACTGGCATTAACTGACTCATTGTAGGTATTTCTCACAGGATTGAAATTATTGTACAACTTTGAATTGATCTTGAAATTTATGTGGGTAAAGAGATTAGATTAGTGGCGGTTGTAGGGCTTGGATATCCTCAATGTCAGACAGAACTGATATCAAATTGTTTATGTAAGTACCTAACGTGGCACTGGATTTCAAATGTCAAATGGTTAGTTAATGAGTACTGGAAGTATGTGTTAGATGCTCTTTTATAGAGTATTTCAAAAAGCTAGACGTGCAAGCGTAAACTTAAAGGACTTACATATATACATACCCATCATGCCTGAGTCCTTGTAGAGGGGTAGGCAGAGATCACAGATCCCCATTTGTCCCGATCCTGATAGATCACTTTCGCTTCATTGACATTCATACATCTTCTCATACACTCTCGGCGGTTATAGGAACTCCTAACGTCACCTTAAAGGACTTATTTACATATAAAAATATGATCATTCAATACGCTCGTATATAACATCAACACAGGTTGAGCTACAGACTGAGTCATATAACTCCTAAGTTACCTTTGACCTATATATTAGTCACTAATAGTCATGGAATCTCAAGTAGGAAAAACACTTATACCTTCATCATTACCACTTTTGCATTATGTCAAGAAGAGAAGCATTTGATTAGATTCTATTGGAATCCCCGACTCACAAACCCTGTCACTCAGTACGTGACAGTTTTAATTAAGTTAATAAAGTTTATAATAAAAATTGTTACTGATAAAAAGTATTATAATGCGCAGTTAACTATGATGTTATTCTATGCTGTGTTGTATACGTCATGGTTTTCCTGTTGGGAAAAATACTTATTCTAGCTTTCTTATGTCACAATATGACGAATAATTACTTTTCTTTCCTTGTCAGGTAGGTATTAGTACATTCAGTGAAAAACTAATGGGTTTTACTCATGAGAGTTTGTACTATAATCCAGTTATATCCTTACGTATTGCCTTGTTCAGTAAAACCAGTAAACAGTGAATATAAATATAAGAATATAAATATAAGGATATAATAATATATATTTATATAAGAATATATAAGAATGTGTTCCGAAGATAGTCAATACACACATAATCCTTTAATTTTTATTCTACATCTGTCTATATTAGAGTATCAAAGAAAATAGAGTCTATTTTTATAATATGTTTAAATGAGTAGTGTAGAACTTAGCAAGTCAGATATTCAAAATCTTCTGAGTATCTGGAAATATTATGTCTAATTATTGAAAGAACTGATATTGAGAGTCAATTTGGAAACTGTAGAAATTAAGATAAAACATCGTATAATTTTGTGGTAAATGATCTCTTTCATGTGAATTTGGTTACTGATAGAGTATTTTACTTAGCAATTAGCAATTACTATTCATCATACATACACATCACGCCTGATTTCCTGAAGAGGGGTAACCAGAGATCACGGATCCCCTTTTGTCTCGATCCTGACAGATCACTTTCGCTTCATTGACACTGATACATCTTCTCATGCATACTCGGCGGTTATATGTACTCCTAACGTCACCCTTTTTCAATATAGGGTTTATCTAACTGTCATATGTCTTATTGCTACTCATCATTAAGTTAATACAACCATAAAATAATATACAAATATTATGTGAACTCAATATTATCATCAATAAAATACTAGTTCTATGGTATTCCCCCTTACGTTATAGGAAACCATACACTACAGCTGTTGTCTAAGGAAAATCTTTCTCTAATACCAGGCGAACAGAAGCATAAACAACTATACCTGTTGGCAACATGAACTGGAAATATCAATGTATGCAAATGATTGCGTGACGAATAACAATTATTTAATTGTTTTTAATGAGTATCGAACGGATAAATCGTTTTAATGCATGCTAATCATAGACTGCTAGATCGAGCAGTCTCTAAGGTACGAAGGGTTTTAAAGACTAGTGCAGAAGGTTATGTTAGTATGAACTGTTGCATCCTGATGTATAGAAAATGGATTTTGTAAGAATTACTTGTGTATGGAGAGTGTACTAAATAGTACTTAAAATATGTATGTATTGGACATAGTCTAAATATTAGAGAGTTTTGTATGTTTCTTCTACTTTAAAATGAATAGTATCATTAACATTTACTAAATTTATGATGTAATAAAGGTAAGTCATTTGCGTAATTATTACCTTTGAGAAAAATTAATAATAATCATGTGTTTCAGATGACAATACATTAGCGATGTCACTCAAAGTTCTCAACACCTTCAAAGAGATACTAATCCAAATGTATTTGTGTATTTTTTTTCAATTAAACAGACGTCATAATACATTTGTACTGAGCTAGTCTTCTCTACACTGCACTTTATACAATGGCCGCGCTATTTATTTTACGGCTCTCCAAGTAAATAATACATTAGATCTTGTACACAACCTGCTTTGAATATACGTACATACTCGTATATAGAAAGGCTGGTTAGTCATTTGTTGTTTATGTGGACGCAAATTACAGATAAACCGATGTACTAGATCAAACTGAGGAAATACGACTTAAACCTAAGTCTGTAGATGAGAAACGTGTATTAAATACTTATATATAATACCTTAATAGTCTGAGATGTGTTGGAATACTTTTAACAGTCTCTCTTCACAGCATTTCTTAAGAAAAACATTAATTTCTTAATCCTCTTACATTTAACTACCAAATTATTACTAAAATTCCAAATTAATACTAATAACTCGCCTAATATGATACGGTGTATTCATTTATAATCCTTTCTGAATTAAGATTTTTTTACGACAAACTACATTAAGTTTGTGACCATCATTTCAGATTTGGACGGAAATAATCAACATAAAAATCGAAAAATGACTGTATTTAGTACGAAAGAGGATCCTGAATCACACCGCAAACAAAACAATGATCAAATCTCCAAATAACATCGAAATATTGTCACCCTTTCCGTTTAAGGACACGCTCACTTAACTTTCAAGAGGAAAAAAGTGCATTAGGTACAAAGAATAAACAAATGTCTCATAAAGAGTAACACAAACACTGTATCAGTATGAGTCTGAGAACAAAAAGACCTTTTGAAGGTGACTCCTAAAGTCAAAGACACAAAAAGCAACGCCCGCGTGGTTATTAAAACTAAACAGTGCGACTTCTAAATAATCTCACTCTTCGTTTTGTCTTGGCGTGACCTCTAGCGGATATTAAACGTTCATACACGACTCATCTCACTTTCATACAATGACTCCATACAGGCTACGAAATTTCGAATGCGTTTATTTTTCTTAAAAAGGAGCTGTGATATTTTTGGCCTTAAAAAAACTGCTCAACTTTATTCATACAGTACGTTGTATATAAAGTCACATATTACATAGACAATACATTAACATTTCTTAATAGATTTATTAATACTGATAGTCTGAAATTCTTACGGTCATCCAAGCAGCCGTTCACAAAAATACCAATATACTCCACAGTTCTTGTATTTAAGAAAAAAACACAATCACAGCAACTTAATCGAAATTTACACGTTATGTTATATATACAAATTTTGATGTATATGACCATTGCCACTATATAATTTTATATATTCTTTCATTATAGTAGCTTCATTTTTTTCATCTATATTTACCTATTTTATCGCTAACCGCTAAAGACTATCTCTGCCTGGAAAGGATTACTTAGAACAGATACAATGTCCACTTGCAAAATAGGCTACAGTACACCGAGTGGCGAGCATTTCACAATAATAAGGATATTTGGAATTCCTCCAGCTCCATTTGTAAGCCAACTTGTTTGACGCGAGGCGGAGAGATTAATTTTCATTTTGGCACCTCTAGAGGCCGGTTAGAGTACCAGCGCTTAGATCCAGAGATATCATTTACACTGTGTTAGAGGTTGATGTTAAGTATTGAAGATGATGAACTAATAATACTATTCGAACTGTCACGAAATGTCAGGATAAGCAACTTGTTATATACTATGGCGATGTTAGAACCAATCTATTCGGCAAAAAACTGCAATAAACGAAAAATCGTATGCTATAAACTTTTGAATGCATAGACAATGAATCGGTAGTCAACAGCAGTTATAGTTGTCTCTTGAAGATATACTTATCTAGTCACTGGCGATGCTGTAAAACTCAACTAAATTATGATATTCGGGTTATATTTTTGAGAGACATGATTACAGCCACTTACTCTCTTTAATATACCATTACTATTTCAAATCAATATGATACTAAACACTCCCTACAGATTCACACCTCCCTTTAATACTCTTACTAAGCCAGCCCTGTAACAACTACCTTTCAAAGTTTAAATATACCTTATCCCCCATTCAACTCCTATTCCCATACATCTCATGTCCCATCTCCTAAGTTAGAGCAGTGCTTATTGCGGGCTACCCACTCACAGCGGCTGCTCTGTCGCAACGGTTCCTACGATTCGTAACATTGGGCAACATTACCTCATTTCCCGCAGATAGTGTCGAGAGCGATGCCTCGAACAAAGACGGTGCGAAATGTCGAGCTGCCCCGCTAAGTCGCAGATAAATATCCACCTCGTCTATCTGCTGCGAAAGTTATACACTTCTACATATGAAATCTAGGAGAAAAATAGGTCCTAGATATATTGAGGAGAGCAGGTCTCATTGAATTCGAGGAGAAAAATAGGTCCTAAATGAGACGATGTTCTTGGTTAAAATGTTAATCATCAGGACGATAATCCTGAGGTACAGGGTTCGGTTCCCGAGGCATATTTCTGCTTTCCAGTCTTGTCGTTGATTGTATGAAATCTAAGAGAAATATGGGTCCTAGATATATTGAAGAGAGCAGGTCTAATTAAATTCTAGGAGAAAAATAGGTGCTAAATGAAACGATCTCTATGGTTAAAATGTTAATCATTAGGACGCTAATCTTGGGTTCCAGGGTTCGGTTCCCGAGGTATAATTCTGCTTTCCAGTCTGGTCGTTGATTGTATGAAATCTAGGAGAAAAATGGATCCTAGATATATTGAAGTGAGCAGGTCTCATTGAATTCGAGGAAAAATAGGTCCCAAATGACACGACCTCCATGGTCAAATGGTTAATCATCTTAACGCTAATCGTAAGGTCCAGGGTTTGATTCACGAGGTTGAGTTAGGAACTACGATTTCTGCTTTCCAGTCTGGTCGTTGATTGTATATTTTATTTTATTGTGATTTTATCTGTCTATAATAAATATTTGTTAAATATGTACGATTACTAGTACCGTTAACATGAGTCTTAAATGTATTTAGCAAGGGACTAGTTCAATTGTTGTGATAGTGTTCAACAATATTATAATACATGTACTAAAGGTATTAAGTCTGTAACATGCCCAAGAGTAGGTACGGCTAAATGTCATAAGTTTATTGAAAGCGAAAGTGTGAAAACCTTTGACGTTCACGCTGTGTTTAATTTTGCATAAATTATCGAAACACATCCTCCGATAGCGTTTCAAAACTGACATCTTTGACTTTTACTTCATACTGAATGACGTTTTGTTCATGTGTTGTTGAAGTTACGAAGTTATATGAAAATAGGAATTGTATCACTATGGCTCTAAGTTAAAAAAATAATATCTGTTGCATGTTTGTTGCATATAACTTTTAGAATCTATATTCTCAATGTAAATAAAACATACACTTTAACTTATACAAACAAAAAGTAACCCAAAACAAACCCATTCACGCGAAAAGGAATGTTAATTAACAAACAACAATGTTTAGATTTTCTCAATATTTAGAGCCGCAATGAAAACATCATATCTAGTTTATAGCCACAATTCTATCTCGGTTTAATAAACAAACATATCTGAGTATCAGCGTCAAGGCAGATAGCTAATCTTCAACAATCGATTGAATTGCAGTCCATGGCAGCCTTGAACGATATATTATTAAATTAAAACAGTCACGTAACCAGCAAAGGCGACCTTAGGCTTTGATATATGACTTCCCTCGTACAAGAAAGCAGCTTTAGAACAATTCCCACAATGCGAGTACTTGCGCGCTCACCCATAGAGCTGTAACTGCCCAGTGTTTAGACCTGCCATATAAATTGCTTGTTTAGTGGTTTGGTACAAGTATAATTAAATTGTTATGGAAGTAAGATAAAAGGATTAATTAAAGATTTTTTTGTGTTTTTCCTTCTGTGTTTTTGTATGTTTTGTTAACAGAGCAATAATAAATAACACTTCTAAACAGTCGTATTCTTTTATTATATTACATATATGCAAAAGTTTCAAGACAAGAAGTTGTAATAACTATGTACCCTGAAAATTATTACCTCCAATATAGAAAATAAAGATACCACCATCTACTGTATATGCGTATTCCAAAAGATAGGTATGTTGTGTATTCTTTCACTGGACCTCTTAAGTAATTGTGGTTTTTTACATAGAATGGCAGAAAATTCCGTTTCGTCCAGCAGTGCTTGAAAGCAACCGAGCCTGTATTCACCTAGAGCCACTTCTACATCCACTTTTCATTCACAACTCTGCACTGACACAAAATTTGTCTGAGAATATAGTCCAATGTCAGTAGAGTAAAAAACTGGGCAATTTAGGCAACATGTGGTCACCACGCGATGTTTGCCTAGCAAGGTTGCCCAATTTTATTGTTTTATTTTGTAAGCAATATAGTATCGCATACGGTGCTATGACATGTAGGTAGGCCATGTTGTAAAAGATGAGTGGAAAGATTTGGGTGATGCATGTCGCTTAGTAGATAACGCTCCCACGTTTTGGCTTCTTAAAAAGTACTTTTTTCGCAGAGCTAGCTCAGTGTAAAAAGAAGATTTGGAGTTGGATCTGTCTTCGCAGCATGTAAAAGTAATGAAACATACACAAACAATTGTGTTAAGCATTGCTTTTTCTTCGGGAACCTGCCTATTCTTCGGGTTAAGCTGTAGTCAACACGATACATCACATAGAGTTTTAAGTTTTTAATGACTGGAGAAGAAAAGTGTCCTAAAATTACATAAATACTCTGCAAATGCGCAATGAACAACCAAATTTCTACTTATCTAGGAAAATGCTTACAGTCATTAAATGTCTGTTAAAATATTATATGCACATTACAATCAAGTGTTATTAACCATAACATTCCAATTCCTTTCTTCCTAATCAAACATGCCATAAATCAGACTAATCAAATAATGTCCGAGAAACCTTCAACCGGCCCAATCTCTACGCCTACCCTATCTGTCGCCATGCAACCTTCAAATCGATTCCATATCGACGCATTATCAATACAGCAAGTGCTATACCGATCGTTATCACACAATGAATGGCTCAAGAACAGACGTTTTGAACAACATCCAATCTTATCGCGACAGTGTTCACACTACTTTCACAATTTAATAGCGTCACTTATCACTCGGCATTATCACTTACTATTATAGTAAATATTTTGCTCCAAACTGGCAGTAGGTCATCGGAATTCGCACGTGGATTGTAAAAGATAAATTGCGCGGATTTGAAGCGAAGTTTTCGATGAAAATAATCCTTATCAGTACTTACTTTAAATACGCACAACACGTATCTACATACTTATCATAGTTAGGGTGGAGAGAACCTCTTATATATACATACAAATATAGATATATATTATATATAATTGGCTATCCAGCGGAGCAACGCTGCTAGTGTGTTGGGACTTTTGCTTCTGGGTGCTTAATTCGGGACACTAGTGGCACTGTGTAAATATATACTTTTTGTTCGATTTAAGTTTTTTTATGTTTTAATTTGTACATTTTTTGGCTGTCAATTAACAATCTAATAGTACTAATAAACAGTTTATTTATTGATATATATATTTGTTTATATTATGCAAAACTTTCGGAGTTGTGAAGTCTGTAGTGTGATATATTAGTGACAAGTTACTAGTCCATACCCAAATTAATTTTTGTTTTCCTTAGTCGCCTCCTACGACAAGCAATATTACACGTACCACGTACAACGCTTTTATTTGTATATTTTTGACCTCTAGTTTTATTAGAGTGATATTCTATTTGTACTTTTTTGAGTCATTTAAATAATACCAAATAGTAAATATGTCATAATAAACTTTACTTTAAAGTGTTTATAGCATATATGTATTTACTACACACATTTACGTAAGATGCATTTTAAACCGAATGAAACCTTTGATCTAATAAAATAAAAAATCATACATACATACAAATCACACCAGATTGCTTGTAAAGGGGTAGGCAGAGATCACAGATCCCTATATATCCCGATCCTGACAAACTACTTTCGCTTTATTGACACACATACATCTCCTCATACACACTTTAAAAATATCATAGAAATCAATTACGATTCTAATCGCATTTCTATGATATTTTTTAAGTGTGTATGAGGAGATGTATGTTGTGTCAATGAAGCGAAAGTGGTTTGTCAGGATCGGTATGTATAGGGATAACTTATGACAGATTATTTCAGTAGCATTATAAACCATTTAAAAAACTCTCTTATCTCATCTAAGATAAAGCATTATTTGTTTACGTGAAGCCGTGAAACGCATCCTGTTCCCACAGCACAATCTCAACGACAGACGTTAAACAATAATCAATATTCAGCAGATAGATACAGCCACTTGTTGCCTATAGATCTCTGGTACAAATTAGAATAATATTATCACGTAGTTTACCTTTAGCACTGTTGCTTAGATATAATAGAATGAACTGATTTCCTTTAGTATGTAATAGATAAATAAGGGCAATAGGTTTCTTATGTTATTCTGGACAATATGTACTAATGTCTCTAATGTCATTCGAACAGTAACATTTTACAAATTTTAGGGACTATGTTTTTAAAAACAAGATATAAAGTGAAGAAAAAATTATTATATTTTTTTATTTGTACTCAGAGGAATGTGAACGTGTATATTTTTTTTATATTTGAAAACTTTACAAGATTTCATTAGCAAACAAATAATAATTTCATTGATTGCCCAATAAACCTTAAATTTTTTTTGCATTTAAATTCATAATTCATTAATCGTCCAATACTCATACCTAACTAATAATACCAACACTTTACCTATCCTTCCAACCAATGTACTATACAGAACTTAGAACATTTTTACAAGTAACAAAACGCAACGGTACAAACTCATCTTTAATACGAGTATTATGTGCACATACTCAAGAGTAGGTACTCTGAGATCACAAGACCTTGGTACTCCCACACTGAATTGCGATGAATGGTCATTGCTGGCTTATGGTTAATTGGACTTTTACTGCTCTAGAGACTAGCTTCATTCGTCTCGCAGATATATGTATAAATTGTTAATATTTTGCTCTACGTTAGTTGGTATTGTTTACGTGTTAGTTTGGTGAAGAATATAAAAGTAACTGTAACTTTAATGCGATGATTTCAGAATATTTTAATATAGAATACCATACCATTAGAAACCCATTCTGAAGTTTTCTGTCTCTGAATGTCTGTCCATACCAACAGGGATGTTTGTAATTATCTTCACCATATTTGAAACTCTATATTGTGTAGATTTAAATGCCTTTAAAACGACATAATGATTCTAAATAGAGATAACTACACATTGCTAAAAGAAAAAAAAAAGATTACTTTGGAATTTACAATTGATAGTTAGTTATACAAACCACAAAACATACAAAAAGCCACCAGATAAATATAAGAACAAACTTTAGAAAACAAAACACAATCTAAATACCTCCTGGAAGTCTCTTCACATATTTCTGTATCAGTTTAGTCTAAATCTGATGTATACATACATTATATAAATATTAATGGCACACCAGCACCGTGAGAAAAGAATCGTGTTTACTTTATACTAAAATAGAGGCTTAGCTATAAATAACGACTATTCATACAAATTTACTAACCTATTTTAAACATATGTGTAAGAGTAAACATATAAGTAATTATGAAGGCTGAATCACACTTTGATTGCAAAGTAATGTCGTAATTAATTGTGGAAAAATTACACCAAGATTTCTTCCAGTCATTTAACGAATTAGTAAACTAATTGATGGAATATATTTTTTACGTGAAGCTCATTAAAAACTAAGTAAGAAATAGGAAAATAATGAAATAAAAAGTATTCTATAAGAGAATGAGAAAGATGGGTCTAGATATCTTCCGTTCTATAAACATAGCTTAAACTTAGTTATCCTTTAAAAAAATTCTCAATATATTTGTTAACTTTATATAAATTTATTTTTCATTTCTCGGGCTCTGGCATTCTTTAAAAAATATCCTCCTTAACCAAACAAATAATCATAATACGATATGGACTAGTACGAGTAGCAGATAACCCAAAATCTCATTGCAAATATTGTTCTGTAACGTCATAGGCTGCGATTTATTCAAAGAAACATACATGGAAACACGTGGACACACGAAAAAGTAGGAAAAACACTACAACCGACCTTTAGAAATGACGACTGAAGATAATATAGTTATTATACGTGTGAATAAGGCATATATTCATAACATTCAGATGAATGTGTTATAATAGAGTCTAGAGTATATGCTGTAAGTTATGTACATGTCTATATCTACTTGACATTCTATCCTAAATCAATAGTTTGAAAAGTACGTAATATTATTATTATATTTAGTACTTCACTAAGCACGTATGTACATGAAGCTTAAAATAGAACATTCGTACATAGTTGGTATTGAACCTGGATTCTACTGTTTGAGATAACAATACACCTGTTTTATGAATTAGTTGGTAACTTTAAATTTTAATAAATTAGTTTTGAGACTAATACGGACCTGTGATCTTTGCATAAGCCTCTCTGTGTGTATCTAGGCAGAAATTTTACGGTGTATGTAATAGTCCATGCCTATGCACTGACAAACAACCACTTGTCGTTAGTCGAATAGTCAAAGATAATCGTAATACTCAGTAGACTAAGTTTACTTAAACTTGAACTTCTACAAAAGGGAGTATAGTTACCATATAAATGTTTTCTCATTCATTCACTAATCTGATGCTGCCGGAGGACCAGTGATGCCGCCTAGATGCACCATATGTATACTGAGGCTGCACTTTGTCACTGCATTAAGGTATTAATTTATCTTGTTTTTTGCATTTATTTAAATATGATATATAAACAGTGAATAAAGTGTTTTCTATCTTCCTTTCTTTCTTAATTATCCTCAATTTATTTCTATGAATGTTTCTCATTTCGTTACTGTATTTACAAATTCATTCCAACTAAACATTGCTTGTCCAATTGCGAAGCTTACCTTGGCACAGAGAGTAATTATGCAGTTAATTGCGCTGTAATAAGCCCAAAATTAAAAGACAATCGATTACGCTATGATTGAAACTGCTTTCTAAAGGTGCGTGACGAATTTAAGATAGTAAGACTAGTTAGTCAAGACACTATTCGGTTCCTATTGTCGATAGGTTGTTGCGATGAAGTTTATATTCAAAAGAGAATAGTAAAGATCAAAGTGGAGTTTCTTTGCCACTTTCCTCTTTGCTGTAGATGTGACAGCGAAAGTGGTTAGTATTGTATTCATTAGTTTATGACATTGAATAAGAATGTGTAAGTTTTTCAAAAAAAATAAAGTATTGAAATGTACTCATGAGTTTTCTAGGTTTTATCGTTTAGTAATTCGGTATTTATTCACTACTTTTGGGTTTATGACAGGTAAAATGTGGGATATGCATATCCATAGTACGTACATAACTAAGCTAAAGGTATAACGAAGATTCAATTGATTAGTACACATAATGTTAACTTTCGATGTTCGATTGGCGATTCAGTATCGTATTATTTATTTTTACCTCTTCCTCTATATTAAGATGAATATTTGTTAGCAACTCCCACATTTACCTGCTCCCCTCACCGAATAACTGGTATTACATATAAAAATCAAAATCTTATCCGTAAAGGAAGGATTTGAGTGACTTACCACGTTCTAAAAAACATATGACGGTGAAATAATAAAAAAATTGGGATGTAAATTGTCAATTTTCGAGACCATTTCAATTGCATGGCATTGTTTATTTTGTTCAGAAGATTTACTCCAAAGTATTATTCTATTTTTGCGCGTCACTTTCAATCAGCATTCCGTTGTAGTATTTTCGAACGCAGTCCAGAAAGACAAAGAAATAAAACGAAAACACTCCAAGGTCGGTATAAATTCCATAAAAGGAATCATTTAAGGCAATATGATAAACGATGAATAAAACAGTATAAATCGAGTGACATTTGAAAGTATTATAGAAGTCACGTTGCCTCGGTACGAGCCTGGGCACACGTGATGTTTTGGTCACGTGATAAATGACAACAAGGTAATATATATTGGTTCGGAATTGAACAAAGGAATTTTCCAGTACATCGCTTACGCTGAGCAGGTGGGAAACGCTGACTGAGGAGCCTGGATGGGGGGCCGCCACCACGTGGTAGTAGCATTGGTGAGTATTGAGCATGGAGTAATTATTACAGACCTCAGTGGCGCGATCGGTTAGCCGCCGGAACGCTAATAGTGAGGTCCCGGGTTCAATTCCCGGTGGAGGCAGAGTTAAGAACTATGCTTTTCTACTGCTTTCCAGTCTGATCGTTGATTATATATGCCTATATATGTATTTATCTATGTATAATATGTAAATAAACTTACCAAGGAGCTAGTTCAATTGGTGTAATAATGTCCAAATATTATTATTATTATAATAAGAGGAGTTGGCCTTACGCATTATTTGTATGGAAACTAGCGTGGCATTACGCGGGGTGAAACGAGGTACGCGAGATGGAGGGGAGTTATTACAACCAATAAAAAAACGACATTTTGTGAGATGTAACATAGGTATTCATTTTTAGACTCCGCACCAATTAAACACGCCATTTGGACTCCGCACCGCGTAACGGGGACTGCTCCTTTCGCCGGGTCCTCTTTATATTTGGTTCGTGGTATTAAGGTTGCAGTTGTGATGGTGGACTTCAGGGATAGTAGAGGGCTACCGATTGTCCTAACCTTCAAAACACAACAATTATGTTTAACAGCAATCGTTGTGAGTTATATTTGTATACTTACTCACGTCAATCTTTTGGATAAGATATAATCTTAGATTCATAATATTTACGCATAATCACCTTTGTAAACTTATTTAACTAAATATTACAGAATATTTGCTAATCCATTGTCCGATAAATTTCATTTACATCTAGTACTTTAGACGACTGTTAAAGAATTCCGGAAAGAAGGGCAGGTAGTTATTTCATTAGCATTTTACATATACCACAAGATTCACAGGAGATTATTCCACCGGTACGACAGTACAGGATTTTAACTAGAATTCAAGCCTTCTTAGAGTGGGCAGAATCTCATATACAAATATCTTCTTCCTCACTTTTAGTATATATACTAAACCTATAGACATTTAAATGACGTCTATCACAATTTCGAGTAGGTGCAAGTAATAAAGTATGAGAAGTAGTAAAATGAACGCAATTTACAATCACTCAGTACCTATGGTTTATATGTTATGAGCGAGTGATTTAATGCCATCCTTTTCACAGCCATGTTTTATTCATAAAGGACACAGTGGATGTGCCTGCACATATGCGATCCTAGTAATGATTCAGAGATCGAAATCAAAAATGCCTTTATGATTGCTCTTGTACCTGTAGTTCAGGTGCTAGGTATAAAGTTTATAGATTTCATAGATAATTGTGCATAATCGTTGAAAAGATGAAATGGAAACTTTGGAAAGGAAAAATGTTGGCAGTAGATTTAGCCTTTTGTTAAACATGTAGGAAAATTAAGTGTTCTACGTTATTACTGTTAGTCACCTAATTTCAATTGCCACGGGTTGTTAGCAATAATTATTATAGTTATTATTAGTAAAATATTATATTATAATTTGTGTATTGGTATTACTTTTTTTAATTGCCAAAATCATCACTTAATCAGAGTCAAAACAAATTAAATTGTGACATATAAATCTATATTATTTATATTATGAATTTTATTTTATATAATGCTAAGCTGTATCCAAATTCTGCTTAGCACAAACGGGAAAGGAGGATATAAGTGTAAATACATGTAATTTGTGAGTATGCAAATATATGTACGAAATTTTTATTTTCGCAACACTCTTCATTCCAACTATAAAACGATAGAATAAAGTACAATAATACCGACATACAGAAGCCATGATGATATACATTATCTGGTTTGCTATTCATGTGACAATTTTATTCACATTAGCACATGGTAATTGCGTCACGTTGATTACAAAAACAATAGAAGAGCTTGCGGTTATTATGCCAGTATCAGGGTATCATTTTCAACTGCATGCGATATACATATTATTGAAGTAATTGTAATTTATCGCGCTTAGATTAGGACAGAATGTTCGTGAGTTTGGTTGAATAAGTTTTATTTTTATTGGTGCGTAAATAGAAAGTAAATATGCTAAATGGAGGTTAGAAGGGTTGCTTTTTTACGAATTATTTAACAATGAGTCAAATAATATTCCCTAAATACAGCGAAAACACCGATTGTAGGCTAAATGTTCCGAAAGTTACTGGATTCCTTCTGTTCAACGCACCCTTACGGACCTTATATGTATTTTGCTTTTACTAAGTACTCTGTAAATAGGTACCGTACTCGAACCTCGGATTATTACAATAAAAGAAAACATGCAGTGACAACGTGAGCCGCGTCGGAGAAAACCGGTTTCACACATCACCTAACTGCACTAGAATATGAGAGAGATGGCGCCCAAAGGATCCAGATATCGCCAAACTGCGCATTTGCATGAAGTGAGACGCCGGGCAATTAAGACGCGCTCAATATTCATTAGAAAGGAGAATGAGCCAGTGACTGCGACCGAAGCTGATTCATTCAGCGAAAACCCCGTACAAAGGAGATTATTCTACAAATTGCAGAGAAAATACCGGACTAATAACTTAATTGCCCTTCGCAGTATTGTGTGACTTACAATGTAAGGATGACCGAGCATTTCTTTATTTCCACGTTATGAAAAACGTATGTATGTGTATGTCAACCTCTGCAGAAATAGAATTGCTAAAACTATACAGATATTAACGAGTTTTAAATAATTAGGTTATAAAAAGAATCTGTTTCATTAAATAATTAAGTAGAGTTTAGAGAGAACTTTTTTATACTTTCTCGCACGAGTAGGTCCGTGAGTCGCGGGAGTGACCTTGAGCAGGGCTGCTGCGCTGGTGCCTGGCAGAGCGGCTGCGGCGCACTCCTGCGGTGAATGACGAGCGCCGCCGCCGCGCGGGGAAAGTGGGAGAAATGCGCGATCCCCGCGCCCGTTCCGCCGTTCACTTTTACTTTCGAGTGTGGCGCAACCGGCGCAGAGGCGGCGGCTGAGGCGCGCGCCACTCGCCCGGCGCCCGCGGCCCGCAGCGCCGCTGTCGCGCGCAATTTCTCTCTCTCGCGCTTTCCCGTGCCACCCGGATTACAGTGATACACAAACATAGTGCTGTGACTCCTGGATCTAGTGCCCAGTGCCGCCGCAGCCCCTGCTGAAGTGCCGCCGCTGGTGCAGCGCGTGTCGCAACGGCCGCCGCGGCGCAGCTCTCTCGTGGCCTCGCGCTGTCCCGCGGGTCCGCAGGAAGCGTGTCGCAAGCGGGAAGTGGCGCAAGCGCCGCCGACCCACCCCCTGCGTCGGCCCCAGACGCTGGACTCCGAGCTCAAGTATTATATCGGTAAGCTCGCTCGAAAGTGAAAGTACACTAAGCTAAGAGTTAAGCTCGCGTCCGTGGATTGGCATGGCTGGAGGATTCGGCTGTCGCTTGTGCGGCGCAATCGTCGCAGTGAAGGGGACTCGGCGACTGCACAAAGCGTGGCGTCACCGCCGACTTCCACTCGGCTGTCGGAAACAATCGCAAACTAGTGAAACCTTCAAGGACACGTTGCCTTCGAGCGAATCAGTTCAGCCACGGCCGGCGCTTGCGCAGCCGCTCGCTCACTTTCTTCATCCCATTTATTATTCGTTAAAAGGTGGGAACATTTCATACTTGAAAGCCCTCCCATCGGTCAGTCGCATGACGTCGCTATCCGAACGCAACAGAACAGACCAACGTATAGTTTGTTTCATGAGGTTGTGAGTGGCACGTTTCGACTGCAAACTGTCATCATTATGTAGTGTTGTGGCAACTGAAAGGAACCGACTCCAAGGCCAGTTGGATAACGAATTTTCGTTTAGAATTAATCGCCGAGAGCCCGGCGGATCGTGACGACGCTCGACAGGCGGATGCGGCGGCGGATATCGGCAAAGAGGCTTTCACGCCACCCTTTGCAGCCAGGGAGCTCTCGCGGGGTGCGAGCGCTCAATAGGCAAACGTAGGCCAGACGACACACAGGGTTCTTTTAGATGACTTTTCTCTTGACAATTTAATCAAATCAATCAATGTAATCACTAACTTACCTGCACATCTTAGGGAGACTGAATTCAAAGTTTAATTAAAACACTATCTAAAAATCAAATTATTTACCGCATAATAATGCTACTAAAGTATGTATAACATTTTATTTCAATGTGGGACTCAAAGGTGCATTAAATAACATACATATATAAACAACTTCAAACAAACAAGTGAGTTCGTGCAGCATTTCACAAAAAACTAGGTCATACTAAACGTCGATGATGTTGTAAACGAACGCATCAAATGAATTTCACACGAAAGGAAACTAATTTCTCAAATGAAAACGACGCCAACTTTTCCCGCGTGAGTTCGATTGCGAAATCCGAAAAACGGCGAGGAGCGCCTCTCGCGTGGAATCCGCCATTCAGCAGTATCGCCAACATAACAACAATAAGTACTTACCCAAAGATTCATGTTACCGTGTCTGCTTTCACAAACAAAATGGAGAAAGCGAATCAAAAAATGCTATTTCACTTTTGCCCGATGACATCACACTATTGGTACCCGAGCCTTTCAACTGCGTGGTATGTCTGTCACTGAATACGCAGGTTTATAACGTGATATTTCTATTAATAAATATATTTTTGTAACAAGTAATGGCGTAAACAAAAACCAGACGGATTTGTTCGTTAAATAATAGCTGATAATTAGAATCAATCAAACGTTACTTGCTAGCGGTATAAAAGTCAATCATTTTTAGTTTGATATAAATTTACATGTTTTATTACCAAAGACATAAAAGACACTATTAAATTGAGGTTTAAGCTGCCAAATGTTATGAAAAATATGTGCGAACTTAGTAATAGCTTTCCTAACGATATGTAAATGTACAAAAAGCTTTAACCTGTGACATGGAGCTCTCTCGTACGCATTCGATAAGTGAGGTGTCCTCGAGAATGCATTGCTTAACATTGAATAGGCCATTGTTGTTTACCTACCGTCAAACGAACCATCTAATGGTGATAGGCTAATGAGTGGATAGTCATTCTTACGACAACATGCGCGATCAGTATTCATTAAATACTGCTTTGTTTCCATATTAAATACTTACACGTGCAAACTTACAACTTACGCATTCGAGAATCGTATCAGTACAGATACTTGTAGGTATAAAAGTCTCCTTTATAAAAAGAATGTAATAAGGTAACATTCATTGAACTTGTTCATTAAAACAGTTGCAATAATACTATTTTGTTTAGGGAAAATAAGGCTTACTTTACTTCTGGAATTTATTGAAAGCAAGGAAAGTTGTATCAGAAAATCAATGTCATCACAAAACAAAACAAGATTAGTTGCGCTTTAAATGACCTAATAAAGACTTATACTCCTAACAAAACACAATAGGAAATATTATTATTAGAATTAGTCACTTAGCAACTAAATAATGGTGAAATATGAAAAATACATGCCACATTTTCCCTCACATTAAGCAATACGCTACCAATCTCACAAACGTGTTCCCACCAGTTGACAAAGCTTTGATGCAAGAGCCATTACGCTGAAGAAACTTTTATACGCAAGTTACATTTTTATAACAAAGCGCCTGCGAGCGAGTTATCCAACGAGATGGTTAGACAATGCGCTTGCGATCGCGGAAACGAAAGGCGAAAGTGGTTACGCCACTGCGGAACCAGCCGCCACTTTCAGTTTCGTTTACTATTATCAGAGAACTGGGTCCCGCGCATCGCTCGCTGCTTTCGTTCGACGGCTCACTCTTTCGTTGGTGTTGTAACGAGTTCGGTTGCATCACGGTACTAATGTTGCATGCTCCACCCGTAGGGCTTGAGTCCCTTCGTGTATTCGTTATGTTAGATAGTATCAGTTGTACTATGGAAATTACGTAATGATGTTAAAAATAGAAATTGATTTTGGTTACTGTTTAGGTCAGTTCCCACGGTAGATAGAGTACTTACACTGACTGACTGCCCTAATTAACAGCGTAAGGACATAATCACGGGTTGGATGTATGCAAAAGAATGTACCCTTCGCTAAGCATTTTAAAGGAAATAAATATACGTTTTAAAATTTATTTTGCGATTTATAATACATAAAATACTTATATTCAAAGCTAACATTGGTTTTGTTTTTTTACAATAAGTAAGGTTATACATATTTAGTCAATTATGAAACATTGAAAGAATTTCATCAGTTACCTTAAAAAGAATTAGACTATTTAAATAAAAATTCATCGTGACCTAGTTGAGCAGTTACTTTTTAAACTACATACTTAAACTTGTGAATTTGCGCAACAGTTTTTCTCCGCGCGATGACCACCCACACCTAGTTCGTGCCCAATTGTCATTTTGCATACATTGTTAGGAATTCTCCACAGTTGCCTTACATGTCTTAAAGACGCGTAGCGAATGAAACTAGCACAATTCCCAGATCTAAAATGTTAGCATTACGCCTAGAACTGGTCCAATTGAGCCACCCGTGGGCGTAGTGGACAAACGCACTGATTTGTCCCAAGGTCCTCGTTGAAGGGAGCAAGGGAGGGCCTCCCTGGCGAAAGCAGGGGTCCACGTGCCCCGGGGCTGCGCGTGAGTCAGCGGCGCATCATTAAATAGGCGACGGGCGTTGGCGTGCGGCGCAGTTACTGTGTCAGTGGAGCCGACGCGAGAGGTGCCTCCGCGGCGCAAGGACTGCGCGGAACCTTTTTTCTGTGCGTGCGATGTTTACACTTTCGACATTTTGACCATCAGTCGTGTCCGCCGTTGCTCGCGCGCAGACGTGCCGCTCGCTGAGAGCCGCCCTCGCCGATCGACCGAGCCTCGCTTCACGTTGGGATTGTTTGTGAAAGAATGGCTGTGATTTAGTGCTAATATGTTCGACAACAACTTATTGCTTCATTTCTATAATGAGCTCGCGAACAGAAGTGCACTGCAGTTGGCAAGGTTTGTTCCCCATTTCCCTGGCATGGATCCTTTCAGAGTGCCGCAGTGTGTCGTGGGTGGAGCGAGAGAGCCGCGGGACGGGATGGCTCAGCCTTGGCTCTAATGAGGCCTCATCCGCCTCTCGCCTTCGCTCCTCGCTGGGAGAGGTTAATAGGTTCACATTAGAAGTGCGTTTGCGAAATCGACTTATCAAGTGCGTTCCTCCGCTGCGCTGCCCAATCTCAATCGCTGCGGCCGCTCTACTCGCGCGCACACAGTTTATTTCGGATGAACACTTTCGATTACTACCGCCGCACTCATCATATGTTTTGCTCGTATTTTTGTATCCACTAGGGCTTCCATCTTTCTCTGATTACACATAGCTATGACCTACATACCGATCTCCTCTGTCGACTGATTTCATCCAAAGATTTCATATTGCAGCCGATTACGGTACAAATTTATTTTAGTTTTACATTATTAACAGTGCAAGTATCTACAAATTAGTTAATAAAGGGAAACGAAAATTTAAACTTCCGGGATGAAACACACTATCACGCACTTGCCTAATATTTTAAGTAGGTAGCTGTGTACTAACAATGATTATTTTATCTGTTACTCACGAATACGTAACATGAAAAATAGCATTAGCCTTCTAAATTGTCCTTGCCTGATTAGAGTATTTGATGTAGGTAATCGGAATCCGGTAGACAGCTTTTATCTGAATCGAATTTCTTTTTTATTTTCAACGAAGATTTTTTACCTTAGACGCAGTTTCTGATGACATAAAAACAACAACATAACTTTGTTTTACATTTTTTATAATAATAGTACGAATACAATAATTTTTCAAAGGGGAGCCACGGATTGTAAACACGTTCGATTTTTTGTGAAAACTGGTTAGTCAATAGAGATAAGCAAACATAACAAATGGTATCACGTTGAAAATGTTCGTATCGCGCATTATTTTTGATAATGTTTCGTTTTCCGGAAGTTTTCTAGTTTCTATTTCAATGTCAATATGTGTAAGTACGTACATGGAAAATTTGTTATTCGTATTTTTTGTGTAAGTCTTAATCACAACTAGGAAATGATTTTTAAACTCTTTTGATAACATTAATAGTGTCTATTAATAACTAACCACGGAATTCGTGTATTGATTATTTTTATTTGTGAGGGAATTTAAGATAACTTATCAAGTAGACGAGACAATTCTTACAAATTCTTATAAGATTTTGAATCCTATTTGATATACGAGTACGTATTACCTCACGTAAAGTGTATTGTTTATCATAGATCTTACTTCTTTCTCGTATCTTTGATTTTTTTTATAAATCCGAATTCACATACATTGATTTAATCCTGTAATTATTTACCATAGCTTATTTTCCTCTTGATCTTATATATAGTGCTATTATGGACCCTTAAATACTTTTCAATGTCAATATCACGATTCATCTAGTTCAGTTTCTATTACTTCTTATTTTATTTAACTATATCCATATACCTACTACTATATTAGATCAGTCTACCCCAGACAGATCCTTTTAACTATAATCATACATTAATATCATTACACGTGTCCCTTATGATCTAATAACCTAATAAATTCAGCTCTGTTACTGTTGTGAATTTCGTAGAACGGCCCAAGAAAGCTAGCAACATTATATTCAAATGTACCTAACCTTATGTTTACCGTATAAATAAAATTTATCGTCCCCACATTGCATTTCTTGTTGACTTTGTTTCGCGAATCAGTATGTTGCCCACTTATTGGGTTTTTAATGTTTACTCACAGATAAACGTGTAAATTTTCCGAAACAAATCCTAATTTAGATGACCCCAATGGCTTTGAGTAGTTAAGTGCAAAAATGTAATACGTCATTACAAATTACACGACAAAACAGTTTATATGTAACAAATATAGTGACATGTCAACATATCTACAAATAACATACGTAAAACTATAGGGATTAAAAATTTGAATGTATCATAACCAATATATATGAATATAGTAATATAGTACAAGAAATACGACAGTAAGTAAAGTAAATTAGATGATGCTTATTGTCCAGGCTATCACATAGTGAGAATCTCTATTCCTAGACATATAAAAAGATTACTAGTTACTGAATAGTTTAACAAGTAGCTCAATGTGTCAATTTTTTCGTACAGATAAATAAGCAGTAACTAAATAGGTTAAGCATATCATTATCGCTATTGTAATAACGCTGTTAAATGATTTAACCTATTTACAACCCGTTCTAGTTTACTTTTCAAGTATGTGCATCTTAAAATTAATCATAGGCATAGCAAACAATGTTTTTCCTTGTTAATAATTCGTTATACTTACACCTTAAGCCTCTGAGCATATATGTGAAGGTGTACTAACATAGAAGTGAATATCATTAGACAAAAAATGAGACAAGTAATTCATATACTCAATATGGCTACACACCAATTTCTCCGTAATCTTGGGGATAGACTTACTAACTTCTCACAACTTCTTCTTAGCAGTTAGACTAGTCACTTCTTTACCCTCCAGTATACCCCAGAAACGTTGTAAAACATATTTTAAACGTATGTATGACAAATAAGTCCACAAGAGTAATGAAACTTTACCCCGTGTTACTTGATCTTAATAGCAAGTTCTATTACGATGCCCTACAAACCCACTTGGAAACGAAATCACCAATTGCATTGACACTCCATGCAGTACACTTTGTTAAAAGGCAAAGTACGGTATACCTAAATATACTTACATACCACATCTATGAAAAGAACATACTTTTTGGGTTCTTAATAATCGTACGTAAGAGCTAAATTGATATTATGAGCAATTGCGAATTGGTTGTCAGGACATCGTCTAGAAAAAAGGGAAAAAAATACTTATTCGTAGATAAGTATAAATAGTACGTAACATAATAATAATAAATTTTATTATAGACGTTCTTCGACGTGTTACTATCGCATTGTCTATTCATTTTCTTATTTTACTGCTGTTTCATAGTTTTCATTGTAAAATTTCATATTCATACATAAGTATCCATAGCGTGAACTTGAAAAAGTAACTACCGTACAATAAATATTTTATAAAAAAGTAAGTTTAGTACAATACTAATTCATAAAACCAACCTATTAAACACACTACGTGAACTTGAAATGAAATATAGTAGAATTTATGTTTAAGAAATAAATTTAGTATAGAAATAACCTACACTAATATAACTAAGGGCATTTGGTCATTGTCTCAACAAGATATTTGGACTAAGCAAGCAGATTACACTAACCAGATTCCGAAGTGCAACTCGCTGCTATATGCAAAATTAAACAATATTCCAAAGTAGGTTTATTGCGCCTACATAATATTTGCACATTTCCCCGTAACAGCTTTGAAATTTGAAATGCATGTTCGATTCGCGAAATGTTATGTTGAAACCTCATTATGGTTCATGGAAAGTTGCTTTAAAACTAAACTTCTAATGCAAATATATATATAACTTCAGTAGAATGCTACTAATAACTTTCTGTCTTCTCGGTTTATCTTAGATACAATTATTAGGCAAAGAGTTTTCATAAATGTCTACAAGGTACTGTCACCCTTTCTTATATATTAAAAGTGCCTTGAGAATGTATCTGTTTGATTAGAAGTAGGTATGTGGTTTATCCTTGTCTGTTCTTTGCTTTAATATAATAAATCCGAATTGTCAAAGCGTGTATTTGAATTGATATATTTGAAAGAAATGTCAAAAGTAAATAAAACCTTTGTGAACTTCACCATTTTATTTGCATATTATTCTGTAATGTTAGTTTTTATTTGCTCGGTCTGGTTTAATTCACATAATACATTTAGGAAATAATGAGATTGGTATGCTTATTCTCTATTAATTTACTGTCAAGTTCAGTTATTAATATAACATGTTATAAATAAATTTAACGAAGAAAGAGTGAATATTAAATCTTATAAAAAAACTATATTCTAATAAATTACCATTATCTAAAAAACGTCAAATAAAAAACCAATATTTATTCATACACAGCCTTGGATAAGTTCGGATTCTCTCATTCATAATCGGAAAACATATTGCAACACAAAACTACTAAAAGATATTTAAATATTTGATAAATATGTACCACATTATAAATACACATTAGCTTCAGATCGTTTGTTTGTTCTTTAAAGGAAAAAAATCCTTTAGTGTTGAAATAAAGAATCTGCCATTGAATTTTAATACAAGCAGGTACCTCATATAGAAAGTTTAAAGTTTTCTTTACGTTATTTGTGTTTTAAACTACCAAACATCATAATCTAAAGACACCTCTCTTAAATATTTGATACACATTCCTCTAAAACCGTTCCGAAGCCAAAAGTTATATCTAATTTTGTTACCAATGTCACATGGTAACTTTGTAGTACATTCAGTGATTAGCATGTAATGATATGTCGAACTGTGTCGCAACTCCCTACTAACATTGAACTAATTAAAAAACTAAAAACGCGTTATCAGTCGGGACCGTGTTGGGAAATAGGTAGAGGGTCACGTGACTGCTGGGGATCAATTGGACGGAATTACAAAGACATATATTAGGACTGCTTAATATGTGAACTATTTGGATCAGGTTAATATGGTTGAGATGAAAGTATTGTCTAATATCATAGCGAGTTATAAAGAACGTAAGTAAAAGTGTGTTTAGACAGGCAAGAATATATAATGCAATAATATTCCGAAAAACTTATTAAAAAAATCTGATTAGATTCTTATAAGAATATTATTGTTATTCTGTTTTGTATTTTCTGGTTGTACCTATAGTATTCTACTGCATTAAACCAAATAGGGTCTTTACTCTCGTACTAAAATTGTGGTTTTTGCAATCGTACGTTATGGCCGAATGGCTATTATTCATGCTGCATCGATGACCCTATGTGCAAAATTGTAGCTACAACTACAACTTCAGCTGACGGACGTGACCAATTTTAAATAGCATTTTAATGTTGGGTTTTACTCACGAACTGTCAAATTTTACTGGCAAACATTCGAGAAGTATTTTATCTATTTTCCTAGAAACCATTAGCTTGATAGAACTGGTTGTATTCATTAAGTAAAAGATTTCCTGACGTGGAAATGACGCCATATTTTCCTATTCCAAAAAACATTTCCTGTTTTTACTCTTGTAGTCTTAGTAGTTTAAAACCGTGTCGGATAGCAATAAAAGAGTCTGGACGCGATCCACTGCCGTCTTCAAAGAGCACTTTCATTGCTTCCATCTTAGTAAACAAACAGTCGCGCGAACCCTTTCTTGTTCCCGTTCACGGTTCGAATTTCCGAAGGACACCCGAACTGGGTCACTTCGGAAATAGTTTATTGTTATCGACTAGTCTGCGCGAACGCCACTTACGCACACAGACACGCACACACACTTTCCTATACAGGGTTGCCAGTGACCTAGCCGAAATACTTCTTTATTCCCATTTCTAACCACCTCCCAAATATTCACTCAAATTGTACCTCCATCTTTAGAAGATCTTCATAAGGTCGTGAAATTCAATTGTCTAAAACTGTTTTAAGATATATAACAAGTTTTAAGTTAACGTTCTAATAAGATATATAACAGTCAGATAGACGCTATATTGAAAAAAGGTGACGTTAGGAGTACCTATAACCGCCGAGAGTGTATGAGAGGATGTATGAATATCAATGAAGCGAAAGTGGTCTGACAAGATCGAGACAAATGGGGATACGTGATCTCTGCCTACCCCTCTACAGGGAGTCAGGCGTGATGTGTATGTATGTATGTTTTAAGATAATTACTTGGGCATGACAACCCTATCGTTCTCCCATTCAATTGAGAGCTAGTTCGAACCACAGGATGTGAGGTAACGCACTCCTCTTTCGCGCTCATCCTTGTAACAGATTCTCTTCCAAGGTCGCGATAGAACATGGTCTTTGAAAGAGGGCTCAGTGCTTTTACAAAGCCATGAATACACTGACCTCTGGTATATAAGTACTATAGGTACATATACATACAAGCTTGTATGTTAGTACTATAGTTATTACCTATATACCTATATAGTTAGGCATAGAAGTTTTTCAGGTGCAATACAAGTTTTTGAATTAGTTTCACCCTCAAAACAAACTCTTATGAAATGTTTTTTTATTTCCTTATGTTGGAAAACTTAATATTAGTAGTTTAAAACAAATCGCGATTAACTGTTGAATGTATTATAAAATTTAAACGTGATAAGGGTAACTTTAACGATCATGTTAATTAATATAATAAGTGAATACTGATTCCGCGTAAAATAACATACTTTAAACAATGTTTTATAGGTTTAATGATTATTTAACCGCGGAAACTAATGATTAGAACTTAACTGATATAAAATGTGGATTAATATTATGGAGTGATAAAATTATATGACATAAGAGATCCCATTCACCGTATATTAGCGAAAATTACGTAAAATCAAAGCAAAAGTTGTTTATCTTTATGATATATATGCAAAAAGTATGTAAATACGTTTTACTTTTAATAATAATCCTTTAATGGCATCTGCAGATAAATTTACATCAAATTATCTTACATTAATCACAGATTACATTGAATTGAATTATTAATTAGTTAGCTTTGAATTGATTGCATTGACATCTCATTATATTGCATTTAATTAGATTATACTGCAGTGTTGGGAAAACGATTACAATATATACCTATTAGTTTTATATACAAAATACTAATATTGAATAAAATATCTCATCTTTGTAGCTTTAAATTATGTACTTTAGAAGGCTTATAAATATATACCTAGTTTAGAATGCAACACATTCAGAATAAGTCTCTCAAAGTCTAATTATATTAACAAATAAAAATAACTAGCAATTTCTTCCCAATTCAGCTTAATACAAAACCGTCTCGGCTAATTCACAACACTTCCTAGTAGACTGTTTAATTAAAATATTTAACTCTAAGGTCAACCAGTTAATAAATGAGAAACCCATTCAGTACAACAGCATCAATGATTTCTCAAACGTTTTTTGTTTATTATTTATTCATATTTCTCATTCTCCAACTAAGGCCGATAGTTTCGGACAGTTTTGTTATTCAAATACTCGAATGAAGAAGCCTTGGTATTATTGGTTACGGTTGTATGTACCTATATATAGAGATATAAAAATAGCTAGTTTGTTTGGCCGTATAAGAAAGTATTAATATGTGTGTCTGTAAATATCTAATCTTAACGAACCGGCAAATGAAAATTAAATATTAAGTGTTAAAAGGATTCCTCTCATCTAAATATTTATAAGTCCAACTCATGCCTTTATATTTTTTAATTACGTAAACCGTTTCCTATTTGGCAAGAACCGATAGAGCTTAGATGTGGTTACATAAAAAAGCTATAAAACATATAAAAAACAATTTTATTACCATCTCCACTGATGTACATACAGGTATCAAAAGTTTAAGATATTAAATCAATTTGTTAACACTTAAAATCCTGCGACCTATATCGTCGGTGTAACTCTTGAGGTACCAGTGAAGTGAGTGCCTCAGACACACATTAATCCACCATCTATTTGATACAGTAGGCAGTCAGTCATTAGAACGTAGAAGTCTGCATTCAACTCACGCGCGATTTGCTTGCGCGCTCACATGCCCCTCACACATGTGTTAACATCAAACGCACACAAACGTACACAAACAACTAGCAACATTCACATGTCGATGTGTGTTTTAGAAAGATGATGTACCGGATAAGTGTGAAGGTTGACGGGCATTCGCAAGAGGCACTCGTCTACCAATGCTCGCTCCATGTTTTGAGTTTTCTCGAAATCTATTTTAGTACGCTGAGTAAGTTGAGCAGGTCAGGTTCGAGCGTCCATCCTCTATGCATCATGCGCAATAATGACGAATCAAACAATGTATTGTGCAATGGATCAAAAAAGCTGATGAAGCGACAGAATTTCACGTTGATACAAAGACAAACACTTAGACTCGTTCACATTAGCATTGAAATTGGAACTCTGTTACTAGAGCTCTAGATCATATTATCCGACCGTCCTGACTCAACAGTCTAAACTACAAAGAACAATTTATGTTTCGCTGATGACATCATCGAAGTCCTAATTCTCGAAACAGAGAGTCTCTTTCATAGCTATAGTAACAGGCAGGCCAGTTTGGAACTCTGTTACTACGTACTCACATTCACCTTCACTCACAATAGATTGCCGCTTTATATGTCTAGCGAATCGCAGGTTTAATTGTGTGCTAGCTTTTCACAAAGAAGCCATTTGGCTCGGTTTTTATGATAAGTAGGTAAAACTACCTATAGAGCCGTGTTAGGAATACCACAATGTCTTTTGTTTTCACATAGCACGAGTCTGATACTTGAATGGGGTTTTATTGCTATAGAAAGACTATTTGTTTTCAATTCTAATTTTAAATTGGTTTTTCAATTACTAGTAATTTGTATGCAATTAGGTAACATAAGGAAAATTCACTACTTTAAATAGAAACAGACACGTAAAATTGAATTCAAAAAACTTAATTACTTTGTCTGAAGTTTGTCTGATATATATTATTTAGACGTGATAACTATATTATAATTTTCTTATGTTACCTCATTACACACTTAATTAATTTATCTTTGAATGATAAATAACTAAAAATCTCACATTCAATAACGGCAATAATTTAAAAGTTCCATTCTAAGATTCCAGTTAAATCTTAGAAACAGTCGTATGATTTAATAGCGCTTCTAAGTTCTTTGTTCTAAGAAGTAACTAAATATAACAATAAATGTAATGTAGCTACTTAGTTCTGATTCGGAGTACGTGACTATAGAAAGTTCTTGAGAGGCTACAAACAAAGAATAACAGTATCAAGCATGAGTCAACCTGTTTTATTATTACTTATTAGTTACATGTGTTACTTGATACATCTAGAGCTATGCATCACTTAGCTACTTACTAAGGCAGCGCTGTGTTGACAGAACTCGAAAAAACCTGTTTTAGCAAAAGCTCCAGACGCGAAATATCTTTAGATTTACAACGATCGTTGTAAAACCTAGTCAATATTAACACTAGCGTCTTAAGTCGCCAAACAAGTTGCCAAAACCGTGAATCACAACATTTTCTCAACGCAGGTTGTGAGATTAAGGGAATCTTATCTTCGGGGGAGATTGCGCAAACACCCTCTTGGGCAACGAGGCTTATCACCGCCGCAGCGCAAGCCCAACAAAAGGGCCATTACGATAAGTGCATTTCTTTTTGACACCTCCGCCTGACATTGACACGTTTCTTCTCCGAAATTTCCAATTCACTTACAGATAAATGTTACGTCGTTTGGATACGTACTCTTGACGTCTCGGTCAGATACTGGATATGGCAAAACGGTTTTCGTAGTAAACACTAATAAATAAGAATGAATCGTAAATGTTATCAAATTTCTGCTCTCCTTAAGCACATTTGGCTTCTGATATTTGCGCTTACTGATAAAGTTGGAAATTGGGACACAGATTACGATGTATTATTGCTGTCATTGTGTTTTTATCGGCATCGTCAGTTTTATTCTATTGCATGCGAATATCTTTCCTGCAAAACATCCGTAACACGGGTTTAGTGACGTACTGAATTATGCAACGGCAGCCTCGCCGAATAAAAATATTAAAATATGCATTAAAAGGAAAAGTGAGCTCGGGCGCTCCCATGATGCATAGTCCGATCGCTTACAATTCCTAAGCATGCAAATGTAGCAGGTTGTAATTAATTATCCGAAAAGGCTACGCAAGCGGCGCGAAACCGGTCGACATTTGAAAGTGAACTATTGGATCGCCAGTGGCGGCGATAGCTGTTCGTTGCAACACGCAGGAAAAAGTGCACCTCTATAAGGATATTGTTCGTAATTGCACACGTTATTAACTTTGCTGTATTATTTTCCTCGTGCCTGTACTTAGTTTATTACCTCGGGAGTATTTAGAATACGTCGAGAAAATTGTCTTGCAGTATCATAAGGCACACGAGATTTCCAATAACGTCTCAATTATTCCGCGACCTGTTTTTATAACATATTCTCAGTCCGTGTGAAACACTTTTCCAAACAATAAACAGCCGCCGCCTCTATGGCAAATATAAAACTACATCTAGAACTAAACAATTGATGATACCCCGCCAAGTGAGACAGCGAGCGTTCGTGGCTAAATGAGAACGGTTTGGTAAAAGTCCGCGGCGTGTTTCACTTTGGGCAAAAGTGGAGCAAGATGTGTTCGCAGCCCCAATTCGGTGCGAAAGTGACGTAACGCCACGGTGATAGACGTAAAAGTAAGGAAATCAAGAGTCGAGTGGCGGCCCACGTAACCGCTTACATAAAGCCTTTCGTATACTTTCTCTGTCAGCAAAATTTTGCTCGGCCACGGTTGCGCAAGCGCCGAAATGGCATTCAGAGAAATTTCATCACTGCGAGTGAGAGGCGCTTCTTCGCTCGGAACGCCTTTTTACCACTGCGCTCGCCACCATTGAAATTCACTGCTTAATACGTGTATATTCACACCGTAATGAGCGCTAGCTTAGATCGTCATAATTATGCGGACAACTATCAACAATCACTTTAATGAAACAGAAACCAAACCGGTTCAATTTAAATAATGCCTAGTAATAATGCAACCTGCACCGATGGAAATCTGTAGGAAATATTCAATTGCTAATCGCCGCGTTCCTGCCATTATCTTAACGATCTCCGAAGAATAGAAACCGTCGGCGTTCGCTGATTTCGGCAGCGGCGGCGGAAGAAATTTCATCGGGCATAGATCGCGCGCAACATAAAAGTTGCGGGGCCGCCTCTCGGTACCTCCTATGAGATTGACTTTCTAAAAGTGCCTGAGTGACCTTGAAATAAAACGCTATTACAAAACCGCAGCCGCTCGCTGCGAGTGCCCCCTCCAGCGGCCAGACACGCGTGGCGCCCCCACACGCCGCGCGCACACTGCCACTCACGGCGCACAGAGGGACAGTTTAGCAAAATGTACTAGACCTCATTCATTAGGATAGAAATACATTGGGACTAATCTATAGTAACAAACAATTAACTTCAGAGACTAACCATTAAAAGAACATAATATATTCAGCTACATATAAGCTATAAGGAAAAGACCATCGTGCAAAGGAAAATTGTTAACAATCACCCGCCATTTGAATCAACGAGAGGCGTGCGTTTGTCGTTCGCATTCTTTCGCTTTAAGGCGCGTGCGAGCGGCAAAGAGAGAAAAATCTGACAAAAAGTGTTTTGAAATCGTCGCGCCTTCCAAATACGTGAAATCCTTGAACGTGGTAACATGTGGGTCACGACCACGCGGTGCCAATAGACGCGTGTCCCGGGCTATTAGCGGAGCCACGTTGCGCAACTCTGTTGACTTTCATCCTGAAGGTCAAGTGCCATCCTATTTCAAAACGAACCTTGACTAGTCTCTAGTTCACCTCGGGCCAACTATGAAGAACTATCAATATAGGCGGAAGCCATTCAGCCTTATTAGAAGAATAAATTAAACGAGCGCTGCGTCTGCGCAGGCCTTTATTGGCGGCCGTTTTCTTTAAAGCTTCATTACATTCACAGAGTCGGATTAATAGCCACCGAATCGTTGATTTACCTATTTAACAGTACATCACGCAGCAGTAGTCTATTGCGTCACATTTACTCGTATTATATGTGTTATGTAGATCAGTGTACTTGCACTTGTAATGATCTAAACAGTCCGACTCGGCTAATACACTGAATGTGTGATTAGTGCTCCAGTTCCTGCCGTCGAGGTCAGACGTTTTTGAGGCGTGAGAATTGCAACTAGACGCAGTACTTAATTTATCATAATTTGCTGTAATAACATCTAAGATATTCAAATGACTGCCAACAATCAAATTTGACCTTTCCTCAGACACGTTCCCTCATAAAATGTCATCTTACTCGTACTGTGACTGTGATCGCGAAATGTCGAACACGAACTCGATTTGTTTCCGAACAGTTGCAAAATTTTAGAAATACGCCCGCAGGCCTTTCGTCCATTTTCTAACCAGTCGTTGCCAAAGCGTTTCCTTAAAGAACTCTTCTCGTTTCGAAATGGAATCCAGCGCCATGGCTGCCCAGATGCACCAACACTCCGGCCCTTTCACTTTCGATACAGCAAAGCTCAAGCTTATCATAAGTTAAGAATTACCAAAACGGCTTCGGAGTTATCTATATTGAATCTCATACGATCCGTGTTGTGTCGTACATACAGTGTCAACTCATCTGGCACAATATTCAATCGTCAATCAAAAACAAGGTGAGAGTGTAACTATTTTCGCTGCATCGAAGGTAAAGCGGTTCTTTATGTCCAATACTCTCTAAATATGATTACACTCTGGTTATATTTTAGACTTCAATGCCAAAATCGTGTTACTAATTTGGCTTAAAAATAAATATATTTTCCATAAATCTTAACGATTATGCGTAAATAGTCTCAAATCGAAACTTAGCTACGATAGTATATTTATTGATAGTAACATCGCAAAGGAAATTGTTTGTATTGATAAGGAGTATCGCAGCGTTGGACATACGTGAACCGTAGGAGCTGCCAGTAAAATACCGGTCCTTTATAATCCGGAAACGATGGAGCCGAAGATAGAGGTGACTCTGATTGTGATGAATGGAGCGATTGTTGCGCGGTGTGTTGTCGCGGGCATTAGATTATTGTAGTCCGCGGAGCGAGATAGTGAGCTAAATGTGTGCATGCAGCGAACATTTCGTCTGAAGGTCGCTCCGTAACACACAAAGCAGGGCGGTATCACCATGTTATTTCCTGTTTAACAACTATTCGCTTACATCACTATCGGCTGGTGTGCCTACATTCGATGTTAGATGTGCACAAAGGGCTCCTTGCGACCGAGCATTGTTGACGTGACGCTGGGGCGACCGGTTACTTGGCTAATTTTGGCTTACTCTTTCAATTAGCGGCTAATCCCTTTTCGGCTGAATCACGAGAACATCTGCGAATAAGGGAACTGGTATTTCGCCTTCATCTGTTCCGTTTACAATGACTGCTTGCGCAACAGTCTCATTTACTTCAATTCGCTTTCCTATTTTGGCAATAGTTACTTTAGTGGCCAAGTATTATAACGAATCGGGCAGATAGTTCGAACCAATCATATCAGTTGTACAAATAGACCGTAAAGCCGTACCTACGTTCGAGTGTAGCGCGGAGTAAACGTTTCATTTTCTACAATTGTGCCCAATGGGGCCGCGTGTCGACGCACTGGGCCATGAATATGACAGCCTCACAGCTCGGACAACTTAATTGTGAGCAAATTCTCATTCTGTTGTTGGCGCTGTTTTGCCTATTTCCAGTACCTGTCGAACCAGAATGGGGTCACAGACAAGAGCCAAACATTAAACTTGACAAAACACTAACTTTGTTTGACAGTCCACAAGAACACGATTCATGTTGCAATTACCACACAATAATTAGTAACTAAGTACAGTTTTGGGCCTAAAATCACATTGCCGAACGCGATTCAAGAACAGATTGTATGTGCACAGCATAGTTGTAATGGATGTTGGCACATTCCTCATATGTCTGTCACAACTGCATCGGTACATTACGTATAGTACTACGCGTTTATTTATAGGTTACTCTTAACCTTCTCTCTTCTCTCAATTAATCGCAATGAAATGTTGATCGTGATTGCTATTAATTAACATCATATCAGGATGGCTGAGTCGAATACTTGGCCTAAATAATTCGAAGTGCTCTCTAGATCTAGTGCATTGAAAGCTTATTTTTTCAAATAGAAACGTGTAATTGCCGTAGCATTTTAGCATCATTAGTAGTTGTAAACCAATAAAAAGCAATAAATAGTAAGTATAAGCATGATAGTGTAAAATTATTATTGCGGTCCTGTTTCGCATCTCTAATTTGGGTATCATCTTTTTAGTATTCACAAAATGGCATCTCATCTCATTACATAACATGCATCAAAGTGTTTTTAAGTAGCGCATCGCGTCTGAGAGTGGCTTTTCGTTATTTCCACCTCTCTTGGGCAATTAGTGAAAGTTTATTAACTTTTTTCCCAATCCCACGCTCTAGTACGCCGAGGTGCGCTCTTGTACAATTTCTATGTTTCAACACAGCGCCGCCGACGACGGAGTTTCGCGAACCAGTTACGAAAATCACTATTTATGTACGTTTGACACCTGTTTAAGGCAAACCTATGGCTTTTACACTATGGTACATAAAGGATTCTTGAGACTTAAATAATTTAATATATAATAATTAAAAATTGAGTACAATTTTTGGAAAATTTACTAAACTATATTTTCTAACTTTTTTTTTATTTGCGGAAAACTAAATCATAAGTGTTCTAACGTGCATAAACCTGTCTTCTTTTATATTCTTTCTTTCATATCATTATGATATTATTTAACTAGTAAAACGAAACCAGTTTCATTCCTATTCAGCTAAATGTAATTTTAGTTTAGTTGTAAAATATCTAATAGATTGGCAAACCTTCACTGACTTGTCATGATATATACCCCAAGTCAAAGTCTCGTGATAGTTTTTATACTTCCACCTGTACAGAGAGTGAACGTAAGCCTCGCACTTTGCTTAACACCTTCACAAAGTAGAGCGGTGGTTGCTTAACACATTTTCCCATGTCCAAGAAAGGCTGTAGGACAATTAAAAAGTGAGTGTGATCGCGGTATCAGTAGCAGGTCTCAATTAAGTCGCGGGGCATAACTCATTGGGCACAAATGTAGATTGCCTTTAAAAGCAAAAGTTGCCCACAGCTCGACTCGTGGCCATTTTCCCAGTAAACAGTTTAGTTAGCAGAAAAGTCGGAGAAATACGGTCAACACGACAACTAGTTTGGAGGTCATTTTACCTGATTCGTCGTGAGAGGACACTTGTTAATTTTAATTCTCTCCACTTACATGTCGAGTAAGGCCAAAAAGTAGTGCACTTATTTCGCCGGTGAGAGGTGACATCCTTGAATTAATTGCCTGACAAAATGTCCAGTGGGCAAAGCTTTTAACATGCGCGGAGATGGAAATCTCGCATAATGGATTGCCTAGGTGCTAAACGTTGCCAATCACATTTCCAAACGCATTCAACGCCATCTAGCTTCAGTCTAGCTAAACCACAAACACAAAGAAGATTAGAACCAAAACACATTCATTAACGTACGAGCGCCCGTCCAAGTAATATTCCATTCTCAGATGGCAGGAAATAATAAAATATGGGTCACTGCAGAAAATGAAACGAAACGTTATCTACATCTAATGAATTTCAATGAGGTTCAGGCGAGAATTTGTCTGGAGTGGAGGCGAAAGAGGCTCTGGCGTTTTCCCTCCATGTGTTATGAGCGTGCAATTTTATGCAAAATCGTGTTAAAACCGCAGCGTCTCGTATCGTTTAACACGGACAATGGAGGAGTGTCCGCTCCAGTGCCTGCGCAACCCTGAAAGCGCACCGCACAAGACACGGCCCTCCACCAATTGCCTATTTACATTCGTTACATAACTTCATTTAGAAATGGCAATTAGCGACTCTGCCGTTACGGGCAAACTCGTTTTGAGGTATTTTCGAAACTTGATACCGCTTTGAAGATATTAGTTCTGCTGGCGGAGGCGCTAGAACATTGTTCCACAAGGTCAGCGAAGTTAGTGTCTGACGTGTGACCTTGAATTAGTTCATCGTTAGTTGGCGCTGCACACCCACTCGCCTTAAGTAGTGCCTACTCGTGCACTCTAGGAAAATTCTGCAGCGCATTTAAAGGACCTTTTTTAAATACGTTTTTATATGGCTCTCTTCTTATTTTATTTTTGTCGACGATGTGCAACTTAAATCAAAAACTTGAATGCTCAAATGTATTTGATATCGGATCAAAGTATAAGTCTAATGATTTCATGATAAACATGATAATATATTACATATAAACGTAACGAAAACATTTAAACTAAACTTCTATTTGTTTTGGATGTTGTTATTGATACGAATATTCTTAGAATTGTACTTTTTGATATTGACATAAAATAAAAAAACAAAAACACCACGAATGATTATTTATCAAGAAATATTCTGAATCACCTTCGCCTGTATGGAATAGAAATGATTCGGATTATCTATGACTAACATTTTTCTCATAAACGCAGCGGTTACGCAACAACACGTGAATAAGTTTATGGGCATGAGTAGCAAACGTTATAAATTGTCGAAACTTTGTAACTGGAGCACCATTCTCCAAAAATACTCGATTACTCCGCAGAGATTTTCATAACTGATGAGCCGCGAGGCCTTGCATTAGTCCTATCTCACGAGAAACGAACATTACCATTTTAGAGCATTATTGCAACACGGCACTGCGAGATTATCAACCATGAGCGCAGAGCTCACGAGCACACTACCAAAAAGCAGCATTCCTCCAATTAAGTACAACTTTTGAACAACCGAAACAATGGCTCTAATATCAGACGGTATTTAACCTCAGGCAACAATGCGGAGTATTCACTATTTTCATAGCGTTGCTAAACAGTAACATAAAACGAAAGAAGCGCCCGTTGATCGTTTTTTAAATGACCGGAGCCGCTTCTATTGCGATTCTGATATCGCAACGCAGTAGACCACCAAGGCTCTCTTGCGACAGACTTTCTAGCACCTGCCGCGCGCTTCAAGAGCAGTTTCATCTGCTGTCAGATGGCCATTGCTATTCATGGCGCCTGTGACCTTAGCGATTTCGGATGACCTCACCGCCTGCCCAAGTTTGGGTGCACCTAGCGACATTACACTTATCTGCATTGCTAGGAGAATAGAAGGCAATACAACATATCTGTTGATTAAGCACAGAAGCGAATAACCATGAACTTTTCCAAATGTTGGAACATTAGAATTCATTTCTCGAATGTATTATGTGTTTCTCAGTTTACCAAAACAACACGAGGGCAAGTGCATAGTCTAGACTTGGCGAGAGATTTTTAATCTACGGCCGAGGTTGGCATAGATATTGAATTGTAAAAATCGTCTGGCATCCATTCGGTACGTCTGTTTGTAACCTTGTCGGCTTTATCGCTGCTTTCAGTCTGAACCAATGAACCGGCAACATCATGACGTGCTTCTATTTATTTTCAGTGTGATTTCTCTTGTATAATACTGGCACAACACGATTTAATTCAAACCGATAATTGAATTCGGATAAAGGTTCGGCTCGCGATCGGTGGATCGAAACATCTGCAATTACCAGTCGGCTGCGCAATCGTTGCTAAACGGTTTACACCGCTAATTAAATAATTCTGCAGGTCCTAACGCCTTGCGTAATTCGTAATCACCACAGCGTATTCTACACAATTCTATACAACCATAACATGAAAAATATTCCTCCATAAACAACATTATACATGAATAATCGCGTGTGTAACATTTTTAGTCACAAAACATTATCAAATTTCCTTTTTTACGAACTCCAATATTTGAACCCCCCTACCAAATACATTACCAAACCCCATTTAACCAACCTAACCTAAGCTCTGTCTGTTGCAGCGTTGGAATGATGGGTGAGGGCCTCCTGACCCTGACGTACGGCAAGCACCACGCCTGCATCCTGAACGAGGTGGGCGCGGCCTGGAGAGGCGCTCGCTACTCCGACCTGGTGCTGGTCTGCGACGACGCAGTGGCTCTGGCTGCGCACCGCATCGTCATGGCCGCCGCCAGCCCCCTCATCAGGTACATTCATTGACATATCATTTATCATACATGCATAAGCATCTACGACTGTACAACCCTTTCAGGGTAGTCACAGGGTGAATATCCACAATCGTGATAGTCTTTGATCATTTATCCTAGTTTTATCAATCTAATTGGACTCTGTGGCGTTTAAGACATTTCTAGAAAGAAGTCAAGTGATAGTCATGCCTTGGTTAGTCCAGATACTGAGAAAGGGACGGCAATCTTTCTAAATTTGTAGGTAGGTTCATTGGATTGGAATATTATTAGCCTGAGTTTATATCAGAACTTTGATACAACTCAAGGTACCTGTGAGGAATACCCCCATTCGGTGGGTTATTTGACATATGTATTTACGAATTTTGAAATATTTCTTTTGTATAATTTCAGGAAAATCCTTGACGACACACCAACAGTCGAGAATCCTGTGACAATACACATGTCAGGCATCAACAGCACTCTCATGAAACATTTGTTAGTGTTCCTGTACAACGGCCAGGCTTACATCGAGGTTAGTATATTTTATTAAAACAATGTCAAACTACCATCAATGCTGACCTTAAAAACTTTATCGTGTTAACATAGCAATCTGTCACTTTGTAACAATTTGCTATTAACAATATGACAGGCGTTGCAGATGAATAGTTTGAAAACTCCATTTACACTCCTTACCCACATTCAAATAGCTCCAAATCTTTAATTATGATTACTATTTGTTATTTTAAAGTAATTGCTTTCTATGAATAATGTATTATTTTAGGTCGTGTTAATGATAGAATATATGCTACTACTATTTGTGACATTTATACAAAATTTGCTAATACTAGAATATCAGGAAAGATACGACTAATAGAAATTTTATAATGAACTATTTCTTTAGATAGAGAATTAGTTATGCAGATTAAAAGTACTCTTTTCAATCATTTGGTAACAATTATGTTTCTTCCTTCACAGTCTGGCGAAATCGACGACATGCAAGAGCTATTCGAACTATTAGAAATCAAATCAGACGTATGGAAATCCACAAAAGAACGGCAACAGGCAGAAGAAAGGAACAGATCCTGCGACAGACTACGAGCCAAGCACATGAAAACCGACATCAACAGCAACGAGAGCAGTAAACAGGAAACCCCTTCAGGATCATCGCATTCCGAAAGCGACCGCGTTACACCTGGTGCCGGCTACAGTAAGGACCAAGACGGAGTTGACGACCTGAGCATAAAGAAGGAGAGCATGTCGACGAGTAGTAACGATGAGAGGGAAGATATCCAAGAGGGTGAGTCGAAGAAGTGCAGAAGAGTGTCCCGGATGCGCAGAAGCTCTTCAAACCCCGTCAACCTGTCCCTGGCCCGCAACTCGGAACAAGGCGAAAGCGAACATGATGACTCACAAGATGTGGACGTGGAAACAGTGGCTGCGAAGGTGGGTTACACACAGTTTTCAAAGTTCAGATCAGGCATCAATAATTAAGAATAATATATGGAAATAGGTCCTATGTGGCGAAATAGTACTAATTATATGAATGCTTAAAATTGTAAAAGTAATTATGCAAAAAAATCATTTAATTTGTTTAAACTCTCTATTTTGTTTGATCACACTTTAGATTTTAAGACTCTAGATATTATATAAAAACTAACTATAAATATTACTCATTTCAGAATATTGGCAGAAGACGGTCTACTTCTTCAAGTCGAGACGATCCCCCGCAAGAAACGGTATACAGAAGACAGCTCTTGAACGACCGACGAGGCAACGAGAGAGTCAAACGGAAGTCCCACTACTTGGAACCACCTGAACTGGACTTGAGGACAGTGAAGTTAGAAGACTACGCCCAGATTAAGCCACCGGACCAAGATCTCATGTCTCTCGTGCAAACGTCGCCAGAAAACTACGTCGTCACGCCGCACAGAAAGCGAAGACCTGGGTTCCATAATTCACCGACGCAAAATCCGCCTTTCGTATCATTTCCACCGAGCTATTTAGAAGAGATGGCCCACCTGCGGTACGCGCAAGGGCCGGGCGCCGTCGCCAGCCTGGCCGCCAGCCGACTGGGAGCGCTGCACCCCTTGAGTGCATCGGCGCCCCCCTTCTTACCAGAAGGCAGCGTCACTCCCCCAGCGACCGCCCACGATGACACCCTCAAGTACAGACCCAACAGCGCCGGCTCCTGGGGCCCCTGGCTCTGCCAACCCCAAATGGGATCGGACGAGGCCCCCAGCACAGAACACGAACAGAGTTCGAGCAAACAAGCACCCGTCAGAGAGTACCGCTGTGAATACTGCGGCAAACAATTCGGCATGTCGTGGAATCTCAAGACGCATTTGAGAGTCCACACGGGAGAGAAGCCGTTCGCCTGTCGCTTGTGCGTGGCCATGTTCAAGCAGAAAGCTCATCTGCTGAAACATCTGTGCTCGGTGCATCGGAACGTGATATCGTCGAGCGAGAACGACGGCCGCACCAACACCCCCGGCCGCTACAACTGCTGCTTCTGCCAGCTGACGTTCGAGGCGCTGCCGGAGCTCATCCGGCACCTGTCGGGGCCCCACAACAGCCTGCTGCTGAGCAAGAATTTACACGAATGACAAGAACACACTTGATGCACGCATAGCGCTGCACAGTATTGGACTTTGAGCAAGTTCCTCCCCCTGGGGAGTCTAATTGTGATATGTGAGTGTCTAATTGTGGTTTTTAAGGATAAGTTATTTAGAACTGTAGCTCTTAAGTGAAGTGTGATATTTCTGAGTGATGGCTCGAGGCGTTGCAGCCGCTGCGATGCGATCTGCGACAATCAAAGTATCCATTGCCAACTGTAGGATTCACAGTTCTACCCGGGTCCAAATCATTGTCATTTAAATTATAATTAGGGACCAAAACCTTCCGTTTTTCTAGTATTTATTTGGAAAATGTACCTATTTCATTAGGATAAATGTTACTTAGATTCCACCGAAATAACATAATTAAGCATAGGAAATAACACCCGTCTCGATGAAGCTGCGAAACGTTAGAGATTTCAGTGTCACCAGACTACCTCCATTTTGCCCATCTCATGCTCCGACGCAATAACGAGTGACGCTGCCGGTGATTGAGTTCTAGTCAGGATTGGAAGACTCACAGAACTCACCAATAGCAATAATCGGTGCCCAGTGGAAAAGCCTAATATAAATGTTGTTCGATACTAACCAGATGCGGTCAATATGATTTCCATCTTCCAATTCTTTGAAAGCGCCGTTTCGCAGCTTGTCGGGCGCGAAGACAATCTCATTACACTGTTGGACTTTATTTATGGTTAGGCGGAATTACGATAAAATAACTTCCTTTTCAATTTTGAGTGTTTAGTAATCTGAGTAGACGAGCACCAAAGATTTGTAACAATTGAATAGATTTTGGTGTAATACAATTAAGAGAAATTCAAGGGACCTGAAACGTTTTTGATATTGTGTAAAGTAGTAAGTACCAATTAAAAATCTCATGTATTATTGCTTATTACTAAGTACCACTTGAATAATAATCAATCTATCCTTGTAATTTATTTTGGTCTTTTCCTTATTCTCTATCATTGAGCACAAAATTTTGAGTGTATGAAGACAAGTAAAGTTATTTTGAGGCCAGTTTGTAGCTGTTATCGTCATATACTTATTATAAATGAAATGGCGATCACTTGTAAGAAAATTTCAGCTTGTATACAATGTTTCTAAAGATATCTTTTCCAAATTCGAAATTTCTTATGAATAGAGCGCTTTGCATCATTCGACTAATAGTTCCTTCATTTCGGTAATCACCATTTAAATTAAGGAGTACGAAGTTACCATGGTTTTGTTCAAAACTTTAGGATATGATAATGCGTCAAATGCTTTAATTACATTCGATCGTTACCTTTTGTTTACCTGATATTATTTTTTATATATTTGTTTTCGACTTTGGGGAACAATTTCGTAATTGTAAGTTTTGTGATTTCGATGTATCGATAAGTTAATCCACATTTCATGTGATGTTGCAAGGGACAGGACTACTTCCAGCTTGTCCTTTGTTTTCTTTTTACTTTTATGTACATAATTCTAGTTTTAAGCTGTCAGTCTTCGCTACATGACAATGAACTATGTTATTAAGAACCAGTTTCTAATAAAGCTTCGTTTAGACGTAACTGCGCACATTTCTACGATTTAATCGTGATATATGTACGTACGTTTATAACTAAACAGTTAACAGTAATCTTCACGTACAGTATCAATATAATAAAGTGCAATATTTAATAGAGTGAAGCCTAATACATACGTAAAAAAAACTTGAAATTACGGTCATTTTCTCTAAAAGGGATTGGCTGGTGACAACTATTACAAATACTTTTAAGTAGGTATTAGGTTTTTCTCGAAATCTAATTTATATCTTCAAACATTTTGATCGTTTTGGAGTAAAGTCTAATATATAAAATTTCTAAGTTTCCATAAACTTAACTAAAGAAAACAGACTCCAAAATTACCAAAATGTTTGTTTAGTTATTACTAGTATTAACTGCCTTTGAATAAAAGTTGGTTCAGATTTCGATTTCAACAAAAAATAAGTATGATAGTTTTGATTTCTACAGTTTATGTTTGGATCCCGTTAAAAACAACAAATGTTATTTTACCCATACTTACATTGTCAGCATATTTTTGAGACGCTGTAAAATAAGCAATTATAGGAATAAGAAAATTTGCTGTGTTCAAATAATAAATATTCCGGAGTTCTAAACCTAAACACTTTACTGAAAAAATATTTACCACTTTCTCTGGTAATTGATTAATTATTATAATTTATAATATTCCCTAAAACTGTGAATTCATACCTAAATCGTAGGCTACTCAATAATTACGAACAAATGTTTTTATATATTAATGTTACCGAAAAGACAATAAACAAAGAATATTAGTTTGCTTAGTTTCATTTTATTTGCAGTATCTTTTGTCATATCCAAGTTTTAATATATTGAAATCCAAACATTCCATACGTGAATAATATGTTCAAAATAAAATAGAAAGTATACGATATGATAATAGTATTTAGGTTATGTAGTCCGTGCCTTATTAAACAATATCATACAATAACTCACGAGATTGAATACTTCTAGTAATTCTCTAATTCCAACTTTAAACAATTAACGAGCTTTAATAAATAATATTAAGATGGTTTCAATATACAAGTAACACAGAGGAAAAATAGAAAACGAAACAAAATGATATTTAAATATAAGTATGTTTGATAATCAAGAAATCAAAACTGCCATACGATTCAGGGTTTGCCAATATGATCAAAATGTCTTCCAAAACAAGATTCCATTCTAACACGATTTCCCTTGTAAATTACAAAATGTATATGTAAATAGTTCACATTAGTGCTTAGGTATAATCGTTAAACTTCTAACTTAATATTTGTTGAACTCCAATAAGATTATTGATTTCTTTGTTAATTGTAAAGTATTTTTAAGTTTTTCACATAGTGTATGTACAACCTTGTAGATAATACGTTAGTTAGAACATTAACATTCTGTAAAAATGTGTTCTTACAGTAGTAAATTAAATAACGTGAATATTTTATATGCTGCGTCTGCTTTATTTACCTTCAACATTTATTTATTTATTTCATTCCGAAATGTACGTCACCCTAGGCAACCTTTCGATGACGTACTAATTACATGGTATAAACAACATAGTATAAAATAATAACAAACTTACACAACACACCTATACCTCGTAGCTCAGGTAGTGCAAGGCGACCCTCGAGAACTCGGGCATGAAACACGCGAACAGGTCGAGCCTCTCGCTGAGCGCGTTCAGCAGGCGTAGGCCCCTCACGAGAGGGGAGAGAACATATATACACACACGACCCACTTCCTTTTCGGGTGGAGAGAACCTCGAAAGAAAGACGCCCGAACCTCTTACTACCCAGTACGCACCTAACAACCGTGCAAGTTCAGAAAAGTGCTTGTTTGTTTCAAAAGAATCACGAAGATATAAAGTTCTGGGTCTACGTTATTGTTATCAAAGTCTCAGTTAGGGACTGGCGGATATTGAATATTGCAGACCTCCGTGGCGCGATCGGTTAGCCGCCGGAAGGCTAATCGTTAGGTCCCGGGTTCGATTGCCGATGGAGGCAGAGTTAAGAACTACGCTTTTCTACTGCTTTCCAGTTTGGTCGTTGATTATAAATGCTATATATGTATTTATTTATATATAATATGTATATATTTCTTAAATATACGTTGACTAGTACCCTTAACACAAGTCTTAAATAAACTTACCAAGGGGCTAGTTCAATTGGTGTAATAGTGTCCAAATATTATTAATGTCCAAAAAAATATTATATTTAATAAATATATTGATCATCGGCACCCATTGTCATCAATATACGAGTACCTACTAATTACACAATGAAAATTAAAGCATAATTGATCACTGATGTGGTGAAGATAAATGATAGAAGATGGACATGTAGGTAATCAGGAATCACAATATTGAACCAGGGGCTTTCGAAACACCTTTAGTCTTATTTCGACTAGCTTGTTGTAGTGGATGTAGAGAAAACATTAAGCGTTATGGTGATGCTCAAAAGATCTATGTAAATCATTAGTCCTTTGATTAATTCCTTCACCAATCAACAAAATATAACCCAGTAGTCTACAGGTATACTACACTATACAGCTTTTCAGTCACTTATAAAGGAATATTGAGGTTGTCATGGTATGTGAAAAAGGGTGACAGATTGTTAACCTGTCATCCAATAGATTTCATTTACTCCTCATCCCTTAGTTTCCTCCTACGACATGCCGGGAAAACGGCAGTTAGTTAGCATTCTTTTTACGTCCCAGACTAGCACGGGATTGCATGTTGTATAAATGCATGTCAAGTAGACTTATAATACTTGAATTGTTCTGGTTAACCACAAATCGTATTAAAAACTAGTGACATTGGAAGCCATATTTGCTATTTTATGTTTTTCTTGTATGTAATCATATTCATAATAATAGCAATAATATTTGGACATTATTACAACAATTGAACTAGCCCCTTGGTAAGTACATTTAAGACTTGTGTTAAGGGTACTAGTCAACGTATACATATTATATATAGAAAAATACATATATAGCATATATAATCAACGACCAGACTGGAAAGCAGTAGAAAAGCGTTGTTCTTAACTCTGCCACCACCGGGAATCGACCCCGGGACCCCACGATTAGCGTTTAGGTGTCTAACCGATCGCGCCACGGAGGTCGTCATATATGCTTACAAAGTAAGTAAAGTATTTTATCAATTTTGTTGTAGACTGAACCTTAGCAACTTGAACATAAACGCAGGCATAACTATAGGAGTAATATGTAGTAACATAAAAAAGAATATTGTCCAATAAATTTACGTAATTTTTAGTACCTTATATGCTTTTTATTACATGCCAAGGAGAGACTAGCTGTAAGACTTTATTTTATAGTGTATACCAACTACATACCATACATATAGCTATAATCACATATAACATAGCAGAACAATTAGTACTTTTTTATTTAACCAATAAATTAATCTATTGATTAAGGAGACTAAGTTTTTAAATCAAATTTAACAAATAAAATATAAAACAAAATGGAAGACTTCCTTTTTTTACAACTAAGCGAATTAATCTTCCGCTAAGCTATGATACTAAGCAAATAAGAAAGACAGCACTATCTGCACTATTTTAAGGTTATTTTTTATTTTTTTTGCCTTAGTGGCTTTCCTGAAACAAATGAATATGTAGATATATTTAGTGACGTAAGTAAGAGGAGACCTATATCTAGTAAGGGACGTGTCTGTGGCTAGGATAGCGATAATGAATTGTATTTAATCGATGATAAAACTATTGCCCCACTATCTCATACTTTACTATTGTTTAACGGTTAATCCAACGAACCATAGCCTAAAACTTTGAATCATAAATCTTAACATTGAAAACTGTTCTCTAAACGTAATCTAAAAATATAAAAAAATGCCTGTTTTACAGACATATCATACATTCCTTTAAACCTGATATTAAGAATACTAATTTCATGTGAATTCCTTCTTAAATTCACTGTCAATAATACATTTTTTTTCCTTAAATCCATAAATAACGTTTATCGCAATAAGTTTGCGAGTTAAATATACATTTAAGTCAAACGCAACCAGTATAAAGGATTCGATCACCATTACCCAAAGCGACCTATCAAACAATTCACTACGTATCCCTTCACATAATTACTCACAATTAAAACCCGCTCCATTCTTTTTACCCTCTGCACATTATACGAAGCTTACACAGCTCGACGTCCATTGCGAAACATCACGTCATAGTGGTAAGGCTGGCATCACTGATGTCAATAACCTTTTTATAGTTAAAGGGCTAATTGTGCGTGGCTGCGCGGAGGCATCGCCGTTTATAAATAGACTCAAAACCAAGATAGAAATAAAAAGCTAGCCTAAGACAAGGCGAAACCGGTACGGGGCAGCTGTGTACTTAGCACTTTTTGCTCGTACCTGTCCGTGCTTGGACTTGGGAAAATTCCTCACTGTTCTATGCGGGAACGATGACTATTTTTAGGAGGAAAGGATATGCGTTTACTATTTTCTAGTCTAGGGCTAATTTTAGGCTTTGGAACCGGCCGGTAATAGTGGCTCTGATTGGCGACATGGAGAGCATGCAAATTAGTAACGGTAACACAATCAGGATGGATACCCATTACGTAAATGGTTCCTGGCGCCTACTACGATTATCGTTAGAAAACAGGGTTCTTGATTCTCGTAGGTAAAGTTATTTTTAGCTAATCTAGGTGTTTCAGTGGAATACTTAAAGGTAAACACAAACTGTCTGTTTGGAATGAATACAGACAATGCTCCTAAAACAATTCATTGTTTATCGATAAACTAAGAATCAGGCTTTGTCATAAATCAATAAGTTATAAATATACAATGTGTTTGTTAGAAAATTGTATTGTAATCCTTTGTAGCTTATGTTATCATTTTATAATTATAATTGTTTATCATTTATAATACGACGATTAAGAGACGATCAAGCATTTAATATAAACCTTTTAAAATCTCATAATTATCGGGAATCTAATTAAATCCAAAATCTAAGTTGTTTTTATACTCATGTTTTAGTCTTATACTATAACAGAAATTATTTAATCCCTATATAAAATAACAAAACTATAAAAACAATTATGTTACAAGTTAATACCATCTTCAATTACAAAACAAGACAAAATCAACAGAGGCTTATCAAGTAGAGCCATAATATTATAGCAACGACTTTTACATCGTCTGCCATTGCATATTTCGTTTTATTTCGATGTCGTAAACGTAGCAGGTTTGCGTAATGTGATTCTTTATCCCGCGCTATGCGTAGTATGTGGTTTATTTTAAAATTAAAGATATCAATATTGCTCTAGGACCATAAGATAGTTAAAATAATATTTAGTATTTCGACACGTTAGTTCATAAATACACAATCCACCCGTTTCTCGATAAACGTTACTAATGTTGAGAAAAATGTTACAGCTTACTTTAAACATTAACTGAAAACACAACATACCCTTCATGACTTGAACACTCCCTTTTTATTGTGGTGGGATAGTCAGAAGCTTGAGTGCCCAGCTCCAAAAACTCGAAGGCATGTTAGGTATGAGCTACCCAAAGCCCACGTTCCACGAGATAGACAGCAATCAAAACACATTCAACACAAAGCACATTTTCAATATACTTAATGCTATTAAAAAAAATGCTGCCTTTGCACACGATGTGGCTAAACTACAACATTGGTCATTCGTCAGTACCCAGACTTATAAGAAGTAATACAAAAATCAAGAAAAGACTCGATCATCCTAACACAAACGTCGTCTGTCAAATGCTACTTTCCTCCCGATAGTCATAATCAAAATTGCCAATAAGTCCATCATAATTAGAAAGTGTTCTTCTCTATGCTTTATCTCACAAGAACTCTAACATTTTAGTTAGAAAAGTTGGCGGTCATTAGATGCCTATATAACGTGTATGGATTGATTCATAATGAATAGAGGAACATCTCATTAAATTCTTAAAATCACTGAAGATGTGAATTAAGAAGTGTGATTCCAATGTTCCTTCTTTCCGAAGAACATGGATGTTTTTGTTTGTCTACTATTGAGGGCCGGATATACATGAGTTCGCTCCAGTAATTACTGACGAAGGGTAACATTAGCAGTACGCGTAATTGGATTGTGTATGAAGAGGTGTAATTGGGCAAGCATTTATAAATAGCCTCACAAACATATAGTTTTATGAAGATAAATATTGTTATTTTCTTAATTTCTTAATTAAATATATGTCATTAAGTTGTTTTAATATATGTGCTTCATTTTATTTCTTTAGCTGGATGCTTATCGGCTAGAGATAAATTTGTAAGATCCTTGTATTTTGATGCCATTTTCATGTTAGAAATATAATAAAATTAATATTATTATTAATTAGAATTATCCAAACTAATTTGGGATCCAATTTTTTCACTCCCACACAACATTATCTATCAAAATCTAACCAATACCTTGACAGTTTACTCATAGATCTAAAACAAAGCTGCGACAATTTCAATTGCCATCCAATTAATCGTAGGCCATCACAAAATAACAAGCCTAGACAGATCCAGCCAACCAGTCCTGGTAGCCACAAGAAACCTTCAGCCAAACAAAGAGACTTAAAAATATCAATAGCCGACAAAAAAGGACAAGCACTCATCAAACACTGGGCAGGAGCTAAGACCATTAACGCACACTAGCCCAACCTCCGTAGAGTTGCATAGGGTGCAAAATTTCATTTAAGATCCATAATAAATCAGCCAGCACACATGCCCATGCTAGATATGGTAGTCCATTAGACTTTGCAATTGCGCGACCGGTTCGCCCCGGAGGCTTTAAAAGGCTGGTTCGGGAGCGCTGGGCTCATTCCCCTGTCGTCACTCTAAGCATCCTGTCAACATGAGGTGGCTGTCGTTGTTCGCCCTGATCGCAGCCGCGTCGGCGCAGATCCCGTCGCTTGGCTGGTGTCCCGACTACCAGGTCAGTACAGGGGTCTTTATTGATATGTTGGGTGGCTTCGTAGATAGAGGGAGTAATTAATAATTAACGAGACTTATCGCGTATGTTTTTATATAATAAAGTTACCTTTATTAATCCGACGTTTCGGGTACGTTGCAGCAGCCATGGTCACGGGCAGACTGAGTATTATATAAAACATACGCGATAAGTCCCGTTAGTCATGAGTATAAATCGCGAATCTCTTAAAACTATAGATACAGGGAGTAGTTTAAGGGGTGGATTTAGTTTCTTGTATAAACCTTAATAACTTTTCTGTATCGTTTAGATTACTGTAAGTCAATTAATTTAGTTAAGGGTTCGAGGTGGTCATAGAATTACTACCTTCGTAATAGCGGAGATGGAAACCTGAACCTCAGACTACCCTTTGAGGGTGAATGGTTGTGTATGCGTTTGTCTTTTTGTCTAATTTAGATAAATACGTAGTTATTTCTGGATTTATCTTAATTTGTTATCAACGTGTTCAACGAAATAGGGCTGGTATAATTAAAGAACGTTAATTTTATTCTAATGATTCGGATGTTCGTTTGAAAGGAGATTTTTTTTGTTTAATTCTAATAATGTTTTAAATTACTTGTGTTGTCTATTATATATTTCTATAGTAACAACATAATTGATGATGAAGCAAAATATTTTTAAATCTTACACAATGGCATAACGTAATTTATCAACAGTCAACGTATGATGCAAAATTAAGTAATTACCACCCAAACGGAAATTGAGACTTTTTTACCAAGTAGGTTTAATCTATATAATTAATGGTGTTAGTACATTACTATCTTTGCATTCATATGGGCATAGATATATCGAACTACTGAATAAAAAGCTAGCAGTATCGATATAGTTAAAGTTATTACTCCTTTGTTCGTCGGAAACTGTTGTTCTTGGCATCCTTTTACAAATTATATTTTTGAGAGAAAATCTAATTTGAGGATGCGTTTTAGTTTTTACTACGATTGCATTTGAAAAAACCAACGGAAAATGTTTAAAGAATACCTTTAATCCAAACACTTACCCAAGTTCTAATAACAAGTATTATCATCCAGCAAGTATGAGTTTTGCTCTATAAAAGAGTCTCCATTATACGATATTCGTGTTTAGATAGATTCGATGTTTCGTGTTTAGAGAGCATCTCCAAACATTTTAACCTGCCATCATATCTTGAAATATCGCTTATCATTTAACATATCTAGCATAACGAGATGGTTTGAAGTTACTTCCACCTTCCTTTTCTATGACATTCACAAAACATCGCAATGAATATATCGTAAGCGGCGACTAAGCAACTAAAGCTATAACCTCTGAGGTCAATAGAATTATAAGCTACAAATCTACAAAATTCATTTAAATTCCATCACAACCCCTATAATTATCCGTTAAGTAACCTGACATATGTTGCGTCCCCGAAATTCTCTCTGACGGAAGAAGAACATGACTATACAAGTAATATGTACAGAGTATGTGTCAGAACCAAAACACATCATCTATGTACCCTATCCTTAAACTCTACTATAGATCAATGCATTAACTCCTTAGCCAATGGCGAACTTCAACATGAACCGGTTCCTGGGGACCTGGTACGAGGCAGAGCGCTACTTCACGGTGACCGAGCTGGGCAGTCGCTGTGTCACCACCAAGTACGACAGCACGCCCGAAGGCAGGATCCTCGTCTCCAACGAGATCACCAACTCTCTGTAAGTGGATACTTTGGGCCCTATAGAACTTGTGAGGCTTGATACAGGAGTGTCTGTAACTGACACTATGGGCCTTATTATAGGACTTGACACAGGAGGCCCTGAAATGTGCCGTATTTGTAGATGATGCGGGACCTAAGTAAGTGGACACTATAGGTTCTAGTTGAAACAGATGCGAGATGTGTAAACATAGTATGTAATATTATAGACACGTTTGATAAAAAACTTTCTAAATGTTGCCTTAAGATATTAAATTTTTTGATAGTCACAAAAGGTATGTCACGTTTATGTTTGAGGACAACAAAAGTTATAATTATATATATTACGTTTTTTTTTTGGATAACTTAGTAGTTGTAATGCTTCTCCATCTAAATTAAAAAACTTACAAAGTTTCCCTTTCATTGCGTCCCATTCAAGGACGATGCAATATCCATCTGAGTTATTTTATTTTGACTTTAGACCTTTCTATCTAGGAATAAGTTCTTCCCAATACATCCCTATTTTATCCTAAACAGGACCGGCCTGAAGCGTCTCATGGAAGGATCCCTCCAGCTGATCGGCCGCGAAGGCGAGGGCAGAGTCATCGTCAAGTACACCTCGTACCCCGTTCCCTACGACACTGAGTACAGCATCCTGGACACTGACTATGACAACTTCGCCGTCATCTGGTCTTGCAGTGGCATCGGACCTGTGCACACACGTAAGTTATACTTTAGTAATTATATAGCTCTGCTTTATAACATACACTGTCACGTTAGTGTACTTTGTATAGTGTGTTAGCATGTTGGGTGCTGATAGTCTGGTGAAAAATTAGTTCTGAGCGACTAAACAGTATCGCAAGCACAGACTATCAAGAAAAGTTCTTATCTATGTGAATATATAGATACATCTTATAAACTAATCGCATTACCAACAATGCCTTCTAAGACTTTATGAAATTTAGTCATCCCATTGAATTATTTTAACTGACATTAGCTTTACTTCCTTTCTTAAGGAGGTATCCTTCTGCAGGCACTAATCAGAGGCCTAAGAAGAGGTGAGTATTGTCAGAAGCAGTGACTCTATTAACAACCTTTCAAGCGATTTCCACTTTAAACGGGAATGTGATCCTAGAGTGGAAATCTTTAACTTACCCATCTTGGATACGGTGGCGGTTTATTTAGTAAAAACCCGCTATAAAGTGTACTAATACTAATTTTCTTTACAGAAAACGCCTGGGTTCTTACCCGTGAGAGGTTGGCACCAACAGCAGTGATGCAGGCAGCTTATGGAGTTCTGGACAAGTACAAGATCTCCCGCACGTTCTTCGTCAAGACCAACCAAGCTGACTGCAACGTCCTGCCATCCCCCATTGACCCAGTTGAGGCTAAGAACGCAGCCAACGTGGAACAAGTCAAGAGCTCTGCAGTACCTCATGAGGAACCCCCGAAAGTCAATGTGGAACAACCTGCCGTGGTAAGTAATAAAGAAAATATCTAACAAAAATTGTTGGATCACAAACATAGTCGTTCTTTTTTAAATTATCAGGCCTAACAGATTTTAAAGTTATTTATAATAAATCAGTGTAAACAATGTAATAAGGGATGTAATTATAAACTGTACCTGTCGATTACAGCCCCAACAAGCCGAGGCTAAGCCAGAAGTGAAGTCTGTCCCCGAAGTGGCCGCTGTACCCGCAGTGCCCCAAGAAAGAGTCGCTGTACCTGAACTAGCAGAAGAAGCAAAGCCCCTTCAAGTGCCTGAGCTGATCCTCTCCGAAGCCAGCGAAAAGATGGAGAAGTTTGAGAAGCCAGAAGAGTCCAAGAAACCAGAGCCCCAACCCGAAATGGCCGCGCCTATCGAATTCAAAGAACCACCAAAGGAAGAGAAGAAGGAATAGATGGTAGCAGTTCACAAGTACTTGTCTAGGAGGCTATTCAATTAGATATGGGCTAAACAACCAAAAAGTCATGCCGCTGAACAATGTATCTTTGGAAGCTCAGAAATTGAAGCTGGGTGCGTCACATTAGTTAGTGTCACTATTCATTAGTTGTTAAGAAATTCTGATAAGATTGATCAAGTCATCATAAAATAAAGTATTTTAAAGATTGTCCTTGGTATTCTTTTTATTTTATTCCCTGTACTTAATCGTGCCAATCTAATGTTGCTTTCCCCATAAGCTTGAACATACATGAGTATGACAAACATATTATTATGCATCATGACTGTTATAAATTTAATCAAATATTTATTGTCCATCAACACCTTAGAAATTTTACGGATTTGGCCCTCGAATGATTACACTAAGGCCATTGTTGAATATGGGAACGGCGATAATTCGTGTCGCTACCTACGAGTATGTACTTACACTATTGTTATTTGATACTGCATTAACACAAAAAATAAAATATATAACTAGTACAATTTACATTAATATAATTGCGTCATTTCATATAATGAAAACAAGAGAAAACCTTGAAGTTGACAACTCCGGGGTCATGATTACCGTATGAGTTAAGTTTACATGTAAAAAACAATATGATCCATATAAAGATGTTTTTCCCCATGGCACTTTCGTTTCGCTCGCACCAATTGTCACTATGTCATGTTACGTTCTAGTGAGTCCTTAGAATATAAAACTTCTACATCCTCGATGACATTTTAAAACTCTTTCGTGTATAAAGTTTTACTAATTCACCAAAGAAATCCTTTTATCATCTAAACCACTATAAATAAATATACTAATATATATAATATAAATCAAAAGATATTCATTAAACTAATGTACACTATATATTAATGCTAGAAAGCCAGACTTTCTTATGATTATTTTCTTTGTCATTTAGTTAAATAACACTGTATCTCATATGACTCAATTAAGTCAGACTGCATACAACATTGTGAAACCAACGATCTTTGAAGGTCGAATAGATAGTAAAGTTAGGTTGATACTAGTCTACATATGGTCATGAAATATGGTAATATTTTATGATACTACATATGTAATTAGTCGACAACTAACATAAAAATGCTTTTATAAAATTGCTTTGCCATCTCTTAATATTGACACGTCAATCAAACAGTTAATGCCTCTTTCAGGCCTTTTACTGTATTATCAGAAGTAATATCTTAATGTGTTTTTGTTAATAGAGTTACTTATGAACAAAGAAATAAGTATACTGTTTACTTTAACAATCGGCAACAGACGCGTAGAAAAGACAAAGATACGTTCGCATTATTCTTATATAATAATATTCTGACACAATGATATTCAATAATAATTTGCCAGTGAATAATAAAACTAAATTAGTCACAGCACTATTCTGTTTTACTTGTTATGTGTTGACAACAGTCAAAACAGAAATAGTTAAAACTAAAGTAGAGAACTTACTAGACCAAATGCCAAGGATTGAGCACAAAGACAAGGTGACATCTATTTGTGTAAATGAAGTGTTAAGGAAATATTTTTCCCAAGAAAAAGAAGTGACATTAGTTAATCTCGAATTAGTGAATGACAGTTTCATTAAACTCTTGTATGCAGAGCATGGATTATCTTTCGTGATTCGAAACCCTATACGGATAAATTTGAACCACTATCACATGGGATATTTTGCTTTCTTCGCAAATCTGACTGAGTTGAAAGCAAACTTTCAACGTTTAACGCATGATAATTATTGGGGCCCGGAGAAAAGATTTGCTATCATGATACTTGACTTCATTGAAGAAGATTTGATACCTATATTTGAACATATCTTATACTATCACGTATTCGATGCTATCGTTATAAATGAGAAGACCCTTCAGGTGTATACATACAATCCATTTACGTACAAATCATGTGGCAGAACGTTTGACAAAGTATTGCGTTTAGATAACTGTATGAATAACTCAGTTGATTTCTACCCTAACCAGAAACATAAGAATTTAACGGACTGTGTTTTCAAGGTTCTCTCACGACATTATTTACCATTCACGGCGAATAAAGACTACAATGTGAAACCAGGGGTAGAGCAATGTACGTTGCATTATTTGTCCAGAAGAGAAAATTTTAAATTGCAATATGTATATATGAAGACAGACCGAATATTTTCTAACGTGTCAGAACATATGGAAATAATTGGAGAGCTGGTGTCTTTGAAAAACAATACTTTTGATATTGTCAGTGGAGGTAAAATGCTTAATTATCTTAGAGCCTTAGCCCTGGATTTCATCGATCACCAAGGTCTTATTGATGATGATCTTTTAGTGTTCATTCCTGCAGTAGGCGTCATGCCCAAATGGAAAGATATATGCTTCGTTTTCTCTCCAAATATACTCACTATTATCGGAATTTCATTAGTATCTTACAGCGTAACTGCAATATTCTTTATGAAAAGGTATAATCCGTCACTTAAATTTACAATCTTACTGTTCATTTGGGGCTACTTCTTTTCTAACAATGGATCTGAAATTAAAAGTCAATACAAAGTTAAGCTTTTTCTTCTACTATGGCTATGGTTTTCGTTTCTCATAACAAGTCTCTATCAGACCAAGCTAACGAGCATAACCACCACTCCCATTGAAGAGAACCATCCTCTAAGCTGGGATCAACTGGGGTTATACGAGTACAAGCCTTGCATGAGTGACCTGGTCAATCAATATTTAAGCTTCGCTTTCACCAACACGAATTTAATGGCCGCGGACATCAAACAATGTGCAGACTTGTTCTCCAGTTTAAAAACAGTGAGTGAAAGCACTAACAGATTCACTATAGCACCTTCTTTCTACTACAAGATACATTACGACCACTTCGTAGACGAGTTTCGCAGGAGTAAGCTGCAAAGTTTCAATCAGAAAGTTAATAAGTTACCTACAGCGACTTACTTTTACAAAGGATTCCCGAATATTGATAAGTTCTACAGAGACAGTACTAGGGTCACTGCAGCTGGATTGAATTTGGAATGTTTTAACAACTTGTATCGGTCGCAGAATCGAATTATGAACGCAAAGGTCAAAACTATGGACTCTACATCAAAGAACATATTAAAGATTAACGATCTGACAATTCATTTTAGTATCCTTGGTATAGGATCATCTCTGTCGATGATTGCGTTCCTGGCAGAATTATTATGGTACAAAAAGTTTAATTCCAATCGCGTTGATTGAAAGGAGGAAGTCTTATCTTTATGATGATATTTTTGTGTTTATAAATGTATTGGAAATGTTGATTGAAGCCAAGATATTTTAATCCTCAATTGTACTTACTACATAAGTGTATGTGTACAATAAATGAGTAAATAAATGTATTCTTGAACAGTATGTCTACGTCATTTCATAATTAAGTCCTCACAAACTTAAAACTATGTACGTTTTTACACAGAACTTATTCCTAAGAGATTTACACTCAAAATTATATTAGATTGGCTTTAAATTCTAAACAATAAATTTAAACTACTTATTTGCATCATAGTATACTTGATTGTTCTTTCCAGTGTTTATTTTATTATACATAAGCCATTTTCTTACTACAGCATTGAACAAAAATCAACACTACTCCTGTAATACAGATAGTAGCAATATTTCACACCATTTCATTTTGCTAATACGTAAACGCCAGGTAAAAAGGGAAAATAGCAAAAGAATTGGGTCTGGATGTATTGGTCAGGCTGATACCGAGCGCCCACTCCTAGCCGCTATCCCACTACTGCCCGATGCGGGGACTTTTGGCTGCTGAGTTTCCCCCCTCGCCCGGTTCGCCCCTCCTTAGTGAACCTGCCCTGCCCAGACTCCTCCGGGTAGGCCATATTAACACCGGGCTTAGTGCGGACGTCCAGTCAACATGGGCCACTCGGCACCAGGACTCCCGACCTCAAACCATCCTCCAATTCCGACCTCCGAGTAGCCGGATTACAGGAGACGCCACGCTCCCAGTCGAGAGGTTAAGCGAAATAAGCGTACTGTATCCATGGACAAATCACCCTTCAAAACCAAAAAATACAAAATTACATTTTACCTTCATATTTCTATTTTGCACGAAAAAATCTATGTAATAATATCGTTACGTAATGGGAATTCGATTTTCGGGAGTTGCAGGAATGACGCGGATTTAGCGCCATCTATGTAACAACGCGCAAACTACTTAGCACTGCTGTGGAAGCAACTTGAATAATCGCTTTGATAACGTTATGAAGACAAATTTTTAACGTTTTGACATACTAATGACGAAGTTAATGAGTTATTTTAATATAATATACTTAATATTCATGTTTTAAAACATTGGTGATGTGAGTATTCAAAGCTTTAAGTCAGTATTTTCATTCTTGTTCCAATTTAACGCAAAATGGTTTCAGCTCACGCCTTAATTATGCAAATTTCAATACAATATATTGTATGAATATTAGTTTAACATACATACCCACCACGTAAATAGTCTCTGAATAGTGTATTATATATTACTTTATACATCAGTGTTGCTCATTATAGAGAAAACTCATTCCGCTGTAGACTATATGAACTAAAATCTCTACAAAACAAAACAAAAGGAGTCTATATTGACTGGCCTGGATCTTAGGTTCTAGGTCAAAACATAACTGCAAATAATCAACTATAGTACTATACTCTATTATACTCATTTCTTCGAATAATAATATAGTATACGTACGTAGAATAAAATATATATAAATATAAATAACAGCCTATAAAACACAAAACCTCTAAGACCTCTCTAATGATACAATATATGAAAAACCGAAAATATTTACATTAACACAAACAAAAGTACGCCCATGGAACAAATATTTGCTCTAAGAAGAGTGTTTCATTATATTTTAATGTCTAATCATGATCATTGATAAGAATATGGTACATCCAAGTTAGTGGAACATTACCTGATATATAATCTTCGCGAAGCAGTAGGCTGTTAGTATTAGTTCAGACGTTTCATTGGCAAGTTGTCTGAACGGAAAGGAAGCCTTATTTCAACCTACGATATTTAAGTTTCTTCACTTGAATATAGCAGCTTTAATACCTGGATTTAAAGGTGAGTTTTATTGTGTATGTTTATTGTAATGTAAAGGAAAATTATAAGGTTTTCCTCGTGAATATTAGCATGAAGATTGGCCTATAATTGGTAGTGACATTGACCTTAAGGAACATCAATAAACATTGCGTAATAAATAAGCCTTTATACAGAATATATTTATTTGAATAAGTTATATAAATGATTTAACGTTATATGAGTAAAATCTCTATTTTTAAATTTGATAAATGTGTCTCTACATTTGAACCGGATTTAAACAATTTTAACTCAATTTTAAATAATAACTTCTGGGGAAAATAATCTTGTAATATAATATTAAATAACTGATTTAAAATTAAAAATCTATACACGTATTAATGTATCCAATTTTAAATAGTGTAAGTCAAACCACATGTAATTTCATTTTCGTAAACTCTACTTGAAAAATTAAGTAGTCGGTACTTTTATTATTAATAAAAAAAATATACATTTACAAAAAATATGTTAATCAAATAATTTTGAAAAAAATTCAATGAAAAATTCATTTAATGAATTTTTCATTTAAAAATATTGAATATAATTATGAATGTAGGGTATCGGGCAAATTATCGTAAAAAGTGCGCAAACAAAATGTCTGTTCAGACATATGTACACATGTTCCGACTAAGTAAAAACCCATTTAAATCAGTTCAATTCATTAAAACAGTTTTATAGGTGTACAACTTTATTTGTAATACAGATTGGACAAAACTTCATTTACGTATGTTAAACATTATATTACAATTATTTCTTAAACAGATTCGAACCATTTATGATATTAGTAGATTATCATAAACAATCTTAGATAGGTACCATATATTTTATTAATATCTTTTTGTATAAAGACAATTCATTCCGTTTACAGTTGCAAATAAGTAATGTCACATTTGCATGCAAAGAATAAGTATAGAATATTATAGATGATATATAAATGCGTTTTCGGCCTTACAGATCACAAACAATTCATTAAACATTGCTATTTAAGGACAGGGAAACCATTGTAATCCTTACAAAACCGGGTTTGAATTAATTCAAATGCAGTGGTTATTTTGGCAATCCCAAATCACGTCCTTTTAAGAAGAATACTTATTCAAACCATATTATTTAAAGTGAGGAGTAAACTAATTTTTCATTCAACAATTTAGCCCGAAGACTAAAAACTAACATAAAAACAAACATTACGCTTCACGACTTGTGTATACACACTCCCTTTTTTATTATGGCGGGGTAGTCAAAGGCTTGAGTGGCCATCTCCGAAATTTCGAAGGCATGTGAGGTATAGGTCATACTAAAAACTAAGTGTTTCAAATTAGCTTAAACTAGAAATGTTGTTTTGAGCAAAGTTGACACATTGGCCTGTTATTGACCGTGAAAGTGCCTAATGAGCTATTGGGGATTGTCCCCCTAACACGGCTCGTGTCAACTTTCACCAAAACACTGATGGTTGAATAATGGCTTAACTCTTAGAGAAGTCGAGACAAAAGGAGAGATGTGGCGATGGGATAGTTAACCTCGATTGTGAATACAAAACGTTTCTCTTACCACGTTTCACTGAATACAACCACCATTAGAAACATTAAGATGAACATACGTTTCTCAAATCGTTAAATAAAAACAAAAAACCTACGTTTTATTACTTATTTTTACCAAATTAACCCTAGTGGTTCATACAAATAAATTTATAAATTTTTTTAGAAAATAAGCATATATGCTTTCTAATTTGGATAAGGTTGTATCAATTATGATTCTAGATAAGTTAGCGCTAAGACAAACATGAAGAAAATATTGACCTTAAACTAATTTCACAACATGAATATGTATCAGATTCTAATATTTAATTCCAATTACTCTTATTGAAGCAGGTTTGTACAACCTTCTATTTGATAATATAATTTCAATTGAACCGTTTATTTAGATAATATAACTCAAAAAAATAGGTAGTTCAATCTAGAAGGCTATGTTCTAAGTTTGCTTAGCTGGTAAATATGTTCGTACAACAAATATGTTGACTATTTATGTTTGACTTACGGAAAATACAAATATATTCTAACTTGGTGACAGGCTACTAGGTCATCGCCCAAGAAATTCCATATACCCCTAGTCCCTCAGTCGTCTCCTACGTCATGCCAGGAAGATGAGCAGATATGTAGTTATCATTCTTTTTGCGTCCCAGACTAGCACAGGACACCTACTGATTTTTTTTAACAAATAATTCGAATAAATATGCACTCATATATAATTATTTGATAATTGCAGGTAAATCTTATTCGTTTATGATTATAAAATCGATACAGTTTACAGTTAAAACTTTGACAACGGATACGTTAACATCGTGCTATAATAATAATTACCATGACATGAATAAAACATGGATGTAAAAAAATGTATGACGAGTTCCCAATTATGTCATTATTGTATAAAAAAATCCTAAAACTACGATGATACATTCTAATTCACGTTACATTAACACGCCATACAGAATTTCAAACATTTGGCATT